>CM047580.1:1394242-1407041 GCA_026184515.1 Peronosclerospora sorghi
CTTGCGTTCTTGACACTTCTTGAGTCTGATAGGCTGAAAAGCCCCCCCCCTTGTTTAAACCAATCCGAAATTAGACCAAATGCCTTGACGAAACTTTACCAGAAGTGTGCCAAATTTTGGGCACGCTTCTCCACACGAATAGCCATAAGAGCCGTAAAACACGGCAGGGGGGAGGAAGCCCTACAGGGCTAAAATGCGCCCGCGAAGTTGCGCAACTGTCGTCTCGAGAGAGCCAAGCCGCCTCTCAAAGCGTTCAGTGGCATCCCACTCATCGCGGAATCCCTCGTGGTCATCATAGATGTGTGGTGAAGTGGATTCAAGAATTTTAGTCACTTTGTGTCAGAGGCACACCGATCAGCTTATCAGCGATCGTATTGGTGGAAAACAAGGAGGCTTTTAAGCCTATCATGTGCAAGAAGTGTCAAGAACGCAGATTTTGGTAGCTCACATGATATTGCGTGTACTTTACATATTTCATGTTTGTACATATTGGGGACCGTAGGGAGATAGGATTGGTAAGTTTTGCTTTTTACTTCTAAGAGTCTTTTGGTTTTTCCGTCTTTCTCGGTCGTTAACGCCTCAACAAGGAAGTCGTTCGCATCTTTTCACAGTACATCAGTCGCCTCCGCACGCCGCGGAGTGTTTGGGAGAAGAGGGTCGAGTAATCCCCTCTAGCTCATTATACCCGGCCGGGACGCGTTACAGACGCACTTGGCCCGACGGAAGTCCCTCGACGGGAGTACGCATTGGTTGGCTTCGAAAGCCCAAGTTACACACGTTTGGAACGTGTAAACAAGTTTTTGGATTGTTACGTGGAGGTATCGTTCGTGCAGTTTGTTACGTTCTCGTTGGGTAATATTGGACTTTGCTTCATACATTGGTTGGGATCTACGATCGGTTAAGAGATCTGCCCTTTGATGTACACTTACTCTAAGTATAATTGGTCTGCCCGTACCCAGGGTGAAGAGTTCCGCCCAGGGTACACTACCCAGCACGGTATCTCATTTTAGACCCAAATCAATTCACAGCGACGATCCACCAAGTGTGCAACCAGCCCATTCCATAGGGTACACAAAGTGAGATGGAGACGCAAAAATCGGACCAGGCGTCCTATGCTGATGATCGGTCGTCTGCTAGCAGCGGACGATCAGATCGGATCGTAGGCGAAGGTTCGCGGGTTACCCCCCCCCCCGTCCGTTGGAAGGATGGGCACGATGGTGGTCAGGTTCTCGACACTACGGTGTTCGATTTTGAACTTGACTCCACCACAGATGTGACGGCCGTGTCCATCACAGCGCTCACGAATATCATGTCGATATTGCGCGACCTCCTCCTCCAATGCTCGATGCGGATGGTACTCCACATTATCATGTGGAGCGTCTGATGGCGCGACGCCATCATCGGGGTCGTTATCCACACTCACAGAGTTCGTGGGAGTCCGAGACTCCCCTACGGCAGGATTGCCGCGACGTCGTTGACGCTTTAGAACGGGAGAATCCCGCTGCGGGTCAACGACCATAGGGGCGCGAGAATCCCCTTTACTCCCAGTAGTTGGGAGTTCGCCGGAGGCAGATGTGGCGCTAACACTGTCCTCTGGCACCGCGGTGGGGGCATGGGCGCTGGCGTAGCGCGTGCGATAAGGGGCACTTAATATCCCCATCACTTTATCTCTGGCAAACGCTACGCGCAACGCCCTTTCCATCCGAACGTCACGGCGGGAATAGCTGTTGTGCAGCTCATTAAAGCTGGGAAGGAGCTTCTCCCCTACCGCCCAAGAGCGGAATTTCTTTTCTGCATCTTCGGCATTTTCTCCGGGAGAGAGAAGATAGGAACCTCGCGGAGGTTCTCAACAGGGGCACCCTGTGCCTTCCTGTTGAGGCGCTCTTGATATGAGACGCTAGTGAACTGCTTCTGCATGAGAAGTTGTTCCCGGAGTTTCCCCCGGCGTTCGCATTGATACGGCTGTTCAGCCGCAGGGCCAGGGGTATAGAATGCTAAACCATCCCTTACCATGGTCCTTGCCCACTTTGGGAGATCAGTGAACCCTCAAAATTATATGCCGCCCGTGGCGGGCGTTTGGGGGCGCGTAACGCAGCCTGTCGTGCCTGTGCGGCAAGTTGGGCTTCTTGAGCTGCGTCCAGCTCATTGGTGATGATCGCTTTCGGCGATCTGTATGTATCATCCGGCATTGACAGGGTGGCGCAATAGCTAGTGCATTTTCCCCACGTGTGGGGAATGGGTTGGGCTCTCGACATCACCGTTCGGCGTTGTCGGAGCGGTCAGCCTTTGGGGAGATGTCCCCAAGGGCATCCACCTCCGAGTCATCGGAATAGTCTACCTCCTCTTCTTGAGGAGAATCCACAGCACCACTAATGGTGCCCATGGTTAGCCAGAAGGTTCTGGCAGTTGGAGTTCTCCAACTAAAATTGGTTTATTGCGTAAGCAATAGTCTTGATGGGGGAGGATGTAACAGGGTTACATTCTGGTTACATTCAGTTATGTGGTGTACGTGAGTACACTACAGTTGGGGTCAGTATTGACCAGTCCGAAAGGTTTGGACCTATTGCTTATTTTAACCAATCAGGGCAGGAGCCCTTGGTGGAGGCGTGGCAGCCAGCCACGTGTTAGTACACAGGTGGTGTACACTACATTTTGGCTAGGTACTAATTTAGTAAGTTCTACTTAGTATTACATATAGTTTACATTAGTTTAAATTAATTTAGGCTAATTACATACTAAATATACATTCAGTTTACACTTCACTCAAAGGACTGCAGGACGCACGACCTCGACCGGTCGCGCGCGCAGTGAGTGTAGTAGCGTAAGGGAAGTTCTTCCCTTAGCTACCCCCTTATTAAGGTAGCCTTGTGTTAAGGCGTTAGCTTGTGCTAACTGGTAAATCAAAGTGGAATCTTGGCCCCGAGTAAGAGAGTTCTCTCTTACTAAGCCCTTTTATAAGGGCGTATCGGCTAAGTAGCGGCATATCGCCGCTTTAGGAAATTCTTCCTCTTTGCAATAGCCGCACCGTGCGTGTACGCACCGGCTACATATAAAGTTAAGCTGTAGAAGCAACTACGTAACCGGGAACGTCACAGGGATGGAAAACTTTTAAATAGGTAGATGTAAAAGTGCTATTTCTAACCAATTATATAGTCGTTTACAATGATCTGCATGTCAATAGTACTACCACGGATTATTCTTCAACAGAGCGATGATTTTTGAGGCCAAATTTGTATTGGGAAAAACTAAACAGTACCGTGTCCAAATTAGGCTTATTTAGAACTCGATTTTATTCGATTTTGATTGGCTTTTTTCAGCCTGCAGGGTTTAGGGTTCAGGTTGATTGGCTGTTTTCAGCCTGCAGGGTTTAGGGTTTAGGTTTAGGTTTAGTGCTGTTCGTTGGTTGGTTGAAACAGCCAATCAAAATCGAGTAAAATCGAGTTCTAAATAAGCCTAATTTGGACACGGTACTGTTTAGTGGACCTCATTTTGTATTTTATGTTTTCTGTCATTTTTTCACTTCACTGTAAAAGCCCTATTTATAAAGTCGAATTAAATTAGGTCCGATTTATAGTACAGTTGGAATTCGATTAGTATGGCCTCAGCAGACGGACAGACAGACAGACGGTCTTATATTATAGAAGTAGAGCATATTTGTAAATATTTTTGCCTCACAAAACACACTTCGAATCGAATTCTATTATATATAAAGACTAGAGCGAGCCCGATGCACGGGTGACCATAGCAGTACAGCGATGCAAACAGTGAACGTGCATTATGCGTCTATCTACATTTACTGTCTATATCTTGGGCGGCTCGCGCTGAAATTGTCTGCTATTGGCGACGCTTACGTTGGAGACGTGTCTTTAGCTGACGTGGGGTTTCCTCCTGCACTCCGTCTGCCATGGCGGAAGTGTGATACAAAATTGGAAAGTAGGCCAGGAAGAAATGGGTTCAAGCGTAGCGCACTGAAATGTTCGTCACTGACGAAAAGAACGTTCTGGCAGGGCGGTGAATTTCGCGAAATGCAGCAAGGGAGCATAGACTATTCCTCTTCAAATCGCAGAGGACATGCTCAGCGGAGAGCAGGACGTGCTGTTGAGGAACGCTTGGCAGATCTTCGTCTACTATATAATAAAAATAGATCCGGCTTCGTCCACCGGCCTGATTGCATATTTGTAAATATTTTTTCCTGACAGACGGTTTTATATTATAGAAGTAGAGCATATTTGTAACTATTTTTGCCTCATCAGACGGACAGAAAAAAACGTTTTTATATTATAGAAGTAGATGCCGAGAAGCGCTATTCCGTACCTTCAAAACGAAGCACGATACCCCAAAATATCGTCTATTGATTTATCACGCTTCGCTCAGTGGACAGACTGAACACAAAATGGAAAGATATCGCGCGTATTAGCTGCCAAGACGTCGTTAGCTGTGCATGTAGATACATTGGGCAAGGCGACCAAGTGGGTTGATAACCGTGCCAAGGACGAGGCAGTTGGTAAACAGGTTCTCGGGCGTGCCAATTACACGCAAGAGGGAACGAAGAAAGCCGAAAGTACGGAGTATGTCTAGACGGAGACAAGTACGACAGATAACGCCGATGCTGACATAACAGTGTTGATCAAGAAGCGTAAGGAAGAGGAAGTAGACGTGATAGCTACGTGGTTTATCCAAGTTATAAAGTGCATGTAAGGACTGACGGTCTTATCCGCGCGCTCGAGTACAAGTAAGCGGGGCGCTCCCTACCTCCGTGCCAGTTACCCACTGCATGGTGGAGCTTGTAAAACAGTTTGACTAGTGTGTAAAGCTCAATCTACTTGGGTTGATTTTGAACCCATCGTTCAAACTTAACGGCGTGGCGTGGAGTGCCGATCGAGCAGCTGTATTTTTTATTACCTAAGCTCAAGGAAGGAATGGGTGAAGCCGATCGGAAGAGAGCACGAAAGGAAGCTCTGGATACTGGTAACGCGTTTAATTCGTGACGATGGTGTCGATGCGGAAGAAATGAACAAGGCGCAAGAGGAAATGGGTGCGGTTAATTCTGTCGTCACTCTTGGCTGGCATGATGAGACTAAATGCCGAGGATAGAGATGATGAGTATATGACGAATGCAAGGCTGCTATCGATTAACTCGCTTATTTTTGCCTTCTTGCATCTTCTCTAAACCTGTTCACGTTGTAGTTCTTTCACTTGTGATTGTCCACGTTGGCTGTTGATAATTTTTGAGCCTCCATCGTCATCCATTGCTCCGAAATGACATCCTCGACGCTCGTCTCCAGTCGTTGATGGGCTTTCCTTGACGCAGCACTAGACTATCTAGAGTCTTCTAGGTGCTCAGGGTACAGAAGAGCACTTCTCGGCATCCATATAAAGTATAAAGTCATCGTATCACTTATCTATACAGTAATATATCAAGCACGAGAGCAGATTGGTACTTTTAGCAACATTCTGACAACAGTCAGTGGATTTATCATTATTTACCAGTGTATTTATCATTCCTCACTTCCAAGATCACTCAAAAGCTGTCATGGCGCTGTTCGAGTGTGGTGATTGTGTACATGTGTAACTTCTCTATTGAACTTGTGCGACGCGTTCGTCCCCCGCCGAGGCCTCGCCAGTTGCTTTGCCAATCGGGAAGTGATCTCTCTCCTCTATCCTGCTCTCCTATCATAACGTACCTAAACGAACCTTCTAAAATCCCTTAGATTGTCTCTCAGGTTCAACGTAGAACACAACTCTGGTGTCGTACCCGGGTACCATGATCACGGGGTGCCATTAAGTGCATCTTTATTGGTCACCTCCGGCTGCGGTGAGGAATGTCGAATTTTCGTGCAGCCACTTTGGACTTCTAAGTGAAGTGTAAATTCGGGATGTGGGAACGGATTGGCTACAAATGCATGTGGATAAATGTGGGAAGATTTCAACTTAACATTTAGGGACCGACTAGGTGCACACACACCCATTCCAAAATATCAATTAAAGCCGGCTTTAATACAAAACCGTTATCTTTAATACTTTTAACAGTTAATAATTCGAAATAGTGACTACAATTTGCCAACATGTCAAGAAATGTAATCATGCGATGTCAAAGTGCTTGAGGACATCTGATACTCTATAACCCACGGACGGTGCCTACTGAAGGTTGTGGATCCGCACAACTTATGTTGTCGACCAGGACGTGTGATGTCGCTCGCTTTTTTAACTTGTAATGCTGATTAACAATGACACAAGAGCTTGAAAGTGTTTACGGGTTTCAACCAAGAGGTAAGAAAACAATTGGGTCAAGTCATGTGCAGCCGCCATTTGTCAATTAAAGTGTTGTATGAATCGATAGAGGCGGAAGGATGTCTCGCTGGCAAATGAGCACTATATTGTTGAAAAAGCTGGACTACTAATCTTGATCTCAGAAGTGATGATTTCGCAGCGAAAAGGCGAATTTCCTCCTGTGGCTTTTATGGTTTGGAGGACTTATATTATGTATCACGTTTATAGTTCAACATTGATGATTTATGTTGAAAGTGATTCATGGGGGAATGCCCGGGTTTTCGATCGAGAGCACCGTTCACAGGAAAGAGCACCGTCCCTCCTACTCTCATCAAATAAAAGACCTGCTCAAATAATTCTGTGCACAGGATGCTGAAGGCTGAAAAAGCATTTGAAAATGCATTTGCCATAGCTTTTCTCCCAATTCCGCCGTATTCGAATATGCAGGCTCTTGCAATTAGCACTTCTGTGAAAATCAAAATGTTTACAGGCACGTGATTTTGCCGAGGGGATTGTTGTGTTTCTGGAGAACGCTTTTCTATTGATTTTCTATCCAATATTTATGTTTTGTGTGGTGGGGCTTATGTGGGGGGGGGGGAGGGAAATGGGGGGATGCATGTAGCGGGGGGGGGGGGGGGGGGGGGGTGCACGCAGCAAATGGGGGGTGTGCACCTAGTCGGTCCCTAAATTTATTAGTGAATTTATATTGAGAAAGATTTCTAGTTTTATAAGGGAAATTTTGCGGACACTCCTCATTTGGTTAGGGACACTCCTTTTTTCGATGGGCCAATAAAAGAATTGAATTAATATTTCCACCCTCTTTTTGTGTAGTATAGTATAGCAAGTTGCCTAGGATGATGTAGTCTATTATCCAGTCGGAGAACGCGACAACACCCCCAACTTGTGGAAAAAGAAAGCCATTTTGAATCCCCCTCCCTACCCGGCCTCTCCCAGCCTGCCCCCTACAGTGTCATGAAAAGTAGTAAGCTCCTGTAATCCTATCTTCCGGTGAACTGTGAGCTTTAGCCGTGGTTCCATGCGTTTTAGAAATCGCTCTCCGAATCATCCCTGGACAGCTCATGAAACCTTGAAATCTCGCCAGATCTCGTTCACGGAACGCTCCCAAGCCTCGAAAACTTGTCCAATCTCACGGACGTAGTACCTGCAAAACCGGAAGGATTCCGTTGGAGCCACCAACAAGCCTTTTGGTAACAACGTTTAGCACTAGGGAAACTCTAGAACGGGAGTTAAACAGCTTCTCCGCCACCCAGGGTATGCAATCTCCATGAAGTCGTCCAAAGCACGGAAAAATGGGAGTCTGAGGATTACCTATCCGTGAGCAGATCGTGATGAGTAACCCAGCCAAAAAATAACCCGCCTCCCTTGAGCGGGACCGAACTTGAGTGATGAGTGAACGTAACGAGTGCTCCCTGTCGTGGGGCTTCCGGTGGAGCTCTGTCCTGACCGGGCTTATAAGCGAGAGGGGACTCTGTCAGCCTCCCGCTCCCAGACTCAGATCGGAGCCATTGGCGACTTACGCAACCCAATGTAATACGAACACTGTATTTAATATCCAATAAAAATCCAATATGTAAACTATATGCAAACCGTGTGCCTTACCTCAAATCCGCGTACAAAACACTCCGAGTACACGTTTGGCCCAAAATACTCTGTCCTTTCAGCCAACCATATCGATCCGCCTTGAAAGTGGCACACTGGTACAAACTGGTCAAATATTTTCACTTGCACTTCACCACAGAAGTGATACATTCAATATTGGTACCCAACGAAAATTATATTGCGCGACGGTCCACCGAGTGTGTTGCCACCCAAAAAAAAAAATGGGTACAAAAGGTGAGAACTCTGAAGGCAAATTGGACCAGACGTCCTTCAGTGCGGATTGGTCACCCGATCGGGATGCAGGCGAAGGTTCGCGGGGTATTCCCCCCGTAAGTTGGTCGGCTGGGCACGATGGAGTTCGGGTCAAGACAATTCGGTGTTGGATTTCGAACTCGTCTCCACCACAGAATACCAGCGGAAGATGAGGCGCGTGCCGTTTTTTTTATGCATCCAGATTCCGCAAAAACATGATTGGTGAGCTAACCTTCAGTGACAGTCGATGAGGCGGTCATCCATTAAGGTCGAGTCGGCTCAAGAAATCTGTTGTGATTGCTTTTGAACCCTCCTCATCGTCAATTTTGTTGGCAACGAGAGATTTCTGTTCTCCCGCCGTAACCATGTTCATGACGGCTGTGTTGATCTCGGCCACATTTTCATTGCGGGAGGAAGGGATTGCACGGTGGCGAAAGTAGACACGTGCGTTCCTTGAGGTATCGTCAATTCCATCATAAATCGTGTTGATCAGTCCGTTCAATGTCTGTTCGTGGATCACCATAAACTCCGGACATCAAATCCGATCTTCGTCGATTATTTTCAGCAGGTACTCTCCAAGCGCAAGCAGATAAACCTGTTGTGCCCTGATGCAACAAGATCATGATATCATGATTGCGTTTATGTTATCAATTGCGTGTGCTGCGTCCAGCGGACGGCAAATATCTAGTGTATGACAAAGAATGTCTTGCTATGGAGTATAGCACTGGCCATCGGTTCTCTCAATTAGGAGATATACCCGTTGTGGGTCATACCCACGATGCATCCTTACGCACTGCGAACACATCTTTCTCAAAGAATGGCAAGATTGGTGTTGTTCGGTGAGGAAAATAAATTTACGGTTTTTGCTAAACCCTGAAGGGTTAGCGCGCTAGCGGATGCTCTATCACGTAGGTCTGATTACTAGACCATAATGTTTCTAACCGAAATGACGAGAGAAAATGTGGAGGAGTCCAGTTCGAAATCGAACACCGAAGTGTCCGGAACTTGACCACCATCGCATGCAGCCGACAAACTTACGGAGGGGGTACCCCGCGAACCTTCGCCTGGGTGCCGATCGGTCGCCCGATCGGCACTGCAGGACGCCGAGTCCGATTTGCTTTCATCCATCTCACCTTTTGTACTCATTGGTGTGGGTGGTTACACACTCGGTTAGAAGGAACCTTGGCAGGTAACGATATGAGTGTACCGCTTCTGGGTTCTTGGACCAAAAACCAACTTAAAGGTAATACAATGCGTCCGATCTGCAAATGGAGTGGAAATCGTCACTCTAAATGCGGGTAAATCTGGGTATTGACAGCAACAGCAGTGAGTAACCCAGCCAATAGAAACTTGGGGCTTGAATGCAGATCGCAGTGAGTAACCCAACCAATATCTGGCGATTGACTGCAGATCGTAGTGAGTAACCCAGCCAGTACGAAAACGAAGAACACGTTCCAAACGTGTGGGGCTTGAGGGGTGAGTGAACGTAATGGGAGCTTCCGTCGTGGGACTTCCGATGGAGCTCTGTCCTGGCCGGGATTAAATGAGCAAGAGGGGAGCGTGTTAGCCCTCTGCTCCCAATGACTCCTGCGGGGCGGCGACTAATCCAAACCAATGTAATACGAACAGTATTTAATAACCAATTAAAATCAAATATGCAAACTACATGCAAAATCGTGTTCCTCACCTTAAATCTGCGTACCTTACACTCCAAACACACGATTGGCCCAAAACACTCCGTCCTTTTAGCCAACCCGATCTCTCCGACTTGAAAACTGGTACACTAGTACATGCTAGTCAAAAAAAATTAAATAGCACTTCACCACGGCCGCCCCTGAGTCTGGTAGCGGCCGCGCAACGGTAGCGGCCCGATCTCACAAACAGTCTTCAATTCCATGCATTCCTCCGAGTCCAATGTACCAAGTAACTCCACTTGACCTCCGATCGCCACATTTTCTCTAACATTTGTCTTCTTGGGCGATCGGTCCCGCACGCTCCACATCTTCCAACTTCTGACCGATCTGACCATTCCGACGGCTAGGGCGACACTCAAATTGTCAGCGAACAAGATGAGAGCCGAGTCCAGGTCGATCGGCCTCAGAAAACAATTGATGCACTCCGACAGGAGTTGAGAGTCGAGCGTGAAAAGCAGATCAAGGTCAACGCCGCGTTCCAGAAAATGCGTCTGGACACAGAACGGTTCTCCAAGCTGATCGACGCCATAAAAACTGATCGCTCACTCTTGATGGTCGATATTAAAAATCTCAAGGCCTCGGCTCTAAAGCAAAACCAACCAGGTACGTCAATCCACCGTTAACTCCACTTTCGATCGGTCCTCATTTCCTTTTTTGTGTAGATCCATTACCAATCAACGCCATTAAAACCGTGCAAACACTGGTTTATGCCGATAGGAAGATGGACAGCCACTTCGGTCTGCTTCGACCAGAGTTGGAAAGGCTGATCGTCACTCGTCACGACATGCGTCGCTTCAAGATCTTCCGATCGCATCTTCAAGAACAGCTCGCAGTGGTCGCTCGACAGATCTCGGAGAATCAGGCTGACCGATCTGTTCTGTATTCTCAGAAGCGCGAGTTGGATTGGCATATCGTCGAGCGCCCTCGCGTACCCGCAGTCGAATTCTGCCGGCAATTTTTCCAAACAAAATTCGGGCGGAAATTCTCGCCATTCATTGGCCGAAATTACGCCCCCCAAAATTCGCACGGATATCAAGAAACGCAATGTCGCCGCGAGAGGCGCGAGTCGCGAGGGCACGGGTCATAGCGGCAGATCCGGACTACGAAGAAAATCCAGCGGCATCGCATAAGGAAGCCAAGACACCGGCAATCCTCTGCGCGCAACAGCGGATTCAAACAAGTCAGTTCAAGCCACGAAAATTCAAGCGCCCTTGACTCCAACCACCGGCTGGTTCAAGTCAGCATTAAACTCGCCTTGGGCGGATTCCGATGGTGGATCGACGGATTCAGTTGAGCTAGCTCCCGCTCTATCTCGGTACCGATCCACCCAGCGTCGTCGATCTGCTGCCGCAGTTGAAGCGCCAACGCCAGTAGAAGACCAAGTGGTGCACCCGAAGGGTGACAGCGTCTAAGAACCATCGATACCGGCTGGTGAGGCGTCCAAATCAACTATTCTGCCCGGCACTTCTGGTCTGTATTATCATGCATCGTTGGGGGCATTGAAGGTTGACGTGCCCCTCCCTGGCTGCTGCCGACCCTTGGTCTCCGGGGCAGATCGATCTGGTGCATCAGATGGCCCGCACTTTTTCACGTCCGGACTACAGGATTTTCCCGCTGGCGGTTACTCATCCAGGTACAACCGAGTGGCGACCCAATCGTATCACCGGATCGCAGATCGCCCGTCTGTATGACGGCAAGCCGTGGGAAGTTTTGCTTATCCCCGACCTGAACGCCATGTTCGCACCGACTCCTTGGATAACCTCGTTCTTGAGTCGTCTCGGGCAATATCGCATCAAATACACTGCCAAGCGATCTGGTAGTCAACCCACTACCTGGTGCTTCCCTCCGGCCAAGTGAAGCTGGACAAGGATTAAGCCGCGTTCCAGAAGCAACGAAACCAGCGTCGGAGTCGGGAGGGTGAAGCCTGGATGTCCATCTGTTAATTCATATTGGAGGGCATGCGGGCAAGGGAATGTGACTTCGACATCTTCCTATACCCAGTTGTCCCCCACATGATCAGGCGTTGCGTGGAAAAAGCACGGGATTTGATTGAAGACGGAGCTTGGTACCCCGGCTACCACTGCGACACCATAATCGACAACTTGATGGACGCTTTGACCCATCTTGACAGGGAGCAGCATTGTCGTAACCGATTTCTCCACAATATTACAGATCACTCAGCCATGATTGTCAGTCGGCTATGGGGTGATCGCGAGCTTTGACATTGTAGGCACCAATCGGGCAATCATTCGCGCATTCATCATTAAAGGATTTCTTTTTCGATTACCCGATTGTCCCATCTGTCTTAGCCTTTAATCTCATCTATCAAGGTCCACCCTTGCCACATCCAACTGCATTCACACGTGAGAATCGTTACCTTCATCATCGAAAAAATATCCACATCATCAAGTCACTTTGCTACCATCGAAATATCACCAGTTCATCACAGTCCATCGCACACTCGTAGTCGTAATCACGATAAAACATCACAAATTCACACCGATCGGTATTGCCGATCGGCGCTATTGTAAATCTTGATTTTCCAATTTGTAAGTCTGCGTCGCTCCATAACCATTAGGATTCATTCGATTTCGCTTGGACTTCTTAACCAGATCGCCATAGTCCAGATCGGATTCACCGATCCAAGTTGCTTCTTCGCGATCCTTCAAGTGAATCGGATACCCCCGGTGCGTTCGACCACAACACGTCTTCTGGGTCAATCTGACATCCAAATGGGCGGTCGGCTTGACATCACCACTGTCGGTATCAGCAACGCCCTTCCCGATCAGCAAGTATTTCTTCTCCCATATTAATTCCTTGAGCTGATCGGTCTGTGGAGAAGAGTGCCCAAAATTTGGCACACTTCTGGTCAAGTTTCGTCAGGCATTTGGTCTAATTTCCGATTGGTTTAAACAAGGGGGGCTTTTCAGCCTATCAGACTCAAGAAGTGTCAAGAACGCAAG
>CM047580.1:1417041-1449738 GCA_026184515.1 Peronosclerospora sorghi
TTTGGTGAGTCACCCGACTTTGGGTATTTTACATATTTTTGTGTGTGGGTACATTTAGGGACTATAGGGTAGTAGTTTTTTAGTTGTGGATTTGCCTAATAAAGTAAGAAGTCTTTTGGTTGCAGGATTTTTTCTAAGTAGAAATCCTTTGGTCTTGGTTCACACCACAGCTAGGGGTCGCCGTCCTTCCCTTTTCGTACACTAGTCGCCTCCGCCCGCCGCGGAGTGTTTGGGGGCAGAGGGTCGAATTATCCCCTCTCGCCCATTATACCCGGTCTGGACGCGCCGCACGCACACTTTGGCCCACCGGAAGTCCCTCGACGGGAGTACGATTTGGTGATCTCAACACCTCAACTCAAGTACGTTTGGAACGTGCTATTCACTGGATTGGTCATGGCGTGGAGATATCGTTTGTGGAGTTTCACGAGCATATTGGGTCTTTACGCGGACATATTGGCTTGTTTTAATATTGGTTGGGAACTAGACCGGTTTTGGTCTTATTTTGTATTAGTCAGGGGCTAGACCGGAACGGTCGGTCTACCCTCTATTATTTTGTATTGGTCAGGTCTTGATCGTTTGGACGATCGAACTATTGGAAGTTATCTCTTGAAAGTGGTTTTGGTCTGTTTGTGTTTGGGGTGAAGAGTTCCGCCCCAGAGATACCTACCCAGATCGGTCTTCTATATTCAAGACCGCTTCGATCCAATCTGCGATCCCGATCCACCGAGTGTGTAACTATCCCATTCCATCGGGTACACAAGGTGAGATGGACACTAAACAATCGGACCAAGTGGGTTCTGATGACAACCGGTCGTCTGCTTGCAGCGGACGATCGGACCAGATCTCGAGTGGTGGTCCGCGGAGTACCCCCTCCGAAAGTTGGAAGGCTGGGCGCGATGGTGGTAGTCAGGTTATCGATGCTAATGTTTTCGATTTCGAACTTGACTCCACCACATTCGCCTTACCAAACCCTCCAAGAGGGAACCCGCCTCCGGGTCCTGGTATGGATTAATCATACCTACATAGGTTGGATGCGTACGCATCGCCTTCGGAATATCTAAGGTGTACGCCAAGCCGTTCCAGGCTAGCACCTTAAAAGGACCCACAAACCTGGGGCGCAGTTTGTTCCGCAATACGTTGGAAACTGCATGTGTAGGAAGATTCTTAGAGTTAAATAAAACACTTTCTCCTACTTTGTACACCCTTTCGTTACGACGACCCTTTCGGTCGGCCTGCTCCTTCTGCTTGTCTTGGATTTCCGCCATGGCATCGCAGACGTGTCGTAAGACACTAAGGCACGTCGATAAGAACTTATCGATGTGATTTCGCACAGATACAGGGATGACATCAGGGAATCCTCCCCCCTCAAGCCCTGGTCCACACATACGTGGAGTCAACGGAACCCTGGGATTCGCTAATCCGTTCACGTAAAACGGGGTAAACACCGTAGATGCAGGGACCGAATTGTTTATAGCAAATTCGGCCATAGGAAGCATCTACTCCAAATGATGGAGAAACCGGAGATAAACTCCATAGAATACCTGAACAACGCGATTAACGCGTTCCGCTTGACCGTCCGTCTGAGGATAATCCGCAGTGGACAGGAGGAGCTTGGTGCCCAGCACCTTAAACAACGCTCCCCAAAACTATCCCGTAAAACGGGGGTCCAGATCCGACACAACGGAATCAGGTAGACCATGCTGTCGAAAGACACGGTCTAGGAACACTTTTGCTGTTTCTTGTCCATCAATGGACTCTGGAATCGCCTCCAGGTGAGCCATCTTGTTTAAACGGTCTACAAAGACCAATATACCGGTGTTCCCGGCCTTATCCTTCGGAAAACCGAAGATAAAATCCATACTAATGGATTTCCAACACTCCGTCGGAACGGACAAGCTCGCCAAAGGCGCAGCTGAACTCGCAGAGGGTTTAACCCTCTGACACGTCTCACCGGTGCGTATATACGCGCCGACCCACTTATACGTGTTGGGCCACCAATACAAAGCGCTTAAAGTGCTGTAGGTCTTATCCCGACCTAAATGACCCCCGGTAGGGGCTTCATGTGCCTCAAAGAGGACTTTATACTTCAGTTCCTCATCATGAGTAACAACCACCCGCGAAGTGTCCTCCGAGCTCGTGCTATAATATAGCAAACCGTCACAGTACCTGTAACGGTGTAAACGAGCTTTAGCTCGACTTGAGAGGGTTGGATCAGACGAGCCAAGTCCCTTTCCACCCAGCGCACTGATAAGCGCCGTGCACTGTGGGTCTTTCACATACGCCTGGGTATTAGATCCACCACAGACGAGGTGACGAATGTCGCGTGAGCGAGCTCGTAATCGGGACGACGCGACAACGCGTCTGAAAGCACGTTCTGCTAGCCAGTTTTATACTTAACTTCAAAATTGTACTCCGCAAAGAAGGAGAGCCAACGGGCATCCGTTGGGAGAGATGAGGTGACCTTGTCGCTGTCCGTAACGACGCGTGGTCTGTATAAACCACAAACGGCTTGGAGCCGAGTAGGTGAACCCTAAATTTGACAAGAGTATACTTCATTGCAAGTATCTCCTTGTCATGAACGGGATAATTCCTTTCCGAGGCTTTAAGCTGCCTCGACTCAAACGCAATCACGCGTTACCTTCCTGCATCGTCTGCTTGTAACAAAGCACATCCGATTGTGAAATCGGAGGCGTCGCAGACGACACTAAATGATTTCCCAGAATCTGGGAGAGCAAGAACGGGGCTTTCAACAAGCCCCCCTTTACCGCTTCAAAAGCGTTTTGGTGTTTGGTTTACCAACACCAATCAACATTCTTCTTAAGAAGGTCGGTTAATGGCTTCGCCATTTCAGCGTAGTTCTCGCTGTACTTGTGGAGATAATTGGCTAATCCAAGCCACTTCCGTAAATCGCTAAGATTTACAGGCGAAGGCCACTCCACAATGGCTTTCACCTTCGCGGGATCCGCCCGCACTCCATCCTTTCCGATGAAGCATCCGAGGAAAGGAATTTCCTCAGCACCAAAGATACATTTGGATGCGTTCGCATATAACTTATGCTCTCGCATACACTTGAGAACTGCTAGAAGGTGTATCAGATGCGTCTGAACATCATACGAGTCGCCTTCCGCACGACTATGAACGAATATATCGTCGAAGTACGTCTGAGCATACTTACTATAAGGGCGGAAGAGTCGAGTCACCAAGCGATTAAAAGTTGCTGGTGCATTTGAAAGCCCCTGTGGCATAACAAGCCACTTCCACAGCATGCCACTAGGCGTGCTGACCGCTATCAGCGGAATAGCGGACGCTCGCATGAGCACCTGATAATACCCGTCCACCAGATCTAAGGCACTGTACACAGTACAGCCCGCCATATTGTTCTGGAGGACATCCTTCCGAGGAATCGGAGTTTGCATGGGTACAGTATCAGCATTCAGCTCGATGTACGCATGCACAATGCGCCACTTTCCGTTCGGCTTACGAACACAAAAGTGGGAGATGAATGGGGAGACTTGCTCTCCCGTACCATCCCTGCCTCTTCTTTCTCCTTGAAGAATGCGTCGATAACGTCGCATTGCTCCTTGGGTAGAGGCCACTGCCTAGTGACGCAGTATTTGGTTCCAGGAACCAAATAAATTTCATGTCGGACTCCCCGATCCGGTGGTAACCCCATCGGAGGATTGTCACTAATGACATCTCCGAATTCCTTAAGTAAGGAATAGTAAGGGTCCCTAGGGTCCGCGAGTATCTTGTGGCCGCTTCGGACATTCAATGCCTGTTTGGTTTTCACCAAAACTGACTTGTCCATCGTGGATGAGGAGCTCAACTCCTCTTCCGGACGCAATATGACAACATCGTCGACTTCACCTGCTTTTACAGCAGTCTAAACTCGTTGAAGGACATCTCCTCCAACGACAATAGTTCGCCTACCCCATGCAACCGTTCCAGGCTTACGCCTTCTGTGACAACACCTGTCACACTATTCAGCATCCGATAGGACTGATGACTACTGGCCTCGGGACTCATCCCGGGACCCAGATGGGGGGAGTCAATTTCCCCATCTATTGGAAGCGCATTGTGCCTATCCACAGAGGTCTCTACCTCTACCACTGGTGACTCGCCGGCCTCACCTACAACGGCGTGGTCGGAATCATTTCCGACGTGCAAAAGATACAAACTACGGGTCTCTTTTCTTGGAACCGCCTCGCGCTTAACCACAGGGATCTATACCCCTAACACTGGAGTCGTCTCAGAGGAATCCACCTCTGTCAATGGCGACTTGCCAGTCTCGCCTATAACGGCGTGGTCGGAATCATTTCCGACATGAAAAAGAGACGAACGACGGGTCTCTTTGCTTGGAAGCACCTCGCGCTTAACCACAGGGGTCTCTACCCCTACCACTGGAGTTACCTCAGAGGAATCCACCTCTGCCACTGGTAACTCACCAGTCTCGCCATTCACGGCGTGGGGATTAACCGCCGAATCCTCCTCGTTAAGGAACTCTTCCTTAACGCCACTGGGAATGATCATTTCAGACATCCCAATCTCTGGCATCTCACGCCAGAATCGCTTTTGCGATCGAGCAAAGGTGGGTTCATGACTCGCCAATGCTTCACCCGACCGCGGGTGCGTTGGGCCAATGGACTTATAGACTTCCAGTATATCCATGGCTCGTGGCGTTCCAGCCACTTCATGACCAGAATGAGGTCATACCTCGAGTCCAATCCAGGACTAGGCAACGTTTTAAGCTGTAGAAGTCTGCAAACTTCAGCTTAAGGCCAATCGAGACCTTGGGTACAGAAACCGGTACGCCCGTCGCAAGACGGACCGTGACAAAGTCACGAGAACGTGCCTCTAGGGCCTCGGCATACAGCCGACTCTTCACAACAGAAACTCGTCTGACATAATTGTCAGACGCTTCAGAGTCTATCAAGACTCTCCAAGGCTTATCAAAGCCTTTCACGTCCGCAAGGACAACCATCAAACCTGGCTGGTACACAAACTCGGTGCTAGAAAGCACCGTTTCCCTCGGGGCTTTGTGCTGTCGTCCCCTACTTTGGGGCTTAACAGCACTGAGGGATCCGCCAGTAGGGCGCCCCGCACCTACTGGGAGCCGTCGTTTCCCGACGGCTTGGGCAAGGGCTTTTTCCCAACCCTCGCCCCCTTAAAGCGAATATCTCGCTGGGGGTTTCGGGGGCATCTGTTCCGCAGATGATCCGCGCTTCCAAACAGGAAGCACCTCAGCGGTCCCTGCCGCTGCACCATTGCATGAAGCTCCGCTTCAGAACTCAGCGATACAGAGCCATCGAGACTCTTAGCGGAAGGTTTCTCCTCCGCTTCGACCTGACTCAGGTCCATGGGTTCGGGACCCACCTTAGAGGAACGAAAATTCCTCTCGGCGTCGAGCGCCATCTTAAACGCATCCCCCAAGGATTGGGGTCGGCATCGGAATAGCTCCGAACGTGCTGGCCCTTCTCTCAGGCCTCCCATGAACACGGGAATGGACACATCGTCCGAATACGCTTTCACGTACATCCCTGTCAACAGGGTCTTAAGTTCTTGGATATATGTTTCCAAGTCCTTAGTGCCCTGACGGCACCTCAGAAACGCCAGCTGATTCTGGAAAACCAGATCAGGCGTTGCATACATATCCATAAGCTTTTGCTTAAGGACTTCCCAGGTCGGGAACACGTCCATGACCGAATCCGAGCATGTAAAAGCCCATGCACGGGCTTTACCCGTAAGATGGGTCAGTGCAAGTCCCACTTGCAAGTGATCAGCGATCAAATTCGCTGTGGCGAAGGCCGTTTCGACCTCTCGTAACCACACATAAAGGTTATCACCCTTTTCACCGGTGAATTCCTTTATCTTAAAGGATAACGGAGGGCGCACCCCCGTGGACGTGGAATAACTTCCACGAAAATTCGCCTCATGGGCGATGAGGGCGTTGACCCTCGCCTTTACGGCATCAAGGCCCTGCTCTGCTAGTAGCTGCATGCCTTCGTCACCCAGTATGGATAATAGCCTGTTAAAGGCTTCCTGCTGGACGAGGGTTAGCCTTTCCCAATCGTCCTGATTCATCCTTTGCAGAGTATGTTGTCTACCAACGCAGGTGTTGGATTGACGACAGTGCTACCAGATGTAGCCGGTGTGTATACGCACGGTGCGGCTAGCGCACAGAGGAAGACTTTCTTAAAGCGGCTTTCGCCGCTACTTAGCCGATACGCCCTTATAAAAGGGCTTAGTAAGAGAGAACTCTCTTACTCGGGGACAAGATTCCACTTTGGTTTACCAGTTAGCACAAGCTAACGCCTTAACACAAGGCCCCCTTAACAAGGGGGTGGCTAAGGGAATAACTTCCCTTACGCTACTGCACTCACTGCGCGCGGGACCGGTCGAGGTCGTAGTCTTTTGAGTGAAATGTAAACTGGATGTATATTTAATATGTAATTAGCCTGAATTAATTTAAACTAATGTAAACTATATGTAATACTAAGTAGAACTTACTAAATTCGTACCTAGCCAAAATGTAGTGTACACCACCTGTGTACTAACACGTGGCTGGCTGCAACGCCACCACCAAGGGCTCCTGCCCTGATTGGTTAAAATAACCAATAGGTCCAACCGGTCAATACTGACCCCAACTGTAGTGTACTCACGTACACCACATAACTGAATGTAACCAGACTGTAACCCTGTTACATTATATATATACCCTCCCCCCAGTCGGTACGACGGGGTACTACCACTAGTCCATATAAAGTATAAAGTCATCGTATCACTTATCTATACAGTAATATATCAAGCACGAGAACAGATTGTACTTTTAGCAACATTCGGACAACAGTCAGTGGATTTATCATTATTTGCAGTGGATTTATCATAGTCGTATAGTGTTCTACCGTTAAGTACGACTTAAATAACTGACGAAGAGATTATTATTAGAGCAGCACTAGGGGATAGTACCCGTCGTTCCGACGAACTATTTCATTGAAATTTCATTGAACCTACAATATATCTCCATTTTCATTGAAAAAAAGAGAGATTAGTTTTTGTCAATGAACTGCGTGCGCAAAAAATGTAGACCACATAATAAGCCTTTCAAGGTTACGAAACTGAAATTTTGCAGTTAATTTAGTATGTGGTCCCAAAATCTCCCGAATGAATGTTCATGAAGGTCACTCCAGCGTTTGGATAGTTGGCAAAAACGCTCGCGGGATTACCGCCAGGATTAGGACACGGGCCGCGCAAAACACCAGGAACCGTCGGGTCTTTCCCAGTCTCGTAGCTGTCTAGCCACGACATGTTCTTTGTATAGTCAACAAAAATGCTCATGGCCAAGGTCATACCGCCAATTATTTTGCTTGCCGAGCTGCGCCAGTCTACCCATCTATGTCTATGAGATGGTCAAGAAAGTCATGCAAGCGCAGAAGGTCGTGGTGCCCATGGTGTATATTGCAATCCTTAGCAATCTCGTGCATGGACTCGTAGGCGTCTACCTTACGTTTTTCACGTCATGGGGTTTTCGTGGGGCCGCGATTGCCCGTGTCGTGTCGGCACTCGTCCTGCCTCTGTGCTTACTCCCTTATTCTCTGCACCATCCACCCACTTGGTGGCCGGGGTGGCAAGTACATGAAGCAAAACAGCGCGTGCGAATCTTTTTGCGTTTTGGTCTCCCTGGTGCAGCCATGCTCTTGTTGGAGTGTGATGGTCGTTTGAAATGATGGCGGCGTTTGTCGGATTTTTACCCAATCTCATCGTGGCCCTGAGTGTCCGTCCACTCGTTCCTCGTGAATGTGTCGACATTAGCGTTCAACTGTTTCCTAGGCATTGGTGTCGCGGCAAACGTTCTCGTGGGCAATTACTTGGGCAGGCATCAGCCCCAGCATGCAAAAGTCGCGGCCGGCTTGGGGATGCTCTTGTCAAATGTTACTGCCATTTTGCCCTGTTTTTTCAAAGCTGAGAACGAAGAGGCGGGAGAGTTTCTTGGTCGATCGTGCGAATCGTGCTGTCGCTTGTCCATGTGTTGTTAATATTTCTGGTGCAGTGTGAAGTGTCCACGTAGCCACCAAAGTATGGTTAATTCTGAACTTTCCTGTACAATCCCAGCGAAGCTCAAGGCCGACCATGTGTTTTGCAAGAGTCTCAAGGACTGCAAACAGAACTCGTACAGCGGTAGTAGTTTTAACACCCCTGTCCAGGTGACACCACTATCCAATAAACACGGCAACAACTGCCGTGAATTCACGTGTCTAGCGGAAGGCTGCGAGGACGCCTACAATTCCCTCTGGACGATAACAAAACTCATTCATGCCCATTTGGCACACACTGCACGTCCGGCGATGCGACGCAGCAGCAAGCACAGACCGAACTGGATTCTGCGTCGACCTATGGAGATACCAAGGCCCCTGAGACGACGGCTCCAGTCTCGAAGGAGGAATGTCCTGAGCAAACGACTGTTTCAGGTGATACTCTGGACAGTGGTGTGAAAAACGAAACAGAGAACATTGTCGCTTTGGTCACCAATGCAGAAGCTCCGATTAGCAACTCCCAAGTCCAAGTACTGCGTCTAAGCACCGCATTGCGATGATACAGTAGAAATCTACCTTTTCCTAATAGATTATCAAAACTTTAAGCGGAAGTATTGAACTTACAGTTCATCCAGTCACTCAAATCACGAACTACTCATCAGGACGGAATGACGGGTGTAACCAAGCGTCTAGCGGTATAAGCCCAACGTCAAGTCCGAGTAATCATCCTACAAAGTGCATTCAGAACAGGCCAATGAAAGCACATACGACACACAGCGCACGCACCTCGTGATCAGTGGTGCAACAATTCTCATCCTCGTGGCCATCCTACAAAGTGCAGTTGGAACAGGCCAATGAAAAAAACACGACACACAGCGCACGCACCTCGTGATCAGTGGTCGCTCGCTGCTTCTGCACACGCTTCTTGAGCCGCCGTCGCTGATTCTTGGTCAATGCGCAATTTGTAACCACCGTACTTAACAAAATAAAAGCCACACACAAAAATCACAATTCCGGGATTTCTGATCACCTTTTAATATTAAGGTGATTTTTCATTAACAAAAAAATCACCAACTAGTTCGGCTGAGTTCGCCAAAAAATTACCTCGGAGTCCGCATTCCTCTATATCGCGATGAAGAGATTCCTCCTTTCCAATCCCGCGAATCAGCGCTGGATCGACGCCCAAGAGCAGCGAAAACGTGTGCGAGACAATTCCGACAACCTAGCTCGCCTAGTTCGTCGCGAAATGTTCCCTGAGTTGCATCTGCATACGCTGCAGCCTGTCATCACAAACGATCCGCGAACTGGTGTCATGAAAATACCCAGCGAAAAAAAAATAGTCATCGAGGCCCGTCAACGGCAGTTGCATCGCCGATTGATGAAAGAATTACTAGAATCAGCTAAATCTAAAGGATTATTGGGGAAAAAGACATCAGAGCTGTAGCTGTACCGGACCATGACATGGGAGAATTCTAAAGCTATATTCTTTTATCTCCATAAATCTCTCGGCAAGGCGGATGCCGAACTAACATGCTCGTTGTTCGGTATTAACATCAATACGTTCAACAATTGTATTCGGCAAAATTGTGGTGGAGTCAAGTTCAAAATCGAACACCGTAGTGTCGAGAACCTGACCACCATCGTGCCCGGCCTTCCAATTTACGGTGGAGGGGTACCCCGTGAACCTTCGCAGCGGACGATCCGATCGGATCGTCCACTGCTGGCAGACGACCGATCATCAACACAGGACGCCTGGTCCGATTTGTTCTGCATCTCACCTTGTGTACCCGATGGATTGGTCTGGTAACACACTCGGTAGATCGTTGCTAGGAATTGACTTGTGGTATAAATGTGGTATACCGTGCTGGGTAATGTACCCTGGGTGGAACTCTTCACCCTGGGTACGGGTAGATCGGTTATACTTGAAGTGAGTATACTCCCGAGGGCAGATCGCTTACCCGATCGTAAAGCCCGACCAATATGGGAGATAAACTCCAGTAATCCAATAGGGTCCAATAATCCAATAGGGAGATCCAAATGAGAACGTGACACACTCCACGAACGATATCTCCACGAAATAATCCAATAACGTAATAGCACGTTCCAAACGTGCGCAACTTAAACTTGAGAGGTCGACCAAAGTGCACTCCCGTGGAGGGACTTCCGGCGGGCCAAATGTGTCTGTGACGCGTCCCGGCCGGGTATAATGATCTGGAGGGGATTACTCGACCCTCCGCTCCCAAAACACTCTGCGGCGTGCAGAGGTGACTGACGTGCAAGGCGAATCGACCCTGGTTGAGTTAGAGGTCCAACGGTTTCTTAGACGGAGCTAAAAGCCAAAACCTTTACGAAGCAAAACCCAAACATGGCAAATCCCAAACTAAAAAATACCTACCCCCTATAGTCCCAATATGTACCAAACATGAAAATATGTAGTACACGCAATCTCATGTGACTTACCCAAATCCGTGTTCTTGACACTCCTTGCACATGACTGGCTTAAAAGCCTCCTGTGTGGTGGAGCGGCTGATCGAAGTTTTTGAGACTTGATCAGGCGGTACCACGGCGCCCAGACTACCGACTAACGAAGGGGGTCCTCCGTATGTCTTCAACTGCTTGTGTTCTTGCTCACCTTGTGTACCCGACGGCTAGGCGTGGGTCGCTCCTCAGGTGGCGGGGACAGCGCACAGCGAATTCTTGGTGCAAGATTGAATTAACTAACTTGTGACGATACAACCGATGCGATCAGGCGTGATCACGTGCGATCAGGTGCTTAAACCACGTCAATTAGCCGCGATCAGGCTTGATCAAGTTTGGGCCGATGCTAATAACCAACGATCAGCAATATTCCGTCTTGATCGCAAGTGCGATCAGGCGGCAGTCCGACGCTATCAGGCGCTGAAACGATGTAGATCAGTGGTAATCAGGCTATATCAGGCTTTGGCTGACGTTAATAACCGTCGATCAACAATATTCTGTCTTGATCGCAGATGCGATCAGGTGTCTTGATTGCAAGTGCGATCTGGTACTGAAAGGCTCGATCAGGGGCTAAAAACTGCTGCCCAGTAGTAATATACCTTGATCAGACTTGATCAAGCACCTGAAGTCGTTCAAGTAGTAGTTGGCGCGATTTGCGATCAGCGATCACGATCACGATTCGCAAAAAGGGTCGATCAGGTGTTGATCGGTAGGGGGGTACTTGATCAGTCAGCGGAAGTCTTCACCTCCTGATCGCGGAGCCTCTAAGCCGTCAAACAGCTAAGGAACGCCCAAATCAATGCGCTCTTAGCCTAGACTATATGAGGAAAAGGTATTTATATTAAAATCCACCTAGAGTTCCCGTGGGGCGCTTAGAGCAGCCGAACTCTAGGAGCCAAACGTTAATTTCACGGGGAAGAGGTGAGAGCACTGCTCGATCACGTTCCCAAAACCGAAAACCTTTAAGCGAAGAACCGCAGACACTGCGGGCGGAGTTGCGGGGTGAGTTCTCACACTCTACGCCAACCGCTGGCCAAAAACGCACTTAGTACTCCCGCCCGGGACGTAGAGGTTTCAATTAGGTGGGAGCGCAAAGGTGCCTTCCCAAAAAACGATCAGCGCGATCGTACGCAAAAGGAGAACTTTATTAGCAACTAAACCCTTAGATCTACCCTGTTCCTACTTTCAACCAATCCGTATCGTCCATTTGAAACGCCTTCCGTCCATCAGTCGACCTGATTTTTCCGCTTGTTCCTTGTTTGTTCGCTGGTGTCCGCCGCGTACCTGTAAGTGATCAGCACATCTTCCGTGTCCCTTCTATATCATGTCTATGTACACCACGGTGGTATGTACTACTGTACCCACCGTGGTACACATGGCGGTACCTAATTATGTACTACTGTATCCACTATCTGCGTCCACTATCAGGCCCCTAATTTAGGTCCTAATATTAGTCATAATATTAGGCCCCCTATGGGCCTAATAAAATGTCCAACATTAGGCCCTATTTTAGCCTAATAAAAAAGTCCGCTTTACGACACCTGGATTTCCACCAATCCGATCGCCGATAAGCCGATCGGTCTGCTGCTGACCGGAAACGACCAAAATTCTTGTGTCCTCTTCACCACAGCCGCCCCTGAGTCGTGTCGCATCCGCGCAACGGTAGCGGCCCGATCTCATCATATCCAGATCTTCGTAGAAGCGGACTTCGCCAATGGACAGGTCTCCGAGTCCACCTTCACCAGGTACTTGCCTTGTACACCCGATCGCCTTGTGACCTTTCTTGACCTTCTTTGCTGCAGGTGCCCTGCGTTCTTCATCACCCCATCTCGATTCGCCGACCAGATCGGCCCGATCTGACAGCCCTCTCAGCACTCCTGGGTCCGATACACCGGACCGGCATCAGATCGAGGCCGATCGGCTCCGGAAAACGGTCCGTGAGCTCCAGTACCAGTTAGACACCAATAATTCTTCACTCCTGAAACTGCGGAAGGAGGTGGATACGTTGATCCCCATGTCCACGAAGTCGCAGGAGGTGACTGCAGCTGAAAACGCACATCTCCGGGACCAGATCGCCCAACAAGCAACGCCAGGTAGGTCGATCGGTCTGTTTCCATATTGGGTCTGGTCTGACCTTCCTTTACATGTAGATCAATTTCCCGCCGATATCGCCAAAACATTCGACGCCTTATTCACGGCTGATTGGCAGTCTCATGATCATCGAGATAAGCTCCGACCGATCTTGGACGGGCTTATCGGCGCACGACATGATCTATCCCGCTTGGAGACCTACATATCGCACCTCCTGGAACAGCTCGCGGTGGTCGACCGACAGATGTCGGAGGACCACTCCGATCGGACCTTACTCCACACCCAACGTGGTGACCTGGAGAGGCAGATCAGCGAGTTACAGGTCGTGGTCCGGGAGCAGATCGGGAAGGTCGAGTCCTTCCAGGCCCGATCGGACGCCTGGACCCAGGAATCAAATCGTCGCTGGGCGGCCGTAAATCTATGCTACCAGCAGTTGACTGACTTGTTGCACCGGCGTCCGACTGCCCGCTCTAATGCTGACCGGTCTGCATCGGCCGTTCTGGTCGATCTGTATCAAGACCGGACCCGACGCCAGTCATTGGCCAAAAGTGACCCACCCGAAATTTTGAAAACTTCCAAGTCCAAAAAGCGTAAGGACGCGCCGAAGAGCTCAAGGGCGCGGGGCATAGCGCGCTACTCCGAACTCGAGGAGAAGCGAGCGGTGCCCCAGAAGAAAGCCAAGACGCCGGCGCATCTCCCAAGCCCCAAATCGGTTGCAGATGACGCGTCTATCGCCACCAAATATCGTGCGCCCTCGCGCCCCCGTGCCGCGCACACCAAGTGCATAGAGGTCTCCTCCGGAGAGGACTCGGGGGGCGGATCGAGCGATTCCGAATTCTTGATGACTGCGTTATCCAAGTCCCGGTCAGATCGACAACGGGGTTTCCGTTCCTGCGAAGCCCGCATCGGGGGCTAATAAGCCGATCAGCTCCCAGGGTGATGGTGCTGCACCGACGGCGGGTCGACCGGATCGGTACCTTCGTTACATCCCGGCACATCTGGGCTGCACAAGCACGCCCGATTGAAAGGGTTGTTGGCCGGAGATCGACCTCTCCTATCGTTGACTACAGATGACACTCTGCCGTGGTCACCGGGGCAGATCGGTGAATTGCCCCGATCAGCCCTGACCAAGCAAGATCTAGCCCGGTCGATGTCCCGACCTGACTTTTGGCTTTTCCCTCCATCTTTGAAAACTCCTGACCCGTCTGCGTGGCGGGCAGATCTGATCACAGGGCCGCAAGTCGCCCGTCTGTATGCAGGTCGACCATGGGAAGTGTTGCTCAGCGCCAAGTTGGCCTCCATGTTCACATCGACTCCTTGGATCGATTTGCTTCTGGGTCTACTTCGGGTTTTTAACAAAGCTCACTGCCAAGCGATCTGGGAGTCTACGCACTATCTAATGCTTCCTCCTGGTCGGAAGTTGCCTGACCAAGACCTGATCTTGTATCGGAAGCGCCGGAAACAGTGTCGGAGTCGGGATGGCGAGTCCTGGCTGATCCTATGCCAGTTTATTCTGGAAGGGATGCTGGCCCGCGAGTGCGACATCGACGTATTTTTGTATCCGGTGTTTCTTCACATGGCCAAGCGTCGCATTGACCGAAGACGGCATCTGTTATCCTGGTGTTCGGTGCGACAGGCCAGTCGTAGACCTGAAGGACGCCTTGATCCAGATCGATCTGCAGGAGCCCTGGCGTATTCAACATCGGGACCAGATCGAAGACCATCCGGCATTCACTATCGATCGTTTGTGGGGTGATTGCGACTCTTGATGCAGCAGTTAGCTGACCAGATAATTCGTAATACATGTAATCATTCTTTTCACATTCCTGATCATCCAATCCCTTAATCAAATTCCATCACTTTCTCCGAACTTGTACCAACACGTTATCATATACAGTTTCCATCCACATCGCGAAAATCATCACCACATTCGTCATTCCACTACTCCAGTTCGTCACGGTTCATCACAATTCATCACAAATTCACAAAATTCTGACCTCACACATATTCACACCGATCGATATACTGATCGGCGCTACTGTGTGTCTTGATCTTCGTGGATCTGCATCACTGCGAAGCGATTCCGACTGACTCGTTCTCGCTCGAACTCTCGTAGCAGTGCTCCACAATTTAGGTCGAGTTCGTCGATCCACGTTTCTTCATCATGATCTTTCCAGCGGACCAGATATTCTCGGTGGGTGCGGCCGAAACGGGTCTTCTTGACCGATCGGACATCCAGCACCTTTTCCACCTCGAATTCGTCCTCTTCCAATGGCCTTTCCCAACTGTCCTCCGGCAGCAGAGCCTCATCGAAATCGAATATCTCCTCTTCGTCCACCAAACAGGGCATTTTAGGCCGATCGGGGAATTCTATGACCAGCTTCAGTTGGACACGTGCACGACCGGAAAAACTTTGTAATCCGTGCCGATCGTGATCAGACGGGCAGCATGCTCACCGATCAGCTCTGCTACACGGAAAGGACCGTGCCACATGTGAGCTAACTTCTTCGCATAGCCTTCCTTGACCCGATCGAGGTATAACCAGACCCTCTCCCCTGGTTCAATACCGTGAGGTCGGACCAGATCGTTATTCCGGTCTGCTCGATCTAGTTTGGCCTGACGTAACTTTTCGTTGACGACTTCTTTCGCATATTGATAGTGATTCTGGACCTGCATACGCCAACGACGGGCATTGCGGTCGCGGGTCCTAGTGCAGCCGATCGGTATCGCCGCTTCAAGTGTCAATCGAGGGTCCCATCCATATGCCTGATAAAAGGCGTTTCTCCTCGGATCCGATCGGTTGAAAAGTTGAGCGAATACCAGTCTCTCTGCATACTCCTCCCAGTCACGTTGGTCCGGATCGGCCACATACATCTTGATCGCCCTTGTTAATTTCTGCACCATGCGTTCCGCCGATCCGTTAGCTTGCGGAAGATATGCCATCGTCGCGCTCTGCTTCTGGCCTAGCATGTTATTGAACGATCGGAACACCTCAGTCATAAAACCGGGTTCCCGATCGAGTCTGATAACTTCGCTGGCTCCGAACCTTCTGAATACGCATTCCTCGTAACTCTGGGCGATCTGCTCCGCAGATCGGGATGCACTAGCCTTTGCGATCACCAGACCAGTGAACAGGTCGATCCAGATCAGCAGCTCAGTATTGCCGCGCGTCGATATGGGCAGCGACGGTATGTGATCCATTGCTATCACCTGGAAAGGGTAAGTAGCCTCGTATTCCCGGGCGATCGCCCCTTGATTATCGGTCTTCCCTTTCCGGTCTCGCAATCTATGCAACAGCCCACATATTTCTGCACGCTCCGAAAAAGTCCTCTACATTGAAAGTGGGCCCTGATCTTGTGATATGTCCTGCCTACGCCCTGATGTCCCCCTTCAAGACTCACATGGTAGTGATGAAGGACATCCGTCTGTAGCAGCTCACGGATCACCAGTTTCGACAGTCGGTCTCGATCGGCACTGTCTTGGTCAACATCACGGCAGTAATATAGCAATCCGTTGTCATCCACATCGTAACTGTCCGCAATCTTGGAACACTATTTCGCTTGATCATTCGTTAACTTGGACAGTTCACCGCGCAGATATGCTTTCAGGTTGACAATCCACTCTTCCTCGTCCTGCGCCTTGAAGATCCGTTCCGCCCTTAGCTGTTGCACAACGCGCTCACTCAGCCTTTCCTTCGGGAACGATAGGCGAGACTTCTGAGTTCGCGATCTAGTCGCCTCCATCACATGTACCTGATCGGGGCTGTCCTTGGGCTTGATCAACTCCGGGATCCTGTTTATGTCCATAAGTTCAAATAGAACGACCTCCTCGGTGATCGTCGCCCCGATCTGGTCCCGCATGACTTGGGTAGCGAGGTGGTCGGCGCTTCTGTTCCAATCCCGTTTCACGTGCAATAGCTCGTGGTTGGGATAGTCTTTAGTTCCTTCATAACCCGATCATTCAGAAAATTCAGCCGTGGCGCCTTACAGTCGATCTCCCCGGTGATCTGCCTTATCACTAGGTTGGAGTCACCACATATGATGATCCGACCTTTCTTCTGTGATGCCAATGCCAGCAGATCGAGACATAGAAGGATCCCCCGATATTCTGCCTCGTTGACCGTTATGTCCGGCGTGAAATCGGCGGCGGTTGCTACTATAGACCATTGTGGTAACTTCCACAGTATAGCACTAAAGGAGACGACCTTCTTCTTCACGCAAGCCGATCCGTCGAAACTCAAGACCAGGAGTTCCTCATCCCGATCGACGATCGGTGGCGGCAGCGAGATTGACTGTCTAGGTTGCTTCCTTGGGGCAATCGCTGTCAGAGCCTCATCCACTTCATATCGAGGGGTGATACTGGCAGCCAATGTGCCCAATATCTCCTCCTCTCCCTTGGTGCACTTGACGACCTCGAGGGACCACTGTGAAAAGATAGCTGACCATCTGCCGAGCCGACCGTCCATCCCATTGGCTGATAACAGCCAGGACAATGTTGACTTATCTCGATAGGACCTTCACAGGTCGGCCGACCAGCAGGTTATAGCACACATCCAAAATCCGTAGTAAAGCCAGAACTTCTTTTTCGACGATCCCATAGTTGACTTCGGTCGGCTTCAACGTCCGGCTCGTAAAAGTGACCGGGTGGTACAATCCATCATGTTCTTGCACTAGAGTGGCAGAAATGGTCCACTTACTAGCATACAAAATGACGATCGGCACTTTTTCCGGGTCGAAGTGTCTTAGAATCGGTGCCGTCGCTATCTTATCCTTCAGCATACCGAAAGCGACCTGTGCACGCTTCATGTAGTCATCTGCCCCCACCTGCGGAAAATCTGCAGGAAGATCGGAGTCGCAGCCCTCTCGTAGAGTTGCCCGATCACCTTCGCGCAACATATTGTAGTCGACTTCCCGGAGCTCGTACAGCACGGCCGCGTAGACCGCGAAGTCTTCAATGAAGCGGCTGTAGTAATTCAGGCTCCCTAGGAAGGACTGCATTGCCTTCAGAGATCTGGGAAACGGGAGGTTTCTCAGTGACTCCAGATCCTTAGGATTAGCCTCCAGCCCACTGATTGACACTATATGACCCAAATAGGCGACCTTGGACATGCCCCAAAAACTCTTCACAGCTCTGATCGACAGGTTCCAGCGATCACACGTCTCCAACAACCGTTCCACCTTCTCGCACAGATCGCTCCATGACGAAGCAGGGATCAGTATGTCGTCGATGTACGATCGACTCCCCAGAACGGACGGTCTACTTTCTCGATCGGGTTCACCCTCTGTAAATACATCATGCTTTTCGGTGGGGTCCCGATCGGTACTGATCTTGAAATGTCCATACAGTGCGTTGTCGATCATCCTCTGGTAGATCTGGGGCGCGTTCTTCAAACCGAACGGCATACGGTTCCACTCGAACAGACCGAACGGCGTAACAAATGAGGAAATCTCGCGAGCCCGATCGGTCGTCGAAACCACCCAAAATCCACTTGCCATATCCAGTGAGCAATACCATAGGGTCTTGTCCAGGTCTTCCATCAGATCGCTGATCAGCGGCATCGGGTACACCATAAGCTTGGTCAGCCGATTTACCAACCGATAGTCGATGCACAACCTGATGTCGACGCCGTTCTTCTTGATTACAATCACGATCGGCGAGGCCCAAGGCGAGGTCGACGGTTTGATAATCTTGGTATCCAACAGTCCTTTAATCAGATCAGACAATTTCTCACGGTACTGTGGCGCCACACGTTGGCATCGTTGGGCGATCGGCTTGGCATAACTAACATCGATGTCACAGATTGCTCCGCTAGCAGCAGGGGGTAAGGCATTGCCTTTCCCGATCAGCAGATGATTCTTCTTCCAGATGATCTTCTTATGCTGATCGATATGATAGGGACTGTTGACATCCCGATCTTCCACTTGTAGATCGTCCAAGGTGACTTCGGGAGGATCGGCAGACACTTCAGGGAGGACTGCCATCTGGCTCTCCAGCTCCTACATGTACTGATCCCCGCCCTCATGTATGCAAACTTGATCTTCTTCTGGGGCAACATCACCCAAACCGTCCTGGTCGGTTGTAAACTGCTGTTCCCGATCGGCGGGCTGCTCCTCGACGACGTCGATCTGCTTAGGCGCGCCATCGTGGTCCGCCCCAGCAATCTCATGTTTCCTTTTTTCTGTTTCTGTTTCCGGCTCCTCTGTCGCTTGTTCTTGTGAGACCACCATGTTGACGAACCTTGGCTTGATGGTCCACCGTGTCCGGCGACTGCGGTGCCTTTCTCGAACCAACATCTTCTTCGGGGTTGCATATCTAGGTCGTTCCACCATAGGTGAGGTATCTTCTTCCACCGGTTCATCATCGCTGAACAGATCGGTGGTCGCTTGGTATGCCAAGTTCTGCCACTCGACATACCGTCTCGATCCGATCGAGACGAACCCCGCCTTTCTTGGCACTTTCCCTTCCGCTAGCCACATGCCAGCAATAGTATTGTTGTCGGGCGTAAGCTGCTTGTCACCGATATTAGTTACTAGAACAAAATCAAACCGGCCGGCGCTCTTCACAAAGGTCGGCACCCACCGATCGCCCCTGGTAACCCATAACTTCCTTGATCGAAAACCTTTGTCGACCGGGGTATCAGCGGATTGGCCGACTGGAATGGTGACATCTTGGTCGCACCTGACCAGATCGATGTGCGATCCGTATAGGGGCCGCCGACCAGCTAACTGGATCTGGACCTCATCCGGGAGTGTAAGCACTCCATGAGACAAATCCAGGCGAATACCCGCTGGTACCATAAAATCCATGCCTAACAGGGCATCCTGACCGGCCAGCTTGCCAACCCAAGCGATGAATACGTAAACCAACGAACCTGATAGGGTGATCTTCACGCGCGTCCTTCCTTCGGTCATGTAAGAATTTTCCCCAATTCCAACGCATTCTTGTATTTGGGTATCGTCTATACGACATCCGACCTTACGAGCAAAGGCGGAGTCGATAATCGAGACTTCGGCCCCAGATTCGAATAACATCGTCGCTTTCTGGTTGTTGATCTTACCACAGGCTTTCGCCTGCTTAAACCATTTGTCGGGCGCATTATACTTCCAGTATCCGGAGACTCCCCAGGCAGAAGATCCAACTGCATGACCACCTTCTATCGGGAATATTCATCGGTCGTGAGATTGTAGACTGGATGATCCCGATCGACGCAATTGAGAGCAGAACATGTATTGTAGGTTTTATTCTCCTTGCCGACATATGCATAGATGCCAAACGTAGACCGCTCGGCTCGATCCAGATTCCAACCTGGCGAGAATTCTAGTTTAACATCTTTTCCACGTCCGGTGGAAGCATCCCCGCATGCTTATTCGGCACATACCATTTGCGCATCAGATTGAAAAACTCTTCAATCTTGCACTGGCCTGCCTCGTGGATCTCTCCACATGACTTGCACACGAAGAGGCAGTGATAGGTGGGGTGGCCGCGTCTTTCACACTTCTTGCATGTTAACTTCTTCCAGCGGTCCCCACCGTCATGCTTGCTCGACCCGCAGTGAGAACACTTCTTGCGAGGTCGGTCCGGGTCGGACTTGTTCCAGCTCCTGCCCTTCCGATCTGCCTGGTTAGGCGTCGATCGGGCTCTTGGGGATGATTCCGTAATGCAAACGTGGCGACACTGCTCCTCATCCGCCTCCTGACTGGACAGGCCGCTACTTTCCTCTTCCGACCCGGTGCTGTCTTCCGTCACAATCGCTTTGACAGCACGGGCTGATCTGGTTAAGGATCTCTTCACCGGATCGGTCTGGTCCTTCGATCTGTAGCGACCCGATCCAACGGCGACCTTCGCCCTCATGCTGCGTGAGTGTTGCAACGTCTGCTACACTTCCCCCACATCTTTGAGGCGCAGCACAGTGAACTGATCTGCCAGCTCTTGGTCATCAAGGGTACTAATATAGTGACCCACGTGCTCCATAGCAGCACCGGTCGGCGGGTTGCCTTCCTTGATCACTACCCCGGCGCGAATTGCAGCCAAGTTCAGACGGTGCAAATACTCGATCGGCGTCTCATCTCCCCGCTTCTGCATATGGTGATACTTGCGGGCAGTAGAAAATCCGGAGTTGCAGTACTGACCCTCAAATTCTGAACATAGCAGATCCCAGTCAGATCGGACATCCCGACCCAGCTGTTGGATCCAGTTCGCAGCCTGTCCTTTCAGCATATCCCTGAAGATCAGACACCGTTCATTTTTTAGTGTCTGATCCCGTAAGAAAGCTTACTTGACGTGACCAAACAACGACATGGATTGCTCCTCGTCGACGTCCTTGCCAGTAAAGTCTTTGAGGTCCGTAGTCGCAGCCATACGAATACGGGGGATTGCGGCAGATCCAAGATCAAAAAAATGCGGTCGTAGAGGCTAGGTTAGACATACGCGTTCTTCCCGACCCTGCACCATCTGAACCATAGTGGTCACCCGGATCGCCGACCGACTCCATGTCGTAATCGCTATTCTTGCTCGATCGGCGCGGTCGGGTTGGTTGCGGCTTGCGTCTTCCGTTTCCGACTGGTTTACCACCTCGGCCTTATCCGCTGATGCCACTGACTCCATATCATATCCCGGCAAATATTGACGTTTTGCCGGGAAGATCGGTCCTGGGCAGGTGGGCGCGGAGGTGATCGGCATCGATCTACCAAAAAACGCTCCATCATCTCTTCAAACATGGCTTGGACGTTGGCTTGGGTCATGGGCAACCTGTTGGTGTCCTCCTTTGGAGGTACTGCAGCCTGTAGGGTCTCCTGGGGCTCCGACTGGCATGCAGCCCCTAGTTGCCGCACGTCCTTTTTATGCTCCCATGGGGGTCTGGTCCGACCCCATGTCATCCGCTCGACACCGACCTCCAACTCCGATGAGTTGTTAGAGGCGGGTGGAGACTGATACGACGACTTATCGTCGGAGCACGCATCGTCGTATGCTGCCGTGGAATCGGCGACCTTCAATGCCGCGGTGGGAGTTGGGCGGCGGTCCGCCCCCACCAACGGCACCAAATGGTCATGGAGGGTCGACATCGACATCTCCAACCTCCAACTATCCAGATCGAAGAGTTTCTACACGTTGACGAGATTTCGCACTTTCATGCCGACCTCGGCCAACATCGCCAGCAGGTTCTTCACTAAAAGCAACGGCCGATTGCTTTGGATCGGATCGGTGGTGGGTCCGATAAGGCGATCGGGGATCTGGGGGTCTATAATCCGCATGACCTGGTTTTCGCGAATAAATCGCTTCAACTCGTGGATGTAGTACATCCTGGTCAGGTCTTCTTCTTTGATGACCCCATCCCTGACCTGCAACTTCTCTTCCAAGTCGTCTTCCTCGGACGGCATTCTGAGCCTCTGCTTGGGAACCTTGGGGGGGGCTGGATCGTTCCGATCAGCCTCCATGTAGTTTTCGCTTTTTATTTTCTTTTTGTCAAAATATTCATTCAAATGCATAGGATCAGGACAAAAGTCCTGATCCTTTCCGGAACTATAGAAGACCTGTTATAGTCCGATCGGCTCCGGTGGGAGCCTTATGGGGAGGAAAAAACTTATTAATCCCGATCTGGTCCTACACCCGGCCAGATCGGACATCGCCATCCTTATCTACAACGAGAACATAAGGCGATAGCCGTTCCTTATGTCCTCTCCAGAACGATTCCACATTTAATTCGTTATAATCAATTCTTGACGAGATATCATCTCGGTGATATCCACGATCACCAAGTGATCCGGGCACACGCACCATTGTGGTGGAGTCAAGTTCAAAATCGAACACCGTAGTGTCGAGAACCTGACCACCATCGTGCCCGGCCTTCCAACTTACGGGGGGGGTTCCCCGCGAACCTTCGCCTTCGATCCGATCGGATCGTCCGCTGCTGGCAGATGACCGATCATCAACACAGGACGCCTGGTCCGATTTTTGCGTCTCTATCTCACCTTGTGTACCCGATGGATTGGGCTGGTAACACACTCGGTGGATCGGCGCTAGGAATTGACTTGTGGTCTAAATGTGGTAGACCGTGCTGGGTAATGTACCCTGGGCGGAACTCTTCACCCTGGGTACGGGTAGATCGGTTATACTTGAAGTGAGTATACTCCCGAGGGCAGATCGCTGCCCTAATCGTAAATTCCGACCAATATGGGAGATAAACTCCAGTAATCCAATAGGGTCCAATAATCCAATAGGTAGATCCAAATGAGAACGTGACACACTCCACGAACGATATCTCCACGAAATAATCCAATAGACGTAATAGCACGTTCCAAACGTGCGCAACTTAAACTTGAGAGGTCGACCAAAGTTCACTCCCGTCGAAGGACTTCCGGTGGGCCAAATGTGTCTGTGACGCGTCCCGGCCGGGTATAATGAGCTGGAGGGGATTACTCGACCCTCCGCTCCCAAAACACTCTACGGCGTGCAGAGGCGACTGACGTGCAAGGCGAAACGAACCCGGTTTAGTTAGAGGTCCAACGGTTTCTTAGACGGAGCTAAAAGCCAAAACCTTTACGAAGCAAAACCCAAACTTGGCAAATCCCAAACTAAAAACTACCTACCCCCTATAGTCCCAATATGTACCAAACATGAAAATATGTAGTACACGCAATCTCATGTGACTTACACAAATCCGTGTTCTTGACACTCCTTGCACATGACTGGCTTAAAAGCCTCCTGGATTTCCACCAAACCGCTCACCGATAAGCCAATCGGTCTGCTGCTGACCGGAAACGACCAAAATTCTTGGGTCCGCTTCACCACAAAATGTCTATTTCGAAAAATTGTTCCACTATGTGAAGTCATTTACAGTCTCTGATATTCTACCGTCGATACCATCTTCGTACAGAGAGGCTTATGATAGCGTCGAACCGTCAAGAAAAATCGAGATTGACCCAAGTTCAGCGTAAGCAAATCTTGAAAAACATATGTCGCATCGTCCCCGAACGGTAACCGCCAATTAAACAGGAAGATGAGTACATATCACGATAAAATCGTTTATCTTCTCCAGACTTCCAAGACTGCAGGGTCTGGGAGAAAAGTGAAATACCAAGAACAAGAAGAATTTATAATCGAACACGTTATTGAGGGTTGGGAGCCAGGAAATCCCCTCTGCAAACACTCAGCGTATAATCTACTGATTGCCAAGTTTGAACACGATTCGGAAGTCGATCGAACTGAATGGGACCTCAAAATGGGCATTCATTCAGGCAACATTACCCCAGCGTTTTCGCAGTAGCTCACTAGAGTACTTCAGAGACACCATTTCACAATCCGTAAAGAGTCCATCACACAGACTGTCCCCATCAATTGGCTTCAAGTTTGTCAAGAATAAACTGCACTAATTCGGAAAAATATGTCATCAGCTGGAGTGACGCGTTTGGTGGACGCAGATGAGATGTTTCTTCAATTTTATCCAAAAGAATCGCATTTGATTGCCCCAGTGAACGTCCATCGCGTCGGATCCAATAGAAGTGATGACAAAAAGAAGGGATGTACCGTCATGGTGGCCTGTGAAATGTTTGAATCACGTTTGATGTCGCCTTACATTATAATGACCGGTCAACCTAATGGTACGTTATCCAGACGTTTCGCTAATTGGGATGGAACGAGCCAGATCACTTTCCATCCAAAACTTTGGATGGATAAAGAGGGGTGCTGCCTTTATCTGGACTGGTTGCGATCGTGTTATCCCGATGCCAAGTTAGGTTTGGTCTGGAATGCGGCATCGAGCCATTTCTGTGAAAAGGTTATAGAAAAAGCGGCTGCGTTAAATGTTGTCTTGGGAGCAATTCCTCCTGGTTGCACAAGTCTGATTAAAATCTGCGACTTGATAGCCAATAAGCCAATCAAGCAGGCATTCAAGAAGCGATATTTCTCGTGGAAAATTCGATCCGATCCAGGTCCAGGAGGGAAGTACAAAGTCGACCGCAAAGACGTAATTCAGTGGCTGGAAGAGGCATTCGAGGAAGTTGATGAGAATCTGTCCTCATTGTCACGAATATCTCAAGCCTTCAATACTTATGACCAAGATCATCGATCTGACAATCTGGCCGCATTTATGGAATATTTGGCCAAGCATGAGGAAAACGGAGTGTATAAGTCGTTGTTGGAAATCCAAAAATGTTTAGAATTTGACCGATCCGCGATTTTCTTGTAATAAACTCTTCAAATACTTGTTCTCGACACTTCGTTTGTATTGTACGGGCTTAAATTAATTTTGAAAAGGCGATCCAAAAATTAACAAAATAATCACAATTTTGGCTCATATTTTGCCACCTTTAGTATTAACCCAATCACCTTTGAAAATAGGCCAGGTGTTTTTTTTGTTAAGTACGGCAATTGAGAGAAATCGATAGTACAGTTTGACTTCGCTTAGGTTCGGGATCGCGCATCGATGCGGACATGAATTCTGCTATATATATACAGTAGAACCTGTCAAATTTAATAGCCTTGGGACCACCCTAATTTATTAATTCTAACAGGTTATTAAGTCTGACAGGTATGGGTTTTGCTGACATCATGCAATAGGTAGTAAACTGCTGATGTCATCTATTTACTAAGGGCCAAAAAAGCGAAATTTTGCCCTGATTTTTGCATATAAAATGGGCACTTCTCTCCTGTTTTTTTCTTTTTTTCCTAACTCCATTCACTCCCCCTCATCCAGCCATTCCAATGCCTCCTAGAGTCAACAAAACCACCTCGCAAGACAATGACCAATGCCATCTGCATCGCTCTTTGTCAACACAAGCGCACAAACCCCAAGCTCACACCCAGTCAGCTGATAAAGTGGCTAGAAGAAACCCACAACATCTTAGTTAGCCAAGGCACGATCTCAAACACGCTGAAGCAGTCGGATGCTCTGCTTCGCATTTATGTTGAAAACACCAATTTCAGCATCAAGACGCACCGCACCGTCACTTATCCTCTTGTCGAAGAGGCCCTGATCCAGTGGGTCAAACTCTACGAGGCACAAATCAACATCTCAGGAAACCTCATTCATGAGAAAACCGCCATTTTTTTACGGCGGCTTTATCCCGATGCGTCGTCAACGTACGAGTTCTCAAATGGTTCGCTGGAGTATTTCAAAAAACGTCATGGAATTCAATAATATCGCCGCTTTGGAGAAAGCGGCTCCGTCAACATGACGCTTCTTGCTGAGAGCCTGCCCGAACTTCGCCAATGTCTTGACCAATATGAATGGAAAGACATTTACAACATGGATGAAACTGGCCTTTTTATCGAATGCAAGCCGACAACTCGCTTGCAACACAACAACTGGAAGGACGGAAGCAAAACAAGGAACGCATCACGATTGCTGTCTGCAGCAACGGGGATGGTTCTGACAAGTTGCCGCGGTTGGTGATTGGCAAGTCAATGAACCCTCGATGTTTTAAAAATGTCAATCGAGACTCATTCGGCTGCAAATACCATGCAAACGCAAAAGCATGGATGACGCAGAATGTTTCAAAATTTGGCTAACGGATTTCGACAAAAGAATGCATGGACGCAAAGTTCTGCTGCTGCTCGACAACTCCAGCCCTCACATCCCCATCAAGAACCTTCCGGCGAAGGTCACCTTGGTCAACACAAAAGTTGTCTACCTGCCGCCGAACACCACATCGAAGATTCAACCTTGTGATGCTGGCATCATTCGCAACTTCAAGGCCTATTATCGTCGGCCGTTCAACCGGATGCTTTTGGAGCGGATTGAGGACAGTGTTGCCAATCCCGAAAAAATCAACGTTCTGGATGGGATTCGCATGGCCGTGGCAGCATGGAAGAACGATGTGAAGCCGCAGACGATTCAAAACTGCTTCAGACATTGCTCAATTCGTTCTGAGTCTTCCAGTGAAACTGTTGCTGCAGCTGAAGTTGAGCCTCCGCAGGAAGTCATCCAGGAATTAGAGGATCAAATACTCCCGCTTCGGTACAGCAATCCGATGGACATCCGCAACCTTCTCAATTATCCCGCCGAGCAGGAAGGCAGTTATGTTCCGGATGAAGAAGAGATTGTTGCGGAGATTCTCAACACGTACGAAATTTTTGGAGTTCCAGAAGATCCAGAAGGCGAGGATGACAGTGAAGAACCTCCAACGATCTCCGACGCCGAGGCAAATCAGATGTTGGTAAAGCTGCAGATTTACTGGATGCAAGAAGCAGATTCTACTTCAGCATCATTTCCTGCCACGCTTCAGATGATGAAAGATCATTCGTTTAGTATTCGCCAGAAAAAACTTACACAAACTAGCATAACACAGTACTTTCAGTAGAAGTCACAGAAAATATATATGGGGTTATTTATCTCATACTGGTCGGGACTGACCGAAACCTATTAATTATTAGTTATTAGTTTTTTGGCTCGGGACCGACGATTTGTTATTAATTATGATAGGTTATTAGTTTTGACAGTAATGAATCTGACAGGTTCTACTGTAGATAGATGATTTTCATTGACAGAAAACGTTGCATCATACCAATCTCTACTGGACCCCGCCGGTGATTTGCAGCATTCCTGTCTCTTTTTGCACAAGCAAAATATGAATACTTCAGCCTGGTGATATCTGGTTCTTCCAAGTGTCAAATCGATGTAGATCGCACCACGTTTTTGCCCTTATTTGCCAAACACCGCTGTGCCCTTCAATATACTGTCTCCAGGATATCATCTGTGTGTTTTCAATGAACATTACAGGTTTTGCTTTGAGTAATCGAGGGTTTCCTCATTTCCATGACGACACCTGGATAATGCTTAAGCCCGCTCCTTTTCGTCAATCAGCACCCTGGCTGTCACATATGTCCTCTTTGTGCCCACCATCGATATCTCCCTATCGCCCTGCCTAACCCTGTTTCCGGTGCTCTGGCAACAGATTATGTCGCAAACACTAATTCTCCCACGCTGCCCCTCTCTTTCACTATTCTTTCAGCAACGCGCCCCTAACTTTTGTATTATTATGGACTGGATGCAGCCTTGTGACCTGCATCTACATGGCTCGGCCCCCTCCACTGCGCCTCCTTTCAAGCTAGTTGATGCTAACAATCGTGTACGCGAGCTTACAGACTCGCTTAAGCATCAGCTTGGATCGTCCCAAGTCATCTACCAGTCACCAATGAGTGATGACGGGCTCTCCGCCGCCGATTTAGAAGAACAGCGTCAGCTGGAGGAGCAGCTACAGGTACAAAAAGAAGAAATGTGCTTCGTCTCTCCCCTGCCTCGCCCCCACGTCGACAGGTTACGCGTGCCCACTACAACACACACCTTCACGTACGGTGGACTCAGCTCATCCAATTTGCACTCTACGCCCCCTCTAGCGCCGCCCGTATCACCTTTTGCTAGCATGGCTCTTTCGGCTCCTGCGGCGCCAATTGGAAAGACCCGCAACCCATTTCTTAGTGCCAAGGCCGACATGAGTCCGCGTTTGCCGTCGCTTAACATATTGCGAAACTCACCGGGTACACACTTGAAGCCGCTGGGTATAGCTTCGCGTCCACCTCCACTTTCGTTGCGCTCATTCTCAGATACGTCGACACTCTCGTCGTCGTCTCACTCTCCGTCTCCATCCCCCTCGCCGCTTAATCAGCCGCAGCTACTTCACCTGAAAGTTCCGTTGCGATCGATGTCTAACTCATCGTTAACACAATCGCTTCCAGGAGTATCGTTTCTGCAGGACAGGAGACGTTCTCGTATGTCGTTTGATGGATCTGACCGCACATCTCTTTCGTCGGAGGATGAAGAAAGCAACATGCGATTGCTCAGCTCAAGTGTTGGTCGCAGTGAAGGAAGTAGTGATGCTATGACAGCGGCCGCGAACGCCGCTGCTCAGGCAGCACTTAACAACGTTAATGTTCGCAGTGGCCGAGTTTGCAGGTATGCAAACTGCTGTAATATCGCTCGCTCCCGTGGGTTATGCCGTACGCATGGTGGTGGAAAACGTTGTTCGCATCCGAGCTGTAACAAGAGTGCTCAGGCGAACCGCAAGTGTATTGCTCATGGAGGGGGAACTCCTTGCTCTTTCGAGGATTGTGAGAAGACGGCTCAGTCACGTGGCCTATGCAAAGCCCACGGCGGTGGAGCCCGGTGCAAACACCCTGATTGTCCAAAGAGTAGCCAGTCTAAAGGCTTATGCCGTGGCCATGGTGGGGGCATTAAATGCAAAGCCGAGGGTTGCGAAAAGTGGGTACAAAAGAATGGGTACTGCATTAAGCACGGTCGTGAGCGTGCCATGACCTCCTGATCGCTGAATGTGCTTACGATTGGCAGTCTGTTGCGGAGCGGTTGACTGATTAGTGTCGATGATTTATTCAATGGAGGCTGAAAGGCGTTATTCTTAGTGCAGCCGTATGAAATTTTTGTTACCTGAATTTCTTACATCTTTTGACTCTTTTACGTCTACCATTCTACATCTTGGTGTTGTTGAGAGATGTAATTTTGCCATAACTCGAAGCAGTAGGTAGCCTAGATAACCAAATACAATGGAATTCCTTCTGTATCCAATGTTCCAGTAAAAGCTTATCCGTCGAAGCAGTGACAACACTTGAGAGTGACACAAACAATTGACTTATGCTGCAAAAAGTTTGCTAAGAAGTGTTTATCTTCTTACACATGCTGGAAGCGATGTACTCATTTTGTGTTTTTACGTCTCCCCAAGATGATGAATCCCCATTGGCTGAAATGAGTGAATACATTTGCGGCTACTTTTAATGTACAGTTTAGTATGATTGTATTTTAAAGTAACTTTACATAATACACTTGTCATTTTACGCCTTACACAAACTTAGCTGAAATCTCCCTAGCGTGGCAAGCGTCGCGCAGTTACTTTCTCCTGAAAAAGATCCTACCTGGTATAAAGTGTTCAGACCAAGTAGTTTAATATTTATTAAGTGGAAATATACTTCACGTTGTTTTCTAACAGATTCATTATCTTCATTAGCAGTACGTTCACGCAGCAGAAAGAGCTGATACACGTGTGGATCATGCCCGAGGTTGGGCGAGGAAATAGATTTCTTGTGCACCTCTTTGTAAGCGTTAGTCAGTTGTGCTTTGTCGCGGGGAAGCACAAAATGTCCCGGTACAAAATCATTACCTAAATTTTTCAGGGGGGTGTAGTCCTTGTGAAAAAAGCGTCCTATTTCCCGTACCTAATCGAATTCAAACTATACTATAAATCGGACCTAATTGAATTCGACTTTATAAAGGGAATTGCTATTGCCACCCCTGTTTTTGCTATTGCCACCCCATCTGCCACCCCAACTGTCACCCCACCGTCACCACAACTGCAACCCCAACCACCATCATCACTGCTACCACACCTCAAGTGCCGGTCAACGCATATATATGCGCAAGATATACGTGCAAAACGCGTATAAGGGACTTACATCTTACGAATCGTTCAGGATTGCAATAAGAGTTTGTTATTTATTTCGTTAGCGCACTATAGTACTTTACGATGTGCCTTGGTGGTAGAACCTATCACACCGTCTTGTTTTTTGCTTTTGACGAACACATTGGGATTCTTGGTTGGTTTCTTTGGTGGATGTGTAAACTCACTGGCCCTAATGTCTAAACTCACTGGCCCTTTAACAAAAAACAAAACGAGGGAAGATAAAGAGAGTAAAAAAGGAATGTGTTGTAAAAGAAAGAAAGAAAGAAAGAATAACCAAAGGAAATTTGCAAATAGAATGTATGGATAATACCGCACAAAATAACGAGCGCCGGATGATTAGAAGTTCCTTAATAGAAATGAATGAAACTCCCTCGGCTGTAGCCGGTGCGTACACGCACGTTGCGGCTAGCGCACAGAGGAAGACTTTCCTTTAAGCGGCGTTCGCCTCTACTTAGCCGATACGCCCTTATAAAAGGGATTAGTAAGAGAGAGATCTCTTACTCGGGGCCAAGATTCCCACTTTGGTTTACTATTAGCTTTCGCTAATGCCTTAACACAGGGCTCCCTTACTAGGGGTAGCTAAAGGGAGGACTCCCTTTACGCTACTGCACTCACTACACGCGCGACCGGTCGAGGTCGTGCATCTGGTAGTCGGCTGAGTGAAATGTAAACTGAATGTATATTTAATATAAAATTAGCCTAAAATAATTTAAACTAATGTAAACTATATGTAATATTAAGTAGAACTTACCAAATTCGTACCTAGCTAAAATGTAGTGTACACCACCTGTGTACCAACACGTGGCTGGCTGCCACACCACCACCAAGGGCTCCAGCCCTGATTGGTTAAAATAACCAATGGTCCAAAACCTTTCGAGCCGGTCAATACTGACCCCAACCGTAGTGTACTCACGTACACCACCTACTAAATGTGACCCGAATGTAACCATGTTCCATCCTCCCCCATCAAGACTATTGCTTACGCAATAAATCAATTTTAGTTGGAGAACTCCAACTACCAGAACCTCTGGCTAACCATGAGCACCATTAGTGGTGCTATGGAAGGAAACTATTCCGATAACTCGGAGGTGGACGCTCTTGGAGATATCTCCCCAACAGCTGACCACTCCGACAGCGCCGAACGGCGGTGTCGGTCACCGAATCCATTCCCCACACGTGGGGATAACGCGCTAACTCGTGCGCCGCCTTTACCAACTACGGATGATGCATCCGGGTTGCCGAAGGCGACCATCACCAATGAACCGAATACGGTTCATGGAGCCCGTCGTGCCGTACAGGCGCGGAAGGGACCTCGTGACCCTCAAAAGAGGAAGAAGAACGCGGTTAAGATAGGTTTAGCCTCTTATACCCCTGGCCCAGCGGTTATACCGCCGAGTGGAATTGCGCACTGGAAACAACTCCGGGCTAAACTCCTAACGCCCAAGCAGTTCACTGCCAAGTCCTACCGAGCGCGCCTCGGGAAACAGGCGCGCGGTGCCCTCGTGGATATCCTCCGCGAGGTTCCCTTCTTTCTCTTACGGGACGAAAGCGTCGAGGACGCAGAACGGGCATTCCGCACTTGGGCGGAAGGGGAGAAGCGCCTCCCCAACTTTGATGCGCTGTACAACAGCTTTTCCGAGCCCGACGTACGGGTAGAGAGGGCGTTACGCTTGGTGTAACAGGACTGATCCTGTTACAGGCTTACACTGTATTTTGCGAGGAAGCGCGCAATACAACAGGGCAGGATTGGTTGATAACAACTAATCCTATAGTAAAAGTAAATATATTAATATTCACTTGTGGGTTAGAACGCAAAATTAAGAGTGTTTATTTAATGGGTGGTTTAGAGGCTAATAGTATAGTAACTAACTAATTAATATAATAATATCAAGTCTTTAACTAACTGTACTATTAGTTAACCTGCAAGATTCGGTATTTATACCGAATCGACTTTTGATTCTTAGATTATAATAACTTATAATCTCTTATTTAAATTTCAGACAACGCGTCTGAAATTAAACTGTGATATTCTAACTTGGATATCAATTATGTAATGGCACCCCATTACATCACCCCCCACTTAAGGTGGTTGGCCAATAATAATTCTTATTTTGGCCAATCATGGGTGCACTTGTTGGTCAGAATTTCTCATCCACCAACTGATTGACCATCGACTCGATGGTCAAGACACACGGCGGCGCTCTAAAGAGCGCTGCTGAAAACAATGAAGGAGCTCCTTCCTCCGCCTCAGCACTAGGTGCTGAGGTGTTGAGTGACAACGGTGACGCTGCATTAGCAGCGTCAACTACGCAAAGGTCGGAAGACGTACTGTCTTCGACCACAGATGCTGCTAAGGCGGCATCTGGCAATAAACAGGGAGATGTTGCTAATTCAACATCTCCCACGATGGCAACTTCCGAATGGCGTGTTGCCAAGAGGGCCATGTTCGGGAGTTCTGACTCCGAACAAAGTGATGGGGATACAGATGTCCCCACTAAAGGATCTAGCGAGTCGAAACTCGCTAGGTGCTCATCGCCTAACAGCGATGACGACTCTGGTGTCGCTGTCATAGCTGACAGCGACAATGATTATCACAGGTGGTTGCGGGAACGCAGAGCCCCACCTGGACCAAGTACTTCTCCACGTCGGGGTGATTTAACCCCGGCGCGTGGTGTTGAAGCAGGCGGTGCTCC
>CM047580.1:1457738-1509405 GCA_026184515.1 Peronosclerospora sorghi
GGCCTTCGTGATAGCGCATCCGCTATCACGTTCAACTTTCCGGGTTTGTATTCAACCGTAAAGTTGTATTCAGCAAAGAATGACAGCCATCGAGCCATTCTTTGAGAAATGTGTGGTGAATTCACGGCCGTGCGTAGCGACGCATGGTCCGTGTAAACCACAAACGGTCTATCTCCCAATAGATAGATCCGAAACTTAGCCAGTGCGTACTTCATGGCAAGGAGTTCCTTGTCATGCACTGGATAGTTGCGCTCGGCTGGGCGCAACTGACGCGAATGATAGCAGATTACGCGATCACGATCATCGTGATCATGCTGCATCAAAGCACAGCCGATAGCGAAATCGCTCGCGTCGCAAACGACGTGGAACGGACGCTCGTTATCGGCTATAGCCAAGACAGGCGCTTCAGTCAAGCTTTGCTTGACTGCATCAAAAGCATCTTGACATTGGGTATCCCAATGCCATTCGACATTTTTCTTAAGTAATTGAGAAAGAGGTCGTATCAACCCAGAAAAGTTGCACGAATACTTGTGCAAATATGTTGCCAACCCAAGGAACTTTCGAAGTTCCTTAACGTTGTTTGGCGTAGGCCATTCAACGATCACCCTGATCATTTCTGGATCAGGACGCACCCCGTTCTTGCCCACAAAGCATCCAAAAACGGGTATCTCAGGTGCACTTCTTCAGATTTGCATAGATCTTATGCTTACGCATAAGCTCTAACACTCGACGTAGATGCTCCCTATGGACATCTACATCGCTTTTATCGTGTTCACCCTTACTATGGATGAACACGTCATTAAAATAACTCGGTGCAGGGGCATTTCGAAGCCCCTGCGGCATAACAAGCCACTCCCAAAGCATGCCGATTGGGGTGCTTACCGCCGTGAGAGGGATATCCTTCTCACGCTTTATGATTTGATAAAATCCATCTCTTAGATCGAGAGCACTAAAGATGGTGCTCCCGCACATGCCATCAATGATGACATCTTTTCGCGGTATCGTCGTCTGCGCCGGTACCGTCGCTGCGTTCAGCTTGTTTTAAGCGTGATCGATTCTCCCCCCACCTGTGGACTTTTTCACACAAAAGGTGGGGGTAGAGTGCGGTGAGATAGACTCCCGCACTTGGCCTGATTTACGACGAGCTTCGAAGAACTCGTCGATCGCTTTTACCTGATCACGCGGCAACGGCCATTGCCGCGTAACACAATACTTCGTGTCTGGCACGAGGTAAATCTCATGACGAGTTCCCTTATCCTTAGGGAGCTCGCTAGGTACTTCTTCTGGGAAAACGTCAGCGTATTCCCGAAGTACCTCATAAAACGGGGAGTTCTCTTTAAGCGACTCCCAGCTCTGCGCTTCAAAGCGCTGAACTCTCGTTTGATCATTGGGAACCTCTTTCCCAATGTTTTCCACTTGTAATGTGGATATTCGTTCACGAATATCCACTACATCATCTGTTGCAACGATGATACAGATCTGTTCGATCTGACCATCGTGCAAGTTTCTCACAAACTTCTTCCAGCTTAGCGCTGGAAGAGCCATCACCTCCGAACCTTCTTTCGGAGGGTGTTCCATCAACAGAGACTGGGTAGCTAATCCGGTCTCCGTTTGCGTCAAGACGTTGATCGTCTCGACGGAACTGACCATGCAATAAGACGCACTCGTCTGATTTACTGCTCCACGGTCATTACGATTCACCGTGTGCGAATACTGATCATCATGGTGGCCACTGCCTACCATGGAATTTTGGCGATCAGATGTGCTCGTCTGATCGGCCGCCTTTTCTGCGACACGGTGGTCTTTATCACCCGTGCGCATGGCTAACGCAACCTGGTGGGCACTGGCAACCACGGAGTTTTGCTCACGATTGCACTCGATCGTGAGTTCACTCTCATCAACACGGAATTCATTCGTCGTGTTGGAACCTTCGGTCGCACAGTGGGTGTTTCCCACTGTGGATACATTTTCATTCTCACGGTGGGTGTTTCCCACCGTGGATATCACTTCATTCTCACGGTGGTCTTTATCACCCGTGGAATGTTTCTCTCCAACACGCAACGACTCTTCTGTTGCGTGTGGTAGTCCCTCTGGACTTTCACCAGCGGAGGTACCTTCCGCTGATCGTGTCAGAACAGACCTGGTGGCGCCATCTCTATCCACCAGACTGTCTGACGCTGCGGTTGTATCTTCTGATACAGCGTGATTACACACAGGGTGATCAGATCCTGTGCGTCCGCCGCAGTCGATCGATAGGTTAAACCAGTCGATCGAAGGTTTAAACTTGGACATCCATGGGATTCCAAGTATCACATCGAACTTGTCATCTAAATCGAGGACGATGAATTCATCCTCGAATGAGAGTTCATTCAACTCGAAGCGTGTTTTAATCACACGCTTTGGAATAGTCACGGTTGCACCTGTTGCTAACCGGACTGACAACATACTTCGTGGGGTTTCTACCTCCACGAAGCTCAACAACGTTAGACTCTGAGTTCTAACGAAATTGTTTGACGCTCCTGTGTCAAACAAAGCTCGCATGGGGACATCGCTCCCGTGCGGCTTAACCTCCAGGGTGATAAGAGGCTTACCATCACCCTGCACCTTTTGACAGGACATAGTCCCGTATGGGGCTATTACCCTCACATTCCATATGTCGGCATGTGGGATAACATTCCCAGTAGGGCGCCCCGCCCCTACTGTCGATTCTCGTTTTTTGCACCAACAGGGTGATGTCCCCGTTGGTGTCGCCGTGCAGCGGACGGTTCCGTCCGCTGACTGCGTGGCACCGGACGCGGTGCCATACACTCATGGGCAAAATGCCACATTTTCGCGCATCTATTGCAGCGAATGTTCTTTTTAAATTTCGGTTGCTTCGTGTTCGAAGCAACCGCAACCGATAGGTCCATCGGCTCTGGACCTTCACCGCCCATGCTCTGGCGCGGGTGGCTGTTTCTTGAGACGAAGTGTGAGCTTCGTCTGCCTGACTGCTGATTGTTGACATGCCGTTGCGGCATGTCAAAAGCGAAGGGCTGTTGAGACCTTCGGCTGTACCCAGCATGCGATGACGCTGATCGCTTGCTGAACTCCTCACGGATGCTCATATCAATGGCATCCCTCAGAGTATCTGGCGGGTGCCGATAGAGACTCTGTTTGACGGGACCATCATTGAGTCCCTTCATGAAGCAAGTGACCTGCATAGCAGGGGGCAACGGCTCATACACAATATTTGACAGCAAATATTGCGTCTTCTGGGCGTAAGCTTGAAGGTCAAGCTTACCTTGCCGGAGTTCCATAAACTCCTGCCGACTACTTAGCTCCATTTCTGGAGCTTCAAAGTTGAGCTTTAGCTCAGCTTTAAATTCCTTATATGTAAGGAACGCAGAGTCATCAGTGGCTATGCGACTCATCGCCCATGCCCTGGCTCTACCGCCTAGACATGTTGTGGCGAAGTACGCCTGTTGACGTTCGTCAACAATATTTTGCGCAGAGATGGCATCTTCCACCTCTGCGAACCATCTACGAAGGGGCTGTCCCCCTTCGCCGGTAAAGGGCGGTACTCGCGCCTTTACTACTTCAACGCTATGCGTTGAAGGTGCAGTTGCGGTCCTCGCTGCCTCTGACGCGGGCCGTTCTGACTTTTCTAGGTGTTTTATCCTAAAGCGGTTCACCACCTGTACCACTTCCTCTGGAGACTTACTCTTGAGGAAGGTAATGATGTCGGTCCCCATAGACCGAATCATTCCCGCCGTCGCGTCTTTACTACGCGACGAGAAGTGAGGGAAGTGTTTATTCACCTCTTCCAGCTTTCTTTCTCGCTCGGCAGCCGACATGTCTCGCGACATGATGCCGAGCGGCTCTTAATCTTCGCTCCGCTAGTTAACTAGCAGAACGGAACTGTGGTCGTTAAGACGGACCACAAAGTGCTACCAGGTGTAACAGGACTGATCCTGTTACAGTCTTACACTGTATTTTGCGAGGAAGCGCGCAATACAATAGGGCAGGATTGGTTGATAACAACTAATCCTATAGTAAAAGTAAATATATTAATATTCACTTGTGGGTTAGAACGCAAAATTAAGAGTGTTTATTTAATGGGTGGTTTAGAGGCTAATAGTATAGTAACTAACTAGTTAATATAATAATATCAAGTCTTTAACTAACTGTACTATTAGTTAACATGCAAGATTCGGTATTTATACCGAATCGACTTTTCCTTGTTAGATTATAATAACTTATAATCTCTTATTTAAATTTCAGACAACGCGTCTGAAATTAAACGGTGATATTCTAACTTGAATATCAATTATGTAATGACACCCCATTACACTTGGCCTATGCCCAGGCCAAAGCGCAAGGGCGATTACCTGCCTCTTACTACACGCGCCCTGCTCTCGATGTGGGGCCGGAGAGCAATACAAACTCTGCATATGCCTCCGGCAAGCTCCCAGCTACTGGGAGTGAAGGGGCTTCTTCCGCCCCTTTGGTCGTTGACTCTCAGCGGGATTCTCCCGCTCGAAAGCATCAACGACTTAACGGCAATCCTGCCGGGGGGGAGTCTCGGACTCCCACGAGCTCTGGGAAGGCGGATAAACTTTCCACTTTACCATGTAACGGGTATCACCCCGGTGATGGCGTCGCGCCATCAGACGTTCCACATGGTAATGTGGAGTACCCTCCGTTTCAAGGACTGGCGGCGGAGGTCGCACAATTGCGACGTGAGTTCCACGAGCGCTGTGATCGACACGTCCGTCGCATCCTAGATGCCCTAGAGGGAATCCGCGACGAGGGGGGGTTCGCATGAACGCATCGAGGGGCGGCTTGCCTCCCTCGAGTCTCTCGTTGCGGTGCTTCAGTGTCGTAGATATCGGAGATGTCCTGACCTGTCGTGCCTTTCGGCTATCCAACTTCTCACCCTCCTCCAAGAGGGGACCCGCCTCCGGGTTCTGATATGGCTTAAGCATACCCACATAGAAGGTTGGATGCGTACGCATCGCCTTCGGGATGTCCAAGGTATACGACAAGCTCTTTCGGGCTAGTACCTTAAAAGGCCCCAAAAAACCTGGGGCGCAGTTTATTCCGCAACACGTTGGAAACTGCATGTGTAGGAAGATTCTTAGCGTTTAATAAAACACTTTCTACTACTTTGTACACCTTTTCGTTACGCCGCCCCGTTCGGTCAGCCTGCTCCTTCTGCTTGTCTTGGCTTTCCGCCATGTCATCACATACGTGTCGTAAGACACTAAGGCGCGTCGATAAAAACTTATCGATGTGCTTTCGCACAGATACAGGGCTGACATCAGGGAATCCTCCCCCCTCAAGCCCTGGGTCACACACACGTGGCGTCAACGGAACCCTAGGATTCACTAATCCGTTCACGTAAAACGGGGTGAACCCCGTAGATGCATGGACCGAATTTTTTATAGCAAATTCGGCCATAGGAAGCATCTCACTCCAACTCTTTATATAATCCAGACATAAACTCCGGAGGATATCCTCTACAACGCGATTAACGCGTTCCGTTTGCCCGTCCGTCTGCGGATGATCCGCAGTGTAAATAAGGAGCTTGGTGCCTAGCATCTTAAACAGCGAGCCCCAAAACTGCCCCGTAAAACGGGGATCCCGATCCGACACAACGGAATCGGGTAGACCATGCTGTCGAAAGACACGGTCTAGGAACACTTTCGCTTTTTCTTGTCCATCAATGGACTCTGGCACCGTCGTCAGGTGAGCCATCTTGCCCAAACGGTCTACAAAGACCAATATGCCGGTGTTCCCGGCCTTATCCTTCGGAAAACCGAAGATAAAATCCATACTAATGGATTTCCAACGCTCCGTCGGAACGGAAAGGCTCGCCAAAGGCGCAGCTGAACTTGCAGAGGGTTTAACCCTCTGACACGTCTCACAGGTGTGTATATACGCACCGACCCACTTATACATATTGGGCCACCAATACAAAGCGCTTAAAGAGCTGTAGGTCTTATCCCGACCTAAATGACCCCCGGTAGGGGGCTTCATGTGCCTCAAAGAGGACTCTATTCTTCAGTTCCTCATCATGAGGAACTACCACCCGCGGAGTGTCCTCCGCGCTCGTGCTATAATATAGCAAACCGTCACAGTACCTGTAACGGTGTAAACGAGCTTTATCTCGACTTGACAGGGTTGGCTCAGACGAGCCAAGTGCCTTTCCACCCAGCGCACTGATAAGCGCCGTGCACTGTGGGTCTTTCTCATACACCTGGAGTATGAGATCCACCACAGACGAGGTAAAGAATGTCGCGTGAGCGAGCTCGTAATCGGGACGACGCGACAACGCTTCTGCAAGCACGTTCTGCTTGCCAGGTTTATACTTAACCTCAAAGTTAGTTGTACTTCGCAAAGAAGGAGAACAAACGGGCCATCCGTTGCGAGAGATGAGGCGACTTTGTCGCTGTCCGTAAGGACGCGTGGTCAGTATAAACCACGAACGGCTTAGAGCCGAGTAGGTGAACCCTAAATTTGACAAGAGTATACTTCATTGCAAGTATCTCCTTGTCATGAACGGGATAATTCCTTTCCGAGGCTTTAAGCTGCCTCGACTCAAACGCAATCACGCGTTACCTTCCTGCATCGTCTGCTTGTAACAAAGCACATCCGATTGTGAAATCGGAGGCGTCGCAGACGACACTAAATGATTTCCCAGAATCTGGGAGAGCAAGAACGGGGCTTTCAACAAGCCCCCCTTTACCGCTTCAAAAGCGTTTTGGTGTTTGGTTTACCAACACCAATCAACATTCTTCTTAAGAAGGTCGGTTAATGGCTTCGCCATTTCAGCGTAGTTCTCGCTGTACTTGTGGAGATAATTGGCTAATCCAAGCCACTTCCGTAAATCGCTAAGATTTACAGGCGAAGGCCACTCCACAATGGCTTTCACCTTCGCGGGATCCGCCCGCACTCCATCCTTTCCGATGAAGCATCCGAGGAAAGGAATTTCCTCAGCACCAAAGATACATTTGGATGCGTTCGCATATAACTTATGCTCTCGCATACACTTGAGAACTGCTAGAAGGTGTATCAGATGCGTCTGAACATCATACGAGTCGCCTTCCGCACGACTATGAACGAATATATCGTCGAAGTACGTCTGAGCATACTTACTATAAGGGCGGAAGAGTCGAGTCACCAAGCGATTAAAAGTTGCTGGTGCATTTGAAAGCCCCTGTGGCATAACAAGCCACTTCCACAGCATGCCACTAGGCGTGCTGACCGCTATCAGCGGAATAGCGGACGCTCGCATGAGCACCTGATAATACCCGTCCACCAGATCTAAGGCACTGTACACAGTACAGCCCGCCATATTGTTCTGGAGGACATCCTTCCGAGGAATCGGAGTTTGCATGGGTACAGTATCAGCATTCAGCTCGATGTACGCATGCACAATGCGCCACTTTCCGTTCGGCTTACGAACACAAAAGTGGGAGATGAATGGGGAGACTTGCTCTCCCGTACCATCCCTGCCTCTTCTTTCTCCTTGAAGAATGCGTCGATAACGTCGCATTGCTCCTTGGGTAGAGGCCACTGCCTAGTGACGCAGTATTTGGTTCCAGGAACCAAATAAATTTCATGTCGGACTCCCCGATCCGGTGGTAACCCCATCGGAGGATTGTCACTAATGACATCTCCGAATTCCTTAAGTAAGGAATAGTAAGGGTCCCTAGGGTCCGCGAGTATCTTGTGGCCGCTTCGGACATTCAATGCCTGTTTGGTTTTCACCAAAACTGACTTGTCCATCGTGGATGAGGAGCTCAACTCCTCTTCCGGACGCAATATGACAACATCGTCGACTTCACCTGCTTTTACAGCAGTCTAAACTCGTTGAAGGACATCTCCTCCAACGACAATAGTTCGCCTACCCCATGCAACCGTTCCAGGCTTACGCCTTCTGTGACAACACCTGTCACACTATTCAGCATCCGATAGGACTGATGACTACTGGCCTCGGGACTCATCCCGGGACCCAGATGGGGGGAGTCAATTTCCCCATCTATTGGAAGCGCATTGTGCCTATCCACAGAGGTCTCTACCTCTACCACTGGTGACTCGCCCGCCTCACCTACAACGGCGTGGTCGGAATCATTTCCGACGTGCAAAAGATACAAACTACGGGTCTCTTTTCTTGGAACCGCCTCGCGCTTAACCACAGGGATCTATACCCCTAACACTGGAGTCGTCTCAGAGGAATCCACCTCTGTCAATGGCGACTTGCCAGTCTCGCCTATAACGGCGTGGTCGGAATCATTTCCGACATGAAAAAGAGACGAACGACGGGTCTCTTTGCTTGGAAGCACCTCGCGCTTAACCACAGGGGTCTCTACCCCTACCACTGGAGTTACCTCAGAGGAATCCACCTCTGCCACTGGTAACTCACCAGTCTCGCCTATCTCGGCGTGGGGATTAACCGCCGAATCCCCCTCGTCAAGGAACATTTCCTTGACCTCATTGGGACTGATCATCTCAAACATCCCAATCTCTGGCATCTCACGCCAGTATCGCTTTTGCGATTGAGCAAAGGTGGGTTCATGACTCGCCAATGATTCACCCGACCGCGGGTGCGTTGAGCCAATGGACTTAAACTTCTATTCTAGACATGGCTCGTGGCGTTCCAGCCACTTCATGCCCAGAATGAGGTCATACCTCGAGTCCAAATCCAGGACTAGGCAACGTTTTAAGCTGTCGAAGTCTGCAAACTTCGGATTAAGGTCAATCGAGACCTTGGGTACAGAAACCGTACGCCCGTCGCAAAACGGACCATGACAACGTCACGAGAACGTGACTCTAGGGCCTCGGAATACAGCCGACTCTTCACAACAGAAGCCCATCTGACATAATTGTCATACGCTCCAGAGTCTATCAAGACTCTCCAAGGCTTATCAAAGCCTTTCACGTCCGCAAGGACAACCAGCAAACCTGGCTGGTACACCAACTCGGTGCTAGAAAGAACCGTTTCCCTCGGGGCTTTGTGCTGTCGGCCCCTACCCTGGGGTTTAACAGCACTGAGGGATCCCCCAGTAGGGCGCCCCGCACCTACTGGTAGCCGTCGTTTCCCGACGGCTTGGGGAAGGGCTTTTTCCCAACCCTTGGCCCCTTAAGGCGAATATCTCGCTGGGGGTTTCGCGGACATCTGTTCCGCAGATGTTCCGTGCTCCCACACAAGAAGCATCTCAGCGGCCCATGCCGCTGCAGCATTGCAAGGAGCTCCGACTCGAAGCTCTGCGAAGTAGAGTCAGAGTGACACTTAGCGGGAGGTTTCTCCTCCGTTTTGGCCTGACTCAGGTCCATGGGCTCGGGACCCACCTTAGAGTAACGAAAGTTCCTCTCGGCGTTGAGCGCCATCTTAAACGCCTCCCCCAGGGATTGGGGTCAGCATCGGAAGAGCTCCGAACGTGCTGGCCCTTCTTTCAGGTCTCCCATGAACACGGGAATGGACACATCGTCCGAGTACGCTTTCGCGTACATCCCTGCTAGAAGGGTCTTGAATTCTTGGATATATGTTTCCAAGTCCCTAGTGCCCTGACGGCACCTCAGAAACGCCAGCCGATTCTGGAAAATCAGATAAGGCGTGGCATACATGTCCATAAGCTTTTTCTTAAGGACTTCCCAGAGGGGAACACGTCCGTGACCATCTCCGAACACGTGAACGCCCATGCACGGGCTTTACCCGTAAGATGGGTCAGTGCAAGTCCCACTTGCAAGTGATCCGTGATCACATTCGCTGTGGCGAAGGCCGTTTCGACCTCTCGAAGCGACACATAAAGGTTATCACCCTTTTCACCGGTGAATTCCTTTATCTTAAAGGACAACGGAGGGCGCACCCCCGTGGACGCGGAATGACTTCCACGAAAATTCGCCTCATGGGAGATGAGGGAGTTGAACCTCGCCTTTACGGAATCAAGGCCCTGATCCGTTAGGAGCTGCATGCTTTCGTCACCCAGTATGGATAACAGCCTGTTAAAGGATTTCTGCTGGACGAGGGTTAGCCTCTCCCAATCGTCCTGATTCATCCTTTGAAGAGGATGTTGTCCACCAACGCAGGTGTTGGATTGACGACAAGTACTACCAGATGTAGCCGGTGCGTACACACACGGTGCGGCTAGCGCACAAAGGAAGACTTTCCGAAGGTGGCGATATGCCGCTACTTAGCCGATACGCCCTTATAAAAGGTCTTAGTAAGAGAGTGCTCTCTTACTCGGGGCCAAGATTTCCCTTGTTCTACCAGTTAGCATTAACTAACGCCTTGAAACAAGGCTTCCCTTAGAAAGGGAGTAGCTAAGGGAGGTGTTCCCTTTGGCTACAGACACTCACAGCACACGCGACCGGTCGAGGTCTTGCGTCTAGCTGGATTAGTGTATTTTGTAAACTGAGTATATATTTAATATGTAATTAGCTTAAATTAATTTAAACTAATGTAAACTATATGTAATATTAAGTAGAACTTACTCCATTCGTACCTAGCCGAAATGTAATGTACACACCTGTGTACCAACACGTGGAAGGCCGCCACGAGTTTATGTCCGGATCCTCCAAAGAGTTGAAGTGAGATGCTTCCGATGGTTGAATTTACTATAAACAATTCGGTCCATTCATCTACAGGGTTTACCCCGTTTTACGTGAACGGATTAGTGAATCCGAGAGTTCCGTTGACGCCACGTGTGTGTGGCCCAGGGATTGAGGGGGGAGGATTCCCTGATGTCAGCCCTGTACCTGTGAGAAATTACATCGATATGTTTTTATCGACGCGCCTTAGTGTTTTACAATTGCGATGCCATGGCGGAAAGCCAAGACAAGCAAAAGGAACAGGCCGACCGCAAGGGTCGGCGTAACGAAAGGGCGTACAAAGTAGGAGAAAGTGTTTTATTAAACGCTAAAAACCTTCTTACACATGAGGTTTCCAACGTGTTACGGAACAAACTGCGCCCCAGGTTTGTGGGGCCTTTCAAGGTGCTATCCCGAAAAGGCTTGGCATATACCTTGGATATCCCGAAGGCGATGCGTACGCATCCAACCTTCTATGTGGGTATACTCAAGCCATACCAGAACCCAGAGGCGGGTACCCTCTTGGAGGAGGTTGGGAAGTCGGGTGGCCGAGAGGCACGACAGATCGGAACATCGCCGACAGGGTCGAAATACGACCATGGAACTCTGCAACGACAGACTCGAGAGAGGCAAGCCGCTTATCGATGCGTTCACTCGCACTCCCCTCGTCGTAAACTCCCTCCTGGGCGTCCTGGATGTGAAGACTGTGTCGATCACAGCCTCGTGGAACTCACGTCGCAATTGTGCGACCCCCTCCGCCAGTTCTCGATACGGAGGGTACTCCACATTATCATGTGGAGCGTCTGATAGCACGACGCCATCACCGGGGTGAGACCCAGTACCTGGTGAAGTGGAAAGGCTATCCACATTCACAGAGTTCTTGGGATTCCGAGACTCACCTGCGGCAGGATTGCCGTGACGTCGCTGACGCTTCGAGCGGGAGAACCCCTCTTCGAGTCAACGACCAAAGGGGCGGAAGAATCCTCTTCACTCCCAGTAACTGGGAGTTTGCCGGAGGCAGATGCAGAGTTTGCATTGCATTCCGGCACCACACCGAGGGCAGAAGCGCTAGCAGGGCCCGTGTAATAAGGGGGAGGTAATTGCCCCAGCGCTTTGGCTTGGGCAAACCCCAAGAGCAACGCCCTCTATATCCGAACGTCGCGTTCGGAATAGCTGTTGTACAGATCGTCAAAGCTAGGGAGACGCTTCTCCCCTTCCGCCCAAGCGCGGAATGCCCACTCTGCCTCCTCAACATCCTCGTCTTGCAGGATAACTTAGGGAACCTCGTGGAGGGGATCAACGACGGTACCCCGTGCCTGTTTCCCGAGGTGCGCTCGGTATGGATTGACAGTGAACTGCTTCGGTGTTATCAGTATTGCCCGGAGTTGTTTCCGGCGCGCGAGCTCACTCGGCAGTACAGCCTCAGGGCCGGTGATATAGGAGGCTAACCCCTCTTTACATCGTTTTTTGGCCTTCTTTTGAGGGTCACGAGGACCCTTCCGTGCCTGTACGGAATGTCGAGCCCTCTGAGCCGTGTCTGGATCATTGGTGATGGTCGCCTTAGGCGACCCGGATGCATCATCCGCAGTTGGTAGAGATGGCGCACGCGCTAGTGCATTTTCCCCACGTGTGGGGAACGGATTGGACTGCCGACATCGCCGTTCGGCGTTGTTGGAGCGTTCAGCCTTTGGGGAGATATCCCCAAGGGCATCCACCTCCGAGTTATTGGAATAGTTTCCATCCTCTTCCCGAGGAGAATCCTCAGAACCACTAAAGATGCTCATGGTAAGCCAGAAGTTCTGGCAGTTGGAGTTCTCCAACTATAATTGATTATTGCGTAAGCAGTAGTCTTGATGGGGGAAGATGTAACAGGGTTACATTTTGGTTACATTTAGTTATGTTGTGTACGTAAGTACCCTACGGTTGGGGTCAGTATTGACCGGTCCGAAAGGTTTGGACCCAGTGGTTATTTTAACCAATAAGGGCAGGAGCCCTTGGTGGAGGCGTGGCAGCCTGACACGTGTTGGTACACAGGTGTGTACATTACATTTCGGCTAGGTACGAATGTCCATAAAAAACACCTTCTCTTTTAATAAACATTGATGTTTCGTTTAATCTACCTGGACAAGCATCTAATTTAATTCCTAATGAAGGTATGGCCCATGAATGTAAAACATCAGAAGCTGTAATTAATATTCTAATATGACTATTAGTTGGAACTAAAACTCGATTATCAACTTCTAAAAGTCTAAACTGAGTTTACATTAGTTTAATTAATTTAGGCTAATTACATATTAAATATATACTCAATTTACAAAATACACTAATCCAGCTAGACGCACAACCTCGACCGGTCGCGCGTGCTGTGAGTGTCTGTAGCCAAAGGGAATACCTCCCTTAGCTACTCCCTTTCTAAGGGAAGCCTTGTTTCAAGGCGTTAGTTAATTCTAACTGGTAAACCAAGGGAAATCTTGGCCCCGAGTAAGAGAGCACCCTCTTACTACGCCCTTTTATAAGGTCGTATCGGCTAAGTAGCGGCATATAGACACTTTAGAAAAGTCTTCCTCTGTGCTCTAGCCGCACCGTGCGTGTACGCACCGGCTACACCTTGCGTGCTCTCCATAGAGTATCCATATAATAAACTTGTAGAATCCACACTATGCTGAATATCGCGGTGTTATCTACGGTCAGCAAATGTTCCGGGCAAGAGCACCATTGTGGTGGAATCCAGTTCAAAATCGAACACCGATGTGTCCGGAACTGAACCACCATCGTGCCCAGCTGACCAACTTACGGAGGGGAGGGTACCCCGCGAACATTCGCCTGGGTGCCGATCGGGTGACCGATAGGCATTACAGGACGCCGAGTCCGATTCGTCTCGTGTCTCACCTTTTGTATCCATTGGTATGGGTGGCTACACACTTGGTGGACCGTTCCTTGGTAGAGACTTTAGTGAAGATCGATATGGATGTACCACTTCTGGGGCACTGATCCAAAATTCCAACGAAAAGGTAATTCAAAATGGCCGATCGGCAAACGAAGCGGAAATCTTCACTCCAAATGCAATTAAATCTGGAGCTTGACCGCCCGTGACAGTGAGTAATCCAGCCAATACTAAATATTGGCACTTGATTGCAACATAAATGAGTAATCCAGCCAATGATAGTTTCTAGCACTTGACCACAGATCGCGATGAGTAATCCAGACAATTCCTGGGACTTGATCGCAGAAGATTTCGATGAGTAACCCAGCTAAATAACACGTCTCCTTTGAACGTGGACGAACTTGAGGGGTGCGTGAACGTAACGAGTGCTCCCTTCCGTGGGGCTTTCGGTGGAGCTCTGTCCCGGGCTTAATGAGAGTGAGGGGACCCTGTTAGCCCTCTGCTCCCAATGAATCTGATCGGATCCACTGGCGACTTACGCAACCAGATGTAATACGAACACTATATTTAATATTCAATAAAAATCCAATATATTAACCATATATAAACCATGTGCCTTACCTCAAATCTGCGTATAAAACACTCCAAGCACACGATTGGCCCAAAAACACTCCGTCCTTTCAGCGAACCCGATCGATCTGCCTTGAAAACTGTTACACTGTTACAAACTGGTCAATCATTTTCACTTGCACTTCACCACAACCACACATGAGCCATCCAGCGGTGTATTCTGCTTCTGTTTGACAATGCCAGTCCTCATGACCTTGAGGAGTATGAAGATCAACTAACTCATGTGAAGGTATAGAAAGTTGTTTGTTACATTTTAGAATACAATGATTGACAAAACTGTTGGAATTTTTCAGACGCACTTCATGCCACCGAACACCACTCCACACCTTCAACCTGCCGACGCCGGAATCATCGCCAGTTTCATGGTCAAGTACAAGGACCACTACATCAAGCACCTCCTTGATGAATACGAGAAGACCGGCACTCATCCGTTCTCCGCAGACAACAAGTTTTCAATCCGCCAAGCCATCTACATGCTTGTAGAGTCTTGGAACGAAGTCCAGCAATCGACTATTGCCAACTGCTGGCGCAATACGGGAATACTCTCTGCAGAGATGAGCTCTGGTTCAACTCCCAATGCCGATCTTGTCTCTGACTTCGCCAACATTACAGAGATTCTCATCAAAAATTTAGAGCACGAGATCCACTCCGCTATGGATGTACATGACTACCTTGCTGTCGATTTTACACTTCCACTTGTTGAGATCCTCATCTATAAAGGGATCATTGCTAATGTACGTATCCAGGACGAAGTTCCCCTTGAGATGGTAGAGGACGAAGACGTTGGCGAAGCTCCTGCACCCATATCTTGGTCACAGATGGAAGGTGCTGTTGGTGTTCTCCTTGGAGGAATGAAGGATAAGGCTTCTACTTTTGAAGTGACCGAAGAGGTTGATACACTGATCCTCTCATCCAATCGCTTCATTGTTGCCTCGAAAGTGTCCAATTTCAAGCAGCGAACCATCTCCTCCTTCTTTGTACCACAGAATTAGGACTTTTCGCCTTTGTACCCCACTCTCTTTCACACCATTCTCAATGAATTCGTAACAGAAATCTTAAAAAGAATTAGATTTCCGCATATAACAGCCATCCCGAGGCACCGTCCTTAAAGCTGTTATACATGGATAACAGACATTCAATATAACAGCCAAAACCAGGCCAGACAATTGGGGCTGTTATAGAGATATCCAACTGTAATAAACGAAATATAAATTGATACCTAAAAATACTTCTACTCGGTCTTAACAAAAACCATAAATAGACGGACTATTTAACACTCCTCCTCAATGTGAATTTCGAAACGTCTTACATGTTGAAGGCAGAACGCGCTGCGTAGCTCCTCGATTCTTGGTGCAGGTAAAGCCTTGGTAAGTCAATCAGCTAGCATCTATTTTGTTGAAACGTAGGTCCCTTCGAAAAGTCCTTTTTTACTTCGAGATAATAAACTTTATGTTATAAGCGCGCGCATTTCATGCAGCGGCTCGCGTCGCCATTTTGGACTTACAGCGACTTTACAGTGAAAAGGTGATGTATTGTACATAACTAGGCTAAGTACAAAACTTTGTGTATTTGCATATTATTAGTTTTAGGTATAAACTTAACACTAATAAATCACTTCTGAATTTGATTCTTGACTTTCGTGTGATTATTGAGTGAAGAACAAGTACGCTACAGTGCGTAGCTTGGTTTGTGACTTTTACGATCAAAGATTTGGTACACTTTTTTTGGTATTGTTTGCTGTTACGCTACTTCCTCGCGTTATCTAATTGTATTGGAATTTCACACGCCAGTACGTGGCATTTGGAACGCGTGTGATATAGTACGTACGTCGAGATGAGCGAATATGACGAACACGTTACCCGAATATTCACGTGCTTCATTTTTGAGCTTGTCTTTATGTCCTTGAAAAACTTGATAGCTGCTTGGTTATCCATGAAAAGTTGAATAGGCAGCTTCATTTTCACTTGAACTTGCGCGATCATCTCCTTAAAATCCAACAATTTACCACGTTTGTGGAAGCAGCATAACATGGTGCTTGCATGGTGGATAATGATACACCACCTTGTTTTTTGCATTCCGAGCAACCAAAATGCCGTCAATGAAATTAGGACCACCAGTAGTCGACTTTCGATCTGCTTTACTTCCACCGTAATCAGCGTCGCTGTAGGCCTTGATGGTTAAAACTTCGCTTGCAACTTGAGGAACCCCATACAAAACTTAAGATATTTGGTACCCTTGTGATATCGTAATATCTTCTTCACATTTGCCAGTTTGAAATCGTGGGGAATGTGTGCGTCGATTGCCCTTGTGGACTCCGTATACAATGTCCGTATTAATGCACCGCGCAACCAAAATCAAACTTCCGACCAAAGATTGGAAATCCTTAATCGTTACTAAACCAGTACTTTTTAGTACCTCGCTTGGTTTCAAGGATAAGTCTTCATCGTTTTTCCCGATGGATGTACTAACTGGATTGGCTTCATCCAACTTGAAATCCCTGATGATACCACCAATCATGATTTCTTGATCCTTTCTGTAGCAGAACTTATCCACAAAAGTAACTCGCATACCGAGAAACTTAGAAACTTTTCCGAGATTCTTGATCTCGAGGCACTTCAACTCTTCAAGAAATTGTTCTATGAGCTCCTTCTGCTTCCCATCCACCAACAAGTCATTGACGTAAATACCTACGAAGATTGTTTTTCCATTAATTCGCTTCACGTACAAACATATATCCGTGATGCACCTCGAAAAATTCAAATCCAATAATTATCCATTTATCAAACGATTCCATAATATTCCTGCCTGTTTCAGGCTGTAAAGCGTCTTGCTCAACTTGAGTACTTTTCAACGTGACAATCTTCAGTGCCTTCAACAGTTTTTAGTAGCATTCCTTGGGGGATGAACAAAAATATCATGTTCATTTTCCTCAGACTTAACATAGGCATTTGTAATATCTCCGTGCCGTGCAGGGACCTTCCTCTTGACCGCCAAAGTGCGCACCAGATTGACGGTGTTAATGTATATTAGGCAGCAAACGCTAAGGTATAATCGATACCAAAGCGTTGCTCGTTACCACATGCAACGAATCTTGCCTTGAATCTTTCGATTTATCCGTCTTGTTCAAGCTTAATTTGGAATACCACCTTGTATGAAGAGGGAAACAATATTGAGACGATCCAATCTTCATTTCCTTCGAGAGCATTAAGCTCCTCTTAAATCGCCACGGTACACTTGTCCTTGTTCGAAGACTACATTGCTTGAGAAAAAATTGGGGTCTATTCCCGTTATAAAATTAATGGAGCCCACATCTTTAACTTAACTTGGACTTTTGGCCGTTTCTTCGTTAATATTTGATGAATCTTCATTTTCTTCTTCGCAACACTTTGTGTCGCGCACCGCTCGCGTTACCAAATATTCTTTTTCTTGGGCGGCGTCTTTATCGTGTCTTGAGCAGTAGTCTCCCCCCCATATTGGCGATATTCTGTCAAACTTGTTTAACTTGCTTGTTTGCTACGGGTGAAGGGTTTCAATGTTTTGACGTGTTCTGTGACAACCACTTTGCGTTCACCCTTAAGTTAACCTTGAAGCCCCTGACCTCTTCCCTTTTACCAACGATAACCGCAACTTTAGCACGGTGCTCAAGTGAATCCTTTTCAGGGTTTTTGTTCACGGTACAGACGGAACCAAAAGCAACAATCTCGCCAAGATGGGGCTTTTTGCCTGTAAAACTCTAAAGGCGATTGCCGATGAGAATTTGAATTACTTGGGCTGCGATTCCATACATATGCGGCATATTGAACCGCATCGCCCCAAAACGTTAATGACAATCCACTAGCAAACAGCATGCACCTCTCCATGTTCATTACAGTACGGTGCATGCGCTCAGACTTTCCATTGCTAGACCGGTTGTTAGCTTCACTGAATAGACACTCAACACCAGTATGCGTGAAAAAACCATCGAGATTTTTATACTCGTACCCTCCATCGGTACGCAGTATGTGCACGTTAAACCGTCGCTCGAAGAACACCATAAAATGTTCAATTTTATCGCCGCAACATCATTTCTTTTGGCTAGAAAAACTCGGACATACGTTGATGATGATATATTTATTTCTGAGGCGGTCCTTCGGCGTGATCGGTGCTTTTAGAAAAGAGCATATAACTCAACAATTTCGGTCAATGGGTAAATTTTCGCCAATGTTTTTGACGGATCTGGGATTTTTGGTCTGCTTGCCCTGCGAACAGGTCAGACAGTTTAACATTTTATAATCGGTTAATTGAATCCGCTTGAGGCATTTTTTGACAAGCGTTCGATAGAATCGTAGTTAAGTATGTCCAATCTTTGCATGAAAATGCATCAAATACCCTTTTTGGACATCTAACTTTCGGACCGATTCCATGTCGTTCTGTTCAATAATTGCCACAACGGCCGAAAAATTGTGGCATCATTAATATTAACTTGAATGGTAACCGTAAGAACCTTGTTGGTCTTTTGGATATCGAACGTAAGAGAACGGGTGGAAGTGTGCAACATTGTACGGTTGCCACCGACGTACGCAATGGCGCACCCCTTCTCCTCCAAAAGACCATACGACAAGATGTTCTTAGCCTAATTTTCTACGTAATAAACGATATCCGCCCGAATGGTGTTCGTTTTACCACTCGCAAAGACTTGGATCAAAATCCAGCCTTTAAGAGAAACTTTCAACTTTTGGACATCGGCCTGAAAGCAGGTGCCGTCAACCGCCTCACCATCACGCAGGTAATTGTGGTTGTTAAACAGATGCATACTGGCACCTGAACCAAGAATCCAAGAACTGCATCAGGTTTTGGCGCAAAATGCAACTACGCAACGAGAAATCCACTTTTTTCTCGGGCTTGTTGGGGACTTTAGGTCGAATGTGACTAATTTTTCCACAACCGTGGCATTTCACCATTTTTTTCTTTTCTTCAACTAAGTTTACTGCATCATATCTAAAATTCTTTGTACCTCGTGATTTTTCTTCAACCGCCCGAGACAATTGGCATAGCTCTTCGGCGTGGCGCAAAAAAAACTGACCGAGTATGGTCGAATTTTTCCATAAGAATGGTCTTTAATTCTGGCGAAGCATAGTGAACCACGTTATCCAAAACAAGTGGTTTACTGCTGCCAACAGCTTCAGAAATAGCAATTAAATAAAGATAATGCTCATTCCATGAGCGCTTTGGGCTTTTACGGCTTGTTAACAATTTCATAGCTTGTGCAGAAGTGATAGATGTATGAAATGCATTCAACATCTTGTTCACCACATGCACCAACGTCGGTGAGTCGTTCAGCCACGCGTCAACCTGAAGATTATAATAACGCTCAGTAGTACCACTGAGGTAGTTCCCCCGTAGGTCGACTTTAATATCTTCGCTCCCAAAAATTCCAGAAGCCGATTCGGCTATAGATATTTGCCATAAAAATCGCCCCCCTTCTTTAAAACCGGCACCGCGGTCACGATAAACTTCGGTGCCGTCGAAAACCCTGATTTATAGTTTACAATGCTTGGCCGAAGGGATTTTGGAGACAGGAGGGCGATTTTCTATCGGTGTTCCCATATTGATATTTTGGTTATTAAAACCAGGTTGATATCGCGGTTTTCGCTCGTGCTTGCTATCAAACGACACCAACCGCATCCAGGTACCCAATTGAATTGTTTTGTTGAAACCTAAATTGTTGTCTTCATGGACAACCGCAAATTTTCCAACTTATCAAGTCGGTCGCAAACTTTTTGGAACATTTCCAAAATCTTCATTCCTTCGATTCGATAGCCTGACGGTTTTTCTTCCAGAGATCCATAATCACTTGAAACATCATAACCCTTTGGGATTGTTACCTGTTGAAAGTTATTCGAATCCATACTTGCGCTTGTAACGAAAACTTGAGTCGTAGGTGATTGATAATATATCCAATATAACGAAAAGTCACTTAAATCGATATCTCCACAGTCAATCACACGTTAACAGCGAAGAATATGCCCGAAGACAGTTCGTAACGAGAAGAAGAAAATATCCAAACCGGGGAGTAAATCAACGGAATGTACATTGAAAAGTGTTTAGCTAGCCTAACATGAAATATGTACCAGGTGTTAAGGTTATGGTAAACTTCCATCTGTTGTGTGGTATAAATTTCGTATGCATAACAAAAAAATGTGTGTACTCAGAAACGAGTACTAATACACTAATTATGCTACTAAAAAGGGTCAGCGCAACTGACCCCCCCATTTCCGTAAACTGACCCCCCCCCGTGCAAAAAAATCCATCTTGAAGACATCAATGGGCAAGCAACCCAACGTTTATCACTTGAATGGTGATGCTGATCAGTCTATACGAGCCAGCTCGTCGGTGGCGCCATCTTATTGAAATAATCTGCAATCAACACGTCAGTGAATCATAGCAGCACAATCAAAATACTTGGTGTAACTATGTGGTCCATTTGCATAATTTGCAGGACGACTACGATATTTACGTCGTCTTCCGCATTAGCGAGACGAAAAGCGCATTAAATACTCTCGTAGCGAGGTTTGACTTGCGTTAATACATATAATAACGAATGCGATGGTCTGACACATACACCACCGCGGCTGATTTCTTGATAAGCTCGCATTGTTGAGGATTTGGACAGCGTGTGCGAACATGTCCCGATCGAACTTCCGGGTGGAAACCCGAAAGCCAAGTGAATGCTTACCGCCGCGGTACATCGTGCACCAAATGTACTTATTTATCGGTTTCGTCTCTGATGAAAATGTCATTGTGCATATACACAGTGCAACGACTTCATCGGTGATTACGAGGATGAATTCACGCGTACATTTTTTGATGACTTCACTCCTGCCTAGGAGAGGATATGAGTAACCACGTTACAAGGTAAGTTTGCTGTGTATTGATTCTGGTGTACGCGATTTTGTAACATGTTCTTCTCGAAAGTCTGTAAACCACCGAAGATCTCAAAGATTGATGAGCTCTAGTATTGCTGCTAGTTCAGAGCGAAGCAGCTACATATGAAAGAAAAAACTTTTTCAGCTCCTGAAGTAATACGTAGATAGATGGACAAAAAGAGAAAGTTGTGCGTAAAAATCTATTGCCTGGTATATTATTAGCGAATGATACCTATCCCAGAGCTTCCTGAGCAGAATATTCGTCGCCCCTTTCGCCCCAGCACGACGGCTTTCCTTATATCCACCGTTCCTCCAGGTTCTTCATAGTATACACAAATACAGGCTTGTTAAGCTTGCGGTTGACTATTTGTGCTGTTCGCACAGCTACATCGAAAAGCTGAGGGAGATTCCACTCTACCACAACAGCGTAGCATAATCGGTATAATCAGTTACCCCATTAACTAGGATGAGGTGCGGTCATTATTACCGTGGCGGAGATTTGGCAATCTCCTGCTGGAAATCGCCAGCACAATGGACACACATGGATACATCAGCGCTAAAGCCTCAATAAAAGTCTTGCTCTTGACCTGATACTGTGATGATGGTTTATCAGGGTAGTAAATGCCGATCAAATGCAGCTACAAATAGACGAAATGCGTTTAACAAATATCAAGCCGCTATTGCTAGCACACCACGCACCAGTCCCCATGTAGCATTTCCAAGCGCTTGCCTATCTAACGGACAACCGCTGACTGGCTTGGTCTGCTCAACAGCTTGTTGGTTTTCTTGTCCATGGACATTCTAAAAGGTCCATCTTGTCAGCGCATGCCGGCTCCACGTAGTTCGGGTCGCTTATCATTGCAAGTAATAGCAACGTTGCGCAAGTTTTGACTCGGTTGCGCGTTTAAACTTCAACTTCAGGGATAGACACACGGCGACCTCGCAACTGATCTCGGGATTCATTTCCTTGAATTCCTTGTTTTAACTTTGCAATGGTTGCGTATCAACTCGACTAACACAACGTTGAATGCATGAGATGGCTCGCAATTTTTCGAGGCTACACCTCCGGTTAGACTTTCCACAACGTATTAATGCCATCGATAATGTAATAGAACGACTATTTTAACATATTTTTATGGCGAAATTCGACCATTCTAAGTATGCCGAAGAATTGTGTCAGTTTTGCGCAACCTCTTGAAGGCGAGACACGAACCAAAAGGACGTTTAGTGCACATGCGGTTCATGGTAAAAAACAAAAAACAAAGTTTCAACACTTCACGCGATCTTGGCTCACCTTGTGCCGAAGTTTCAGCAAGGGAGGATCAGTGGGAGAGGCAAGCTAGTCTGCGCCGTTTGGCGACCGTAGATAGTTCAGTAGGAGTAGTGCTGATTTAGATGCAAAATAGAAAGTGTAATATGTAAGGTTACTTAAGTATCTATGCAGTAATAAATTCAACTTAATCCAGTAACCTCCTATATATTTATAAATGTAAGCCATCCCAAACAGCCAATGACATTCAACTATCCTGGAAGAGTGCAAAGTCCAAGTGGTTACACACTATTCTGACACTCCTCCTGGAATACCGGGGGCTGTACCATCGTCACTTCAGCCACAGACCTGCACGCAACACTTGAATCCTTGGCGCACTTAAGTCCTTAGTCAGTAGATCAGCCAGCATCTCTTCACTTGGCACGTGGCTGGCAGATACGATGCCCTTCCGTGTATAGTCCTTCAAAATTTTAGCTTGATGTCCACGTGCTTGGAGCTTGCAGCACTCGCTTCTTCTTCCAAGAGTTTTATAGCCGCATGATTGTCCATCCAGAACATCAGCGGTGTTTTCGAGTGCATACCAATTTTGGCAATCAGTTTCACACAATCCAAGTGCCTCCTTTCCAGCCATTGCAGCTGCAACAAATTCCGCTTCGGCGGTCGATAGATCCACCTCTGTCTGCTTCTTGCAAGCCCAATTCACAAGCACTCCATTGATAAAAACCACCATTGCCGAAACACTTTTTCGGTCTGCCTTGTCGGCAGCGAAATCCGCATCACTGTATACCACAATGCGCAGCGGCATCGGCAAGTCTTTGTCATGCTTCAGTGACAACTTGAGATCACTCATTCCCTTAAGGTACTTGAGGACTCTCTTCGCAATTTTGTAATCGCCGACGGTGGGTGCATGGGTCTTTCGTGTGGCTCGGTGCATAGCGAACGAAATATCAGGACACGTGAGCCGGGCGACCCATAGCAGACTGCCCACGAGCGACTGGAAATGCTTGACAGTTGGCAAATTTCCCTTGGGTTGCATCGGTAAAGGCTGTTGGAACTCCTCGTTCTCATCAAGCGTCAGCACCGGAGTTCGAGCCGGATTCATATTCTCCAATTTATTCACGCTTAAAATTTCCTTGATTGTCGCCTTTTGATTTAGAACGTAACCGCTCTTCGGATCTCCTCCAATTCGAATGCCTAGAAACTTAGTAACGCATCCCCAGTCTTTCAAATAAAATACTTGCACGTCTTCAAAAACTCCATCCACAATTTTCTCGCTGGTTCCAGTGACCAGCAGGTCGTCGACATACGCGCCGACCACAACCGTTTCATTTTCCGCATGCTTTACGAAAATACAGGTGTCGGTAACACACGACACGAAATCGAACTTCATCAGTGTCTCGCACAGACATTTGTACCACAAGCGTCCAGCCTGCTTCAAACCATATAGGTTCCGCTTCAGTTTGAGCGCGAGATCATTCTGTGCTTTACACCAAAATCAAGCAGTTTTTTCGCTGCAACCTCCATGCCTTGTGGCACTTGAAGATATATTTCCACGTCATCTTCTGACTTCGCCTTGGGGTAGGCACTTGGTACATCGCCATGGCGTGCCGCCACACCCCATACTTGTGCCAACAACACGAAAAACTTTACGTTGTTCAACTACATAACCGTCGAAAACGTAAAGAAATAATCGTCGCCAAAAACTTATTTATCGCCTCTGGCGACCAAACTAGCTTTGTACCTATCAACCGACCCGTTTGTACTGACTTTCTTCTTGTACACCCACCTGCTCGGGAGAGGTACCTTGTCTTCGGGGCGGCGCACGATGTCCCATGTGCCTAGGTCCTGGAGAGACTTGATCTCCTCCATTTCCGCACGCTTCCACATCGTTGTTTGTGAACCACCATGCGCCTCCCGATAATGTTTTGGGTCCGTCCCTATTGATGAACCACTCGCTGCTTCAGCATCTGGTTCGCAGACCGCGTAAGCACATAGGGCGCTTCCAGCTTTTGTTCATTTTTCATCGACCACTTTTGAAATACCGTCGCTTGTAACCGCCCTTTTGGCCCTGGACGCTTCGTACTCCTGCCCTTTGGTGGTCTTCTTCAACTTCTTGCGCGTCTTCCGAGTACCTTGTTCAACTGTTTCCGTGCGTTTCGAGGCTACTGCAGATTCCGGTGTTCCGCTATTTCCATGCCCTGAATTTGGTGCTTCTGCATCAACCACCCTCGAGTGTTATCAAGCCAAATATTGCATCTCTTTGTTGCATTCACCTTCTAGTACCTTGGTGACCTTGGCAATCAGCTAAGCTTTTCGATCGCGGTGAAATGCCTCGTCACCACGACCACCCTGTCCTTTAATAACAGCACAGCACCTTGTAGCCCTTAGTCTCATCGCTCTTGCCCAAGATGAGAGCTCGTTCGGCGTGCTTTTCCAATGTATTCTTCTTCGGGTCCCTCCAAACCATGCCCGTGGACCCGAAAACCACGATATCATTGACTGCCAGCCGCTTTCCCGTCAGCACTTCAAGCGGCGAAATCCGTCCGGTATTTGACTTCGTCGGAGTGCTGTTGAGTATGTACGCGGCATACTCAGCCGCCTCCGACTAATACGTCAGGGATACACCAGACCCGAATATCATGCACCGGACCATGTTTAAAATTATCCGGTTCATGCGCTCGGCCTTGCCGTTTGACGCAGGAGTACCGGCTTCAGTGACCTGACGACGAATACCAGTCTGTTTACAGAACAGATCAACGTTCTGGTATTCGCCGCCACCGTAGGTGCGCAGAACATGCACCCTGCATGAGAACTCGTTCTCGAACCATGCAATGAAGTGCCCAAACATCCTTTCAGACTTGTCCTTTGTGCGCGCTCCAAATACACGTACATAACTCGAAAAATGGTCAACAAAAACGACCAGATATCGGTTGCCACGCCTATCGCGAGAAGTGATAGGACCCTTTAGGTCACTGCATATCACTCCTACGATGGGATCGATCGGCGCGTTTCCACCGGTATCCACCTTCGTCTGCGCTTTTCTAGTGGCATTTCCTTTCCCTTGGCACAGGTCAGACAATTCGGCCTGTTCGTGTTGGTAAGCGCACTGCCTGACCTGGGGTCCCTGGCCAGCCTTTCGATAGTATCGTACGCCAGGTGACCCAAGCGCACGTGGAAGTGGTGGATGTTACCACTGTGCAAGTCCATACCGACGTCTTCCAGCACACGGCTCGCAACCATGTCCTCGAAATCCTCTGAAAACCCATTAAAATTTTCGGCCTTCAACCTTGCGATGAAAACAGATCCATGAGTCATCACATCGAACGATTTCTCGTTCTTTAACATGACTCGCAGATTGTGACCGTCGTCGACAATGGCTCAACTATTTTCGCGCAGCCGGCCAAGTGAAATCAGTTTTTTGGCTAGTTGCGGTGCGAAGTATACTTACGTTAAGACAACGACCGTTTCACTTCCGTCGCACGTGCGCAACGTAAGCCTACCCACCTTGGTAGCCTTCAAGGTACTACCATTCGGCAATGCAAATGTGTCATTAGGACCACACTCTTTTGCATCTTCCAGTAGGTTTGCGTTCGACACCAAGTGTCTACTTTCACCACTGCCAACTATCCAAATGTTTCCATTTTCATTTTCATTACCACATGCATTTACATATGCATCTACAGTGATTTCCATAGTAGACAGTACAAAACGCTTCGACGACTTATCACTTACAGCCCGATTCGCCACTTGGCGGCCACTACCACCACTTTTCCGACGTTTCTCAGGGCAATTCTTCTGTATGTGCTCCTCGTCATTGCACGTGTAACATGCACGGCGGACTCTACCAGATGTTGCGGCATGCGCCTGCAACTTAACAGCTGACTTGCCCTTGATGACGTCATCCTCCAGCTCTTGCGCCCAGGTGATTAGCTCTTGGGAGTTGTAACAGGGTTACATTCTGGTTACATTTAGTATGTGGTGTACGTGAGTACACTACGGTTGGGGGCAGTATTGACCAGTCCGAAAGGTTTGGACCCAGTGGTTATTTTAACCAATCAGGGCAGGAGCCCTTGGTGGAGGCGTGGCAGCCTGCCACGTGTTGGTACACAGGTGTGTACATTACATTTCGGCTAGGTACGAATGGAGTAAGTTCTACTTAGTATTACATATAGTTTACATTAGTTTAAATTAATTTAGGCTAATTACATATTAAATATATTCAGTTTACATTTCACTCTATCTTGCGGACGTGCGACCTCGACCGGTCGCGCGCGTAGTGATTGCAGTAGCCCAAGGGAAGTTCTTCCCTTAGCTACCCCTAGTAAGGGAGCCTTGTGTTAAGGCATTAGCGAAAGCTAATAGTAAACCAAAGTGGGAATCTTGGCCCCGAGTAAGAAAGTTCTCTCTTTCTAAGCCCTTTTATAAGGGCGTATCGGCTAAGTAGCGGTGAACGCCTCTTAAATGAAAGTCTTCCTCTGTGCGCTAGCCGCACCGTGCATGTACGCACCGGCTACATCTGGTAGCACTTGTAGTCAATCCAACACCTGTGTTGGTAAGCTACGGCATCCTCTGCAAGGGATGAATCAGGACGATTGGGACAGGTTAACCCTCGTCCATCAGGAAGCCTTTAACAAGCTGTTATCCTTACTGGGTGACGAAGGCATGCATAGTGGAGCTAGTGGAGCAGGGCCTTGGGGCCGTGAAGGAGAGGGTCAATGCCCTCATCGCCCATGAGACGAGTTTAGGTGGATGTCGTTCCACGGGGGTGCGTCCTCAATTATCCTTTAAGATAAAGGAATTCACCGGTGAAAAAGGTGATAACCTTTATGTGTGGTTACGAGAGGTCGAAACGGCCTTCGTAACAGCGAATGTGATCGCTGATCACTTGCAAGTGGGACTTGCACTGACCCATCTTACGGGCAAAGCCCGTACATGGGCGTTTACGTGTCCGGATGCGGTCACGGACGTGTTCCCAACCTGGGAAGTACTTAAGCAAAAGCTTATGGACATGTATGCCACGCCTGATCTGATTTTCCAGAATCGGCTGGCGTTTCTAAGGTGCCGTCAGGGCACTAGGGACTTGGAAACATATATCCAAGAATTCAAGACCCTTCTAGCAGGGATGTACGCGAAAGCGTACTCGGACGATGTGTCCATCCCCATCTTCATGGGAGGCCTGAAAGAAGAGCCAGAACGTTCGTAACTGTTCCGATGCCGACCCCAATCCATGGGGGAGGCGTTCAAGATGTCGTTCAACGCCGAGAGGAACTTTCGTTCCTCTAAGGTGGGTCCCGAACCCATGGACCTGATTCAGGTCAATGCGGAGGAGAAACCTTCCGCTAAGAGTCACTCTGACTCCTTCTCGCAGAGCTTCGAAGCGGAGATTCTTGCAATGTTGCTGCGGCGTGGGCCGTTAAGATGCTTCCAGTGTGGAAGTGCGGACCATCTGCGGAACAGATGCCCCCGGAACCCCCAGAGAGATATTCGCTTTAAGGGGCCAAGGGTTGGGAAAAAGCCCTTCCCCAAGCCGTCGGGAAGCGACGGCTACCAGTAGGTGCGGGGCGCCCTACTGGGGGATCCCTCAGTGCTGTTAAACCCCAGGGTAGGGGCCGACAGCACACAGCACCGAGGGAAACGGTTCTTTCTAGTGTGGTGGAGTCAAGTTCGAAATCGAATACATTTGTATCGACAACCTGACCACCATCTTCGTGTCCAGCCTTCCAACATACGGGGGGTACCCCGCGGACCTCCATTCGAAATCTGGTCTGATCGTCCGCTGCTGGCAGACGACCGGTCATCATCCAAAGACACTTGGTCCGATTCACTTAAGTTCACCTCACCTTGTGTACCCGATGGAATAAGCTAGTTACACACTCGGTGGATCGGGATCGCAGATCGATCTGATTCGGTCTTGAATATGAGACCGTGCTGGCTAGGTGTACCTAGGGCGGAACTCTTCACCCCAGGTACGTACAGACTAGAAACACTTCCAAAAGATAAATTCCAATAGGTCGATCGTCCAAACGATCTAGACTGACCAATACGAAATAATATAGGGTAGATAAATCAACCGGTCTAGCCCCTGACCAATATGAGAGAAGACCAAAACCGGTCTAAACTCCAACCAATGTTACAATGAGCCAATATGTCCACGTAAAGACCCAATATGCCGGTGAAACTCCACAAACGATATCTCCACGTAAATACCAATCCAGTTGTTAGTACGTTCCAAACGTACGTGACTTAAACTTGAGGAAGTCGACCAATGCGTGCTCCCGTCGAGGGACTTCCGGCTGGCCAAATGCGCGTGTGGCGCGTCCAGACCGGGTATAATGAGCTAGAGGGGATTACTCGACCCTCTGCTCCCAAACACTCCGCGGCGGGCGGAGGCGACTGATGCACATAGCAAAGGTTTAAACGACCTCCTGTTGAGGTGTTAGCCCGAAGGAAAAACCATAAGATTCCAAACGACTTCTTCTCTTTTAGGCAAATCCACAACTCTAACCAATACTACCTCCCTACGGTCCCAATATGTACCCACATGAAAATATGTAAAATACCCAATGTCAGGTGACTCACCAAAACTTGCGTTCTTGACACTCCTTGAATCTGATAGGCTAAAAAGCCCCCCTTGTTTAGACCAATCCGAAATTCGACCAGCTGCCTTGACCAAAAGTGACCGAATTTGTGGTACAATTCACCACATTAGCACAAGCTAACGCCTTAACACAAGGATCCCTTAATAAGGGGGTAGCTAAGGGAAGAACTTCCCTTGGGCTACTGCACTCACTACGCGCGCGACCGGTCGAGGTCGCGCGTCCAGTAGTCGTTGGGTGAAATGTAAACTGAATGTATATTTAATATGTAATTAGCCTAAATTAATTTAAACTAATGTAAACTATATGTAATACTAAGTAGAACTTACTAAATTCGTACCTAGTTAAAATGTAGTGTACACCACCTGTGTACTAACACGTGGATGGCTGTCACGCCTCCACCAAGGGCTCCTGCCCTTATTGGTTAAAATAACCAATGGTACAAAACCCTTCGGACCGGTCCATACTGCCTCCAACCGTAGTGTACTCACGTACACCACATACTAAATGTAACCGGAATGTAACCCTGTTACATCATCCCCCATCAAGACTATTGCTTACGCAGTAAATAAAATTTTGTTGGAGAGCTCCAACTGCCAAAACCTCTGGCTAACCATGAGCACCATTAGTGGTGCTGAATATGGAAACTATTCCGATAATTCGGAGGTGGATGCCTTTTGGGGATACCTCCCCAAAGGCTGACCACTCCGACAGCGCCGAACGGCGTTGTCTGTCATCCAATCCATTCCCCAAACGTGGGGAAAACGCGCTAACTCGTGCGCCATCTCTACCAACTACGGATGATGCATCCGGGTCGCCGAAGGCGACCATCACCAATGAACCGGACACGGTTCATGAAGCCCGACATGCCGTACCGTCACGGAAGGGACCTCGTAACCCTCAAAAGAAGGCTAAGAACGAGTCCAAGAGAGGTTTAGCTTCCTATACCCCTGGTCCTGCGGCTGTACTGCCGCGTGAAATTGCGCGCCGAAAACAACTCCGGCCCAAACTGCTTAGGCGTTAGCAGTTCACTGTGAAGTCCTACCGAGCGCGCCTCGGGAAACAGGCACACGGTGCCATCGTAGAGATCCTCCGCGAGGTTCCATACGTTCCATACGTTCTCCTACTGGACGAAAGTGTCGAGGACACCGAACGGGCATTCCGCGCTTGAGCGGAAGGGGAGAAGCGCCTCCCCTGCTTTGATGAGCTGTACAACAGCTTTTCCGAATCCGATGTTCGGGTAGAGAGGGCGTTACGCTTGGCATATGTCCAGGCCAAAGCGCAGGGGCAAATACCTGCCTCTTACTACACGCGCCCTGCTCTCGATGTGGTGCCGGAGAGCAATGAAAACTCTGCATCTGCCTCGAGCAAACTCCCAGCTACTGGGGGTGAAGGGACTTCTTCCTCCCCTTTGATCGTTGACTCTCAGCGGGGTTCTCCCGCTCTAAAGCGTCAACGACGTCACGGCAATCATGCCGCAGGGGACTCTCGGACTCCCACGAACTCTGGGAATGTGGATAACCCTTCCACTTCACCAGGTACTGGGTCTCACCCCGGTGATTGCGTCGTGCCATCAGACGCTCCACATGATAATGTGGAGTACTCTCCGTATCGAGAACTGGATGAGGAGGTCGCGCTATTGCGACGTGAGTTCCACGAGCGCTGTGATCGACACAGCCGTTGCATCCAAGATGCCCAGGAGTGACTCCGCGACGAGGGGAGTGCGAATGAACGCATCTAGGGGCGGCTTGCCTCCCTCGAGTCTCTCGTTGCAGAGTTTCATGGTCGTATTTCGACTCTGTCGGAGATGTTCCGACCTGTCGTGCCTTTCGGCTATCCGACTTCCCACCCTCCTCCAAGAGGGGACCCGCCTCCGTGTTCTGGTATGGCTTAAGCATACCCACACAGAAGGTTGGATGCGTACGCATCGCCTTCAGGATGTCCAAGGTATACGACAAGCCCTTTCGGGCTAGTACCTTAAAAGGCCCCACAAACCTGGGGCGCAGTTTATTCCGCAACACGTTGGAAACTGCATGTGTAAGAAGATTCTTAGCGTTTAATAAAACACTTTCTACTACTTTGTACACCTTTTCGTTACGCCGCCCCGTTCGGTCAGCCTGCTCCTTCTGCTTGTCTTGGCTTTCCACCATGTCATCACATACGTGTCGTAAGACACTAAGGCGCGTCGATAAGAATTTATCGATGTGCTTTCGCACAGATACAGGGCTGACATCAGGGAATCCTCCCCCCTCAAGCCCTGGGCCACACAAACGTTGCGTCAACGGAACCCTCGGATTTACTAATCCGTTCACGTAAAACGGGGTGAACCCCGTAGATGCATGGACCGAATTTTTTATAGCAAATTCGGCCATAGGAAGCATCTCACTCCAACTCTTTATATAATCCAGACATAAACTCCGGAGGATATCCTCTACAACGCGATTAACGCGTTCCGTTTGCCCGTCCGTCTGCGGATGATCCGCAGTGGACATGAGGAGCTTGGTGCCCATCTCCCTAAACAACGCTCCCCAAAACTGTCCCGTGAAACGGGGGTCCCGATCCGACACAACGGAATCGGGTAGACTATGCTGTCGAAATACACGGTCTAGGAACACTTTCGCTGTTCCTTGTCCATCAATGGACTCTAGCACCGCCGCCAGGTGAGCCATCTTGCTCAAACGGTCTACAAAGACCAATATGCCGGTGTTCCCGGCCTTATCCTTCGGAAAACCGAAGATAAAATCCATGCTAGTGGATTTCCAACACTCCGTTGGAACCGACAAGCTCGCCAAAGGTGCAGCTAAACTTGCAGAGGGTTGGACCCTCTGAGACGTCTCAAAGGTGCGTATATACGCACCGACCCACTTATACGTGTTGGGCCACCAATACAAAGCGCTTAAGGCGCTGTAGGTCTTATCCGACCTAAATGACACCCGGTAGGGGCGTCATGTGCCTCAAAAAGGATTCTATACTTTAGTTCCTCATCATGAGGAACAACCACCCGCGGAGTGTCCTCCGAGCTCGTGCTATAATATAGCAAACCGTCACAGTACCTGTAACGTTGTAAACGAGCTTTAGCTCGACTTGACAGGGTTGGCTCAGACGAGCCAAGTCCCTTTCCACCCAACGCGCTGATAAGCGCCGTACACTGTGGGTCTTTCTCATACGCCTGGCGTATGAGATCCACCACAGACGAGGTGACGAATGTCGCGTGAGCGAGATCGTAATCGGGACGACGCAACAACGCGTCTGCAAGTACATTCTGTTTACCACGTTTGTACTTTACCTCAAAATTGTACTCCACAAAGAAGGAGATCCAACGGGCCATCCGTTGGAAGAGATGAGGCGACGTTGTCGCTGTCCGTAAGGACGCGTGGTCAGTATAAACCACGAACGGCTTTGAGCCGAGTAGGTGAACCCTAAATTTGACAAGATCATACTTCATAGCAAGTATCTCCTTATCATGAACTGGATAGTTCCGTTCCGCAGCTTTAAGCTGCCTCGACTCCAGCGCAATCACGCGTTCTTGTCCCACGTCGTCTGCTTGTAACAAAGCACATCCGATTGCGAAATCGGAGGCGTCGCAGACGACGCTAAAAGGTTTACCAGAGTCTGGGAGAGAAAGAACGAGGGCTTTTAACAAGCTCCCCTTAACTGCTTCAAAAGCGTTTTGGTGTTTGGTTTACCAACACCAATCAACATTCTTCTTAAGAAGGTCGGTTAATGGCTTCGCCATTTCAGCGTAGTTCTCGCTGTACTTGTGGAGATAATTGGCTAATCCAAGCCACTTCCGTAAATATATAAGATTTACAGGCGAATGCCACTCCACAATGGCTTTCACCTTCGCGGGATCCGCCCGCACTCCATCCTTACCGATGAAGCATCCGAGGAAAGGAATTTCCTCAGGACCAAAGATACATTTGGATCCGCTCGCATATAACTTATGCTCTCGCATACATTCGAGCACCGCTCGAAGGTGTATCAGGTGCGTCTGAACATCAGACGAGTCGCCTTCCGCACGACTATGAACGAATATATCGTCGAAGTACGTCTGAGCATACTTACTATAAGGGCGGAAGAGTTGAGTCACCAAGCGATTAAAAGTCGCTGGTGCATTTGAAAGCCCCTGTGGCATAAGAAGCACTCCCGCAGCATGCCACTAGGCGTGCTAACCGCTGTAAGAGGAATATCGGACGCTCGCATGAGCACCTGATAATACCCGTCCACCCGATCTAAGGCACTGTACACCGTACAGCCCGACATATTGTTCTGGAGGACATCCTTACGAGGAATCGGAGTCTGCATGGGTACTGTAGCTGCATTCAGCTTGTTGTACGCATGAACAATGAGCCACTTTCCGTTCGGTTTACGAACAAAAAAAGTGGGAGATGAATGGGGACACTTGCTCTCCCGTACCATCCCTGCCTATTCTTTCCCCTTGAAGAATGCGTCGATGACGTAGCATTTCTCCTTGGGGGGAGGACACTGCCTAGTGACGCAGTATTTGGTTCCAGGAACCAAATCAATTTCATGTTGGACTCCCCGATCCGGTTGTAACCCCATCGGCGGGTTGTCACTAATGACATCTCCGAATTCCTTCAATAAGGAATGGTAAGGGTCCTCAGGATCCGCGAGGATCTTGAGGCCGCTTTGGGAATTCAATGCCTGTTTGGTTTGCACCAAAACTGACTCGTCCATCGTGGATGAGGAGTTCAGCTCCTCTTCCGGACGCAATACGACAACCTCGTCGATTTCACCTGATTTCACAGCAGTATCAAACTCGTTGAAGGACATCTACTCCAACGACAACAGTTCGCCTACCCCAGGCAACCGTTCTAGGCTTACGCCTTCTGTGACAACACCTGTCACACTATTCAGCATCCGATAGGACTGCCTCGGGACTCATCCCGGGACCCAGATGGGGGGATTCAGTTGCCCCATCTTTTCGAAGCGCATCGCGCCTGTCTACAGAGGTATCTACCTCTACCACCGGTGACTCGCCGGTCTCACCTAATAAGGCGTGGTCGGAATAAATTCCGACGTGCGAAAGAGACGAACTACAGGTCTCTTCGCTTGGAAGCGCCTCGCGCATAACGACAGGGGTCTCTACCCCTACCACTGGAGTCGCAACTTTTTCGCCGAACACGGCGTGGTCGGAATCAATTCCGACCTGTAGAAGAGACAAACTACGGGTCTCTTCTCTAGGAAGCTCCTCGCGTTTAACCTAAGAGGAATCCACCTCTACCACTGGCGACTCACCAGTCTCGCCTCTAACGGCGTGGGGATTAACCGCCGAATCCCCCTTCGTCAAGGAACACTTCTTTGACCTCATTGGGACTGATCATCTCAGACATCCCAATCTCTGGCATCTCACGCCAGAATCGCTTTTGCGATCGAGAAAAGGTGGTTCATGACTCGCCAATGCTTCACCCGATCGCGGGTGCATTGATACAATGGTCTTAGACTTCCAGTATATCCATGGCTCGTGGCGTTCCAGCCACTTCATGCCCAGAATGAGGGCATACCTCGAGTCCAAATCCAGGACTAGGCAACGTTCTAAGCTGTCGAAGTCTGCAAACTTCGGCTTAAGGTCAATCGAGACCTTGGGTACAGAAACCGTACGCCCGTCGCAAAACGGACCATGACAAAGTCACGAGAACGTGACTCTAGGGCCTCGGCATACAGCCGACTCTTCACAACAGAAGCCCATCTGACATAATTGTCATACGCTCCAGAGTCTATCAAGACTCTCCAAGGCTTATCAAAGCCTTTCACGTCCGCAAGGACAACCAGCAAACCTGGCTGGTACACCAACTTGGTGCTAGTGTGGTGAAGTGTACCACAAATTTGGTCACTTTTGGTCAAGGTAGTTGGTCGAGTTTCCGATTGGTCTAAACAAGGGGGGCTTCTTAGCCTATCAGATTTAAGGAGTATCAAGAACGCAGGTCTTGGGTGAGTCACCTGAAATTGTGTATTTTACAAAATTTTGTGTGGGTACATTAGGGACCATAGGGAGGTAGTATTATTGGTGAGTTGCGATTTTTCCAAGTAGAAGTCTTTTGGTTGCGTATTTTCCAAGTAAAAGTCTTTTGGTCTAGGAATAAGTGGCAAAAACCTCTTCTGGTCTTGGTCTACACCGCAGCAAGGGGTCGCCGTTATTCTTTTCACGTACACTAGTCGCCTCCGCCCGCCGCGGAGTGTTTGGGGGCAGAGGGTTGAATTATCCCCTCTTGCCTATTATACCCGGTCTGGACGCGCCGCACGCGCACTTTGGCCACCGGAAGTCCCTCGACGGGAGTACGATTTAGCGATCTCGACACTTAGATTCAAGTACGTTTGGAACGTGCTATTCACTGGATTGGTCTTTACGTGGAGATATCGTTAGTGGAGTTTCACGGGCATATTGGGTCTTTACGTGGACATATTGGCTCATTGTAACATTGGTTGGAGTTTAGACCGGTTTTGGTCTTCTCTCATATTGGTCAGGGGCTAGACCGGTTGATTGGTCTACCCTCTATTATTTCGTATTGGTCAGGTCTAGATCGTTTGGACGATCGACCTATTGGAATTTATCTTTTGGAAGTGTTTCTGGTCTGTACGTACCTGGGGTGAAGAGTTCCGCCCTAGGTACACCTAGCCAACACGGTCTCATATTCAAGACCGAATCAGATCGATCTGCGATCCCGATCCACCGAGTGTGTAACTAGCCCATTCCATCGGGTACACAAGGTGAGATGAACTTAAGTGAATCGGACCAAGTGTCTTTGGATGATGACCGGTCGTCTGCCAGCAGCGGACGATCGGACCAGATTTCGAATGATGGTCCGCGGGGTACCCCCTCCGTAAGTTGGAAGGCTGGGCACGATGGTGGTGGTCAGGTTGTACCTACAAATGTATTCGATTTAGAACTTGACTCCACCACAATGGTGCGCGTGCCCGGATCACTTGGTGATCGTGGATATCACCGCGAGGTGTCATCAAAGATTGAATTTGAAGATTTGAATGATTTGAATATGGAATCGTTCTGGAGAGGGCGTAAGGAAAGGCTATCACCTTACGTCTTCGTTCTCGATAAAGATGGCGATGTCCGATCTGGACTGGCGGAGGACCAGATCGAGATTAATAAGTTTTTTCCTCCCCAAAAGGCTCCCACCGGAGCCGATCGGGACTATATCAGGTCTTGCTATAGTTCCGGAAAGGATCAAGACCTTGGTCCTGATCATATGCGTATGAATGAAAAAATTGATGGAGAACTAAAAGATGAAAGTTACTTGTAGGCTGACTGGAACGATCCGGTCTACCTCCTTAAAGTCCCCAAGGTACCCAAGGTGCCCAGAAAATGGTTGAAAATGCCACCCGACGAAGACGACTTCGAAGAAAAGTCGAAGGTCGGAGATGAGGATATCACCGAACAAGACCTGGACAAGATGTATTATGTTTTTGAATTGAAGCGATTTTTTCCCCAAAACCAGGTCTTTCGGGTGTTGGACCTCCATATCCCCGACCGTCTTCTCGGTCCCACTACCGAGCAGATCCAGAGTGATCGACCATTACTTCTCGTCAAGAATTTGGTGGCGATGTTGGCGGAGGTTGGCATTAAAATGCAGAACCCCGCCGGTGTCAATAAATTGTTTGAATTTGATGCTTGGAGACTGGAGGCGTCGATGTCGGACCTCCACGACCGTTTGGTGCCACTGGTGGGGGCGGTTCGCCGCCCAACTCCCACCACGGCAATGAAGGTAGCCGAAACCTCCACAGAGATTGTTGACATTGGTTCCGATGATGAATCGATCTACCAGTCTCCACCGACTTCTAACAGCTCATCAGAGTTGGAGACCGGTGTCGAGCGGATGGCCATGGGGGTGGACCATGCCCGTTCTGAACAAAAAAGGGACATACGGCAGCAAAGGGCTGCTTGCCAGTCGGGGCTCCAGCGACCCCCACAGGCCTAAGTTCCGCAAAAGGAGGGTATCAACACGTGGCCCATGACTCCAGCTAACGTCCAAGCCATGTTTGAGACGATGATGGAGCGTTTCATGGAAGAACGGGTTAGACCACCTCTGCGCCTACATGTCCAAGACCGGTCTACCCAGCAAAGTGCCAATGTTTGCCGAGATTTGGATATGGAATCGGTAACATCTGTGGACAAGCCCACTCGAAGTGATAAGCAAGTCGGCAAAGGGAAGCGCAAGCCGCAACCGGCCAGACCGCGTAGACCAAGCAAGACGAGTGACTGTGACATAGAGTCGGTCGGCGGTCTTGACGACCACTGTGGGTCAGACGGTACGGGCGCTGGCAATCCACGCAAGGCTAACCTATCCTCCACTATTGCTCACGACTTTGGATCTGCTGCAATTCCGCGCATCCGTATGGCCGCGACGACCGACCTCAAGGACTTCACTGGCAAGGATGCTGATGAAGAACAGGCCCGGTCTTGGTTCGGTCGGGTCAAGTCTGCGTTCCTGCGAGACCAGACCCCGAAAAGTGAAAAGTGTCTGATCTTCCGGGATTTGTTGAAAGGACCGGCTGCCAACTGGATCCAACAGTTAGGTCGGGATGTCCGGTCTGACTGGGACCAGCTATTTGCAGAGTTTGAAGGGCAATATTGTAACTCCGGATTTTCGAGTGCCCGCAAGTATCACCATATGCAGAAGCGGAGCGACGAGACACCGATCGAGTATTTGCATCGGTTGAACGTGGCTTCACTTCGTGCCGTCATAACAATTAAAGAGAATAACCCGCCGAACGGTGCTGCTCTGAAACATGTGGGTCACTACATTAGTACCCTGACGATCAAGCACTGGCGGACCAGCTTACTCTGCTGCGTCTTAGGGACGCGGGTGAAGTTGAACAGACTCTACGGACGCTACAGCAGTCGCGTAGCATGATGGCGAAGAGTGCTGGTGGATCAGGTCGCTACCGATCCAATACCCAGACCCAGACCGATCCGGTCAAGAGACCCTGGACCAGACCGACCCGAGCGGTCAAGGAGATCGTAGCCGAAGACAGCACGAGATCGGAAGGGGAAAGTGGAAGTCAATCCAGCCAGGAGTCATCGGATGAAGACCAGTATCGTTATGTCTATGTTGCGGGACCTGCCCCGAAGACCAGGTCGAAGTCCGACCAGGTAGACCGGAAGCAAGTCCGATCCGGACCAACCTTGTCAAAAGTGCTCCCACTGTGGGTCGAGAAAACATGATGGTCCAAACTGCTGGAAGAAGATGGTGTGCAAGAAGTGCGAGAGACTCGGCCACCCGACGGACCACTGCCTCTTCGTATGCAAGTCATGTGGAGAGATCCACGAGGCCGGCCACTGCAAGATTGAAGAATTTTTTTTAAATGATACGCAAGTGGTACGTGCCGGAGAAGCTCGCGGGGATGCTGCCGCCGGACGCAGAAAATATATTAAACTAGAACGCTCGCCAGGTTGGAATCTGGATCGAGCCGAGCGTTCTACGGTTCACATCTATGCATAGGTCGGCAAGGAGGATAAGACCGACAATACACGTTCTATTCCAAATTGCGTCGACCGAGACCATCCGGTCTACAGTCTGAAGACCGATGAGTACTCCCGGACTAAGGTGGTTATGCAGTTGGACTTGCTGCCTGGAGAATCCCGCGGATACTGGAAGTATCACGCGCCTGATAAATGGTTCAAGCAGGCGAAAGCCTGTGGCAAGATTAATAACCAGAAAGCGACGATGTTGTTCGACTCTGTAGCTGAAGTATCAATAATCGACTCCGCCTTTGCTCGTAAGGTCGGATGTCGTATAGACGATACCCAGAGACAAGAATGCGTCAGGATCGGCGAAAACTCTTATATGACCGAAGGAAGAACGCGTGTGAAAATTACTTTGTCGGGATCGCTGGTCTACTTTTTCAGCGCTTGGGTTGGCAAGTTGGCTGGTCAAGACGCTTTACTAGGAATGGATTTCATGGTCCCAGCTGGTATTCGCCTAGACCTGTCACATGGAGTGCTTACGCTCCCGGATGAGGTCCAGGTCCAGTTGGCTGGTCGAAGACCTCTGTATGGTTCGTATACCGATCTGTTCCGGTGGGACCAAGACGTCACTATCCCGGTTGGTCGGTCTGCCGATACCTCGGTTGAGAAAGGTTTTCGTTCGAGGAAGTTGTGGTTGACCAGAGGCGATCGGTGGGTATCGACCTTCGTAAAGAGTGCTGGTAGACGTGATTTTGTCCGTGTTACCAATATCGGTGACAAGCCACTGACACTGGACAATAACACTATTGTCGGTATGTGGTTAGCAGAAGGGAAGGTACCATGGAAGATGGGGTTCGTCTCGATTGGGTCGAGGCGGTATGTCGAGTGGCAAAACCTGGCGTACCAATCGACCACCGATCTTATCAGCGATGATGGGTCGGTGGAAGAGGATACCTCACCTTTAGTGGAAAGACCAAGTTATGTCACCCCAAAAAAGATATTGGTCCGAAGAAAGGCGCCGCAGTCACCAGGAACGGTGGACCATCAAGTAGACGAGCCGAGGCTAGTCAACGTGGTGTCAGCACAAGACCAGGCGACAGCGGAGCAAGAAACGGAAGAAGGGGAACATGAAGTTGCTAGGTCGGACCATGACGGTATTCCTAATCAGACCGATATCAGTGAAGGACAGCCCGTCGATCAAGACCAGGGGCGTTCAGCCGGTCCAGATGGTCTAGGTGATATCACCCCAGAAGATGAACAAGTCTGTATACATGAAGGCGGGGAACAGTACATTCAGGAGCTGGAAAGCCAAATGGCAGTCCTCCCTGAAGTGTCTGCCGACTCTCCCGAAGTTATAATGGATGATTTACAAGTGGGTGATCAAGCCCTTAACAGTCCAGACCAGATCTAGCAGTTGAAGAATATCGTATGGAAGAAAAGACATCTGCTGATCGGAAAGGGCAATGCCTTACCACCTGCAGCCCGTGGTGCGATTTGCGATATTGACGTTGGAGATGCCAAGCCGATTGCTCAGCGATGTCGACGCGTGGCGCCACAGTACCGTGAAAAGCTTTCTGATCTTATCAAAGGACTGTTGGCTACCAAGATTATTAGACCGTCGACCTCGCCATGGGCCTCGCCGATCGTAATTGTTATCAAGAAGAACGGCGTTGACATTAGACTGTGCATCGACTATCGGCTGGTAAATCGGTTGACTAAACTCATGGTGTACCCGATGCCGCTGATTAATGATCTGTTGGAAGACCTCGACAAGACCTTGTGAGATTGTTCGCTAGATATGGCAAGTGGATTTTGGGTGGTCTCGATGACTGATCGAGCCCGTGATATTTCCGAATTAGTGACGCCGTTTGGTCTTTTCGAGTGGAATCGTATGCCGTTCGGTCTGAAGAACGCGCCCTAGATCTATCAAAGGCTGATAGACAACGCATTGTACGGACACTTCAAGATCAAGACCGATCGGGACCCTGTTGAAAATTATGATGTGTTTAGATAAAGTGAACCCGATCGGGAAAGAGGACCGTCCGTTCTAGGGAGGCGGTCTTACATCGACGACATTGTGATACCTGCCTCGTCATGGAACGATCTGTGCGGGAAGGTTGAACGATTGTTGGAGACATGCGACCGCTGGAACCTGTCTATTAGTGCCGTGAAAAGTGTTTGGGGTATGTTAAAGGTCGCCTATTTAGGCCATATGGTCTCAAACAATGGTCTAGAGGCTAATCCCAAGGACCTGGATTCGCTGAGTAACCTCCCGTTCCCCAGATCGCCGAAGGCAATGCAGTCCTTCCTGGGAAGCTTGAATTATTATAGCCGATTCATTGAAGACTTTGCTATCTACGCGGCTGTGCTGTACGAGCTCCGGGAAGTTGACTATCATATGTTGCGCGAAGGAGATCGGGCAACTTTACAGGAGGGCGCCGACTCTGGTCTTGCTGCAGTTTGTCCGCAAGTGGAGGACGAAGATCATATGAAGCGTGCACAGTTTGCCTTTGGTATGTTGAAGGTTAAGATGGCGACGGCACCGATTCTCAAGCATTTCTCTCCCGAAAAAGTGCCGACCATTATTGTATATGCCAGTAAGTGGGCTATCTCGGCCACTTTAGTGCAATATCACGATGGTGTGTATCATCCAGTCACGTTTGAGCCGAACGCTAAAACCAAATCAAGTGAAATATGGAATTGTCGAGAAAGAAGTTCTGGCGTTGCTACGAATTCTGGATGTGTGTTACAACCTGCTGGTCGGCCGACCTATAAAGGTCCTGTCAAGACGGTCTACTTTGTCCTGGCTATTATCAGCCAATGGGATGGACGGACGTCTAGGCAGATGGTCGGCGGTCTTGTCGCAGTGGACCCTCGAGGTCGTTAAGTGCACCGGGGGCGAGGAAGATATATTGGGCACATTAGCTGCCAGTATCACCCCTCGGTCTGAAGTGGACGAGGCATTGATAGCGATTGCCCCGAGGAAGCAACCTCGGAAGTCAGTTTCGAGTCCGCCACCGACCGTCGACCATGATGAAGAGCTCTTGGTCTTAAGTTTTGACGGATCAGCAAGCGTGGAGAAGAAGGTCGGCGCCTATAGTGCTATAGTGTGGAAGTTGCCACAATGGTCTATAGTTGCAGCCGCTGCTGATTTCACGCCGGATATTACGGTTAACGAGGCGGAGTACCGAGGTCTACTTCTATGTCTGGACCTGCTGTCGTCGCAAGAGAAGGGGCGAGTCATCATATGTGGTGACTCCAACCTAGTGATCAGGCAGATCACCGGAGAGATCGACTGCAAGGCTCCACGGCTGAGGTCGTTAAATGATCGGGTAATGAAGGCATTGAAAGACCATCCCAACCACGAGCTGTTGCACGTGAAACGGGACTGGAACAGAAGCGCCGACTACCTCGCGACCAAGGCCATGCGAGACCAGACCGGGGATACGATCACCGAGGAGGCCGTTCTTGATGAATTGATGAATATAAACAGGCTCCCCGAGGTGATCGGACCCAAGAACGCTCCGGACCAGGTGCATGTGATGGTCGCGACTAGACCGAAAGCTCGGAAGTCCCACCAACCGTTCCCAAAGGAACGGTTGAGTGAATCTGTTGTGCAACGACTAAGGGCAGAACGGATCCTCAAGGCGCAGGACGAAGAAGAATGGATTGTGAATTTGAAGACCTACCTGCGCGGTGAATTGTCTAAGTTGACGAATGGTCAAGCGAAAGAATGTGCTAAGATCGCAGACAGTTACGAAGTGGATGAGGATGGTTTACGATATTACTGCCGCGATGCCGAACAAGACAGTGCAGACCGGGAACGATTGGCGAAATTGGTGATACCTGAGTTGCTGCAGCCGGATGTCCTCCATCACTACCATGTGAGTCTAGAAGGGGGACATCAGGGCATAGGCAGGACCTATCACAAGATCAGGTCCCACTTCCACTGGAGAGGTCTTTTCCGCAGTGTGCAGAAATATGTGGGCTGTTGCACGGATTGCAAGACCGGAAAGGGTAGACCGGTAATCAAGGGGCGATCGCCCGGAAATATCGAAGCTACCTAACTTTTCCAGGTCATAGCGATGGACCACATACCGTCACTGCCTAGATCGACGCGCGGCAACACTGAGCTGCTGATCTGGGTAGACCTGTTCACCGGTCTAGTTATTGCGAAGGCAAGTGCATCTCGGTCTGCGGAGCAGATCGCCCAGAGCTACGAAGAATGTGTGTTCCGAAGATTCGGCGCCAGCGAGGTCATCAGGCACGATCGGGAACCCGGTTTTATGGCCGAGGTGTTCCGGTCGTTCAATAACATGCTGGTCCAGAAACAGAGTGCGACGATGGCATATCGTCCGCAAGCAAATGGATCGGCGGAACGCATGGTGCAGACCATAACGAGGGAGATCAAGGTGTACGTTGCTGACCCAGACCAGCGAGATTGGGACGAGTATGCAGAAAGGCTGGTGTTTGCACTCAACTCGTCGACCGATCGGGTCCGAGGAGAAACGCCTTTTTATCTGACATATGGATGGGACCCTCGGTTGACACTGGAAGATACGATACCTGTCGGTTGCACCCGGACCCGCGATCTCGATGCTCGACGCTGGCGCATGCAGGTCCAGAAAACTACCAGCATGCAAAAGAAGTCGTCAACGAAAAGCTGCGTCAGACCACACAAGACCGGGCAGACCGGACCAATGACTAGGTCCGACCCCACGGTATAGAACCAGGGGAGAGGGTATGGCTATACCTAGACAGAGTGAAAGAGGGCGATGCTAAGAAGCTGGCTCACATGTGGCACGGCCCTTTCCGTGTTGCCGAGATGATCGGTGAGCACGCTGCCCGTCTAGTAACAACTGGTACATATTACAAGGTCTTCCCGATCGTGCATGTGTCCAAGTTAAGGCTGGTCCGAGAATTTCCTGATCGACCCAAAACTCCCTGTCTGGTAGACGAAGAAAAAAGATTTGATTTCGATGAAGCGTTACTGCCGGAGGACAGTTGGGAACGATCATTAGAGGAAGACGAGTTTGACGGCGAATATGGACACGATTTGATAGAGCAAAAATTTACAACTTACACAAACTAAATGATTTGTGGAGAAGGTCTTAGATGTTCGGTCGACCAAGAAGACCAGGTTCGGTCGGACTCACCGAGAGTACCTGGTCCAATGGAAGGACCATGATGAATCAACTTGGGTCGACGAGCTCGACTTGAATTGTGGGTCTCTTCTACGAGAGTTCGAACGAGAACGAGTCAGTCGTAATCGCTTCGCAGTAATGCAGACTCATGAAGACCAAGACCAAGACACGCAGTAGCATCGGTAGGTCTAGACCGGTGTGAAGATGTGGAAGGTCTGGAGTTGATTTGAAATTGTGATGAACTGTGACGAATTAGAGTAGCGGAATGAAGAATGTGATGACTATTTTTCGTGATGGGGGTGGAACTGTTTACGATAACGTGTTCGGTGCAACTATGGAGAGAGTGGTAAAATTAGTTCAAGTGATTTGACGATCGGACATATGAAAAAGAAATGATGACATGTATTACGAGTTATCTGGTCGACTACCTGCGACTTCACTTGCTATCGCCCCACAGACGGCCGATGACCATCGACGGATGATTTTCCACTTGATCCTGAAACTGGTTAAGCCAGAGGTCCTTCCGGTCAAGCTGGACCAAAGCATCCTTGAGGTCCGCGACCGGCTCAGCGCAATCAAGACCGGGGTACCACATGCCGTCGTCGGCCATCAGTCTGGTCTTCTCAACGCGACGCCTCGGCATGTGTAGGCACACCGGGTACAAGAATACGTCGACGTCACACTCGCGGGCTCGCATCCCGTCCAAAATGTACTGGCGCAGGGACTGCCGAGTCTCGCCCGCCCGAATTCGACGTCGCTTGCGCTTGCTCTGGAACGTCGCCAGGCCCGGATCTTGTCGCACGCGGTCAGGGGGAAGCATCAAGTAGTGGGACGCTTCCCAAATTGCTTGGCCGTGGATCTTGTTGAAATTCTTCACCCGGCCTAGCAAAGTGCCGATCCATGGAGTCAAGTGGAACACAAGTCCTATCTTGTGGTGTTCGAAAATTTTCCATGGTTCATCGCCGTATAGGCGGGAGATCTGCGCCGACGTAATCAAGTCCGCCCTCCATGCAGACGCGGCAGGGGTTTTCTTGCCCGGTGGAAAAAGAAAGGGGTCCGGGCGAAGAAAGACCGGGCCAGAAGCTGCTTGGTCAGGGTAGACCGGCGCAAACATCCGATTTGCCCCGACGACCACGGCAAAGTGACTTCAAACGTCCGCGGCGGAAGGGAGATGGTGTTAACCGCCATGTTCTTCAGTAAAGCGTACGTGTGAAGCTCGGATGTACCGGGGAGAACCGAAGGCGCCGGCTTCGCTGATGTCGATACTGATGTGGCGTCACTTGGCAAACCAGTATTCTGTTCTGACCCCAATGTCGACGCCACTTGGATGAAACTTTCACGTAAATTCGTTCGTTACTTGGACTGGATGGCGACCATAAACTCGGAATCGCAGGACACTTCGCTGGAGTCCTCCTCGGACGAGACCCCTGTGTGCTGGTGCGATTTGCAGTACGGCGAGAGGGCGCTAGACTTTCCGAGGGGCTGTAGATTTCGTCCGTGTCCGAGTCCGAGTCCATAAGAAGCGCCTGTGTCTTGGATCGCTTATGATGCACTGCACGCTTCCCCCCGAGTCTGGGTCCGCGCGCAGTGCCCCGCGCCCTCGAGCTACCCGGCGCGTCCGCGCGATTCTTCGATTTTTGTGCAATTTCGGGCTGCTGAATATCACCCAATGAACGATGTCGGTCTTGGTCCTGCTGCAAGCGGTCTTGGTCTTGCTCCGAGGCGACTAAGGTTGACGACGCAGACCAATCTATGCTGGAGGAAGAAGCCGAACACGGATGCAGCAAGTTCATCAAGCGCTGGCGGCACTGGTCTAGTGCCACCTGACGACGACCCGACTCTAGCGTCCAAGCGTCTGACTTGTCTTGATAAGACCGGACCTTCCCGGTCTGGTCTTGAATTGAAATCTGAAGCTCGGCAATGCGTCGCGCGAAGTCGTCGCCTTGCATGCGCAGTGTGGTCGCGTCAAACTGTCCGTCCAGCTGCTGCCGGCGAACAAGTGCAAGTTGATCCCGGAGATGGGACTGATGAGCCTCCAGACGGGACAGCTCATGACGCGCGCTTACCAGCTCCTCTAAAATTGGTCGAAGCTGGTCAACATGATCGTCGGACTGCCTATCGGCATCAAGCAAGGCACCTATTGCCTTGACGACGCTGGGAGGGATGAGATCTGAAGACAAACGAGGGCCAAGACAAGTACAAGACGAAGACCAAAGATGCGCACCTCGTGTTGCCTGTGGGCCACCTGGGTCCTGAGACGCATGTTTTCTGCAAGCATATCCTGCATCTGCGTGTCGGCTTCAGTCTGAAGCCCTTCCGATGCTTGAAGTTCACGAGCGTTACGTGGGCTGTCAGACCGAGCCGACCGGACAGGCGAAGCAAGGTGGGGCGACTCGGCGCATAGAGTTTCTGCAAGAACAACAAGAACAAGCGTCAAAGGGAAGAATAAGAAGATCAAGTGCAGTGAAGGAAGTACCTGGAGCAGGTGGCGAAGATGGCTGGTCCATGGTGAAGAAGTGTGAGCGACCAAGGTCCAGTTGGTCGAGTGATGGGTGAGGTCAGGCCGTTATCGTTGTGCGACACGGTCGGACTCAGGGGAGGCTGTGGTGAAGTGTACCACAAATTCGGTCACTTTTGGTCAAGGCAGCTGGTCGAATTTCGGATTGGTCTAAACAAGGGGGCCTTTTTAGCCTATCAGATTCAAGGAGTGTCAAGAACGCAAGTTTTGGTGAGTCACCCGACTTTGGGTATTTTACATTTTTTCATGTGGGTACATATTGGGACCGTAGGGAGGTAGTATTGGTTAGAGTTGTGGATTTGCCTAAAAGAGAAGAAGTCGTTTGGAATCTTTTGGTTTTGCCTTCGGTCTAACACCTAAACAGGAGGTCGTTTAAACCTTTGCTATGTGCATCAGTCGCCTCCGCCCGCCGCGGAGTGTTTGGGAGCAGAGGGTCGAGTAATCCCCTCTAGCTCATTATACCCGGTCTGGACGCGCCACACGCGCATTTGGCCAGCCGGAAGTCCCTCGACGGGAGCACGCATTGGTCGACTTCCTCAAGTTTAAGTCACGTACGTTTGGAACGTACTAACAACTGGATTGGTATTTACGTGGAGATATCGTTTGTGGAGTTTCACCGGCATATTGGGTCTTTACGTGGACATATTGGCTCATTGTAACATTGGTTGGAGTTTAGACCGGTTTTGGTCTTCTCTCATATTGGTCAGGGGCTAGACCGGTTGATTTATCTACCCTCTATTATTTCGTATTGGTCAGTCTAGATCGTTTGGACGATCGACCTATTGGAATTTATCTTTTGGAAGTGTTTCTAGTATGTACGTACCTGGGGTGAAGAGTTCCGCCCTAGGTACACCTAGCCAGCACGGTCTCATATTCAAGACCGAATCAGATCGATCTGCGATCCCGATCCACCGAGTGTGTAACTAGCCCATTCCATCGGGTACACAAGGTGAGATGAACTTAAGTGAATCGTACCAAGTGTCTTTGGATGATGACCGGTCGTCTGTCAGCAGCGGACGATCGTACCAGATTTCGAATGGAGGTCCGCGGGGTACCCCCTCCGTAAGTTGGAAGGCTGGGCACGATGGTGGTGGTCAGGTTGTCGATACAAATGTATTCGATTTCGAACTTGACTCCACCACACTAACTGATAAACCAACGTGGAATCTTGGCCCCGAGTAAGAGAGTTCTCTCTTATTAAGCCCTTTTATAAGGGCGTATCGGCTAAGTAGCGGCGAACGCCGCTTAAATGAAATTCTTCCTCTGTGCGCTAGCCGCACCGTGCGTGTATGCACCGGATACAGGCGTGGACTATCTAGTCCTGTCTACCAGGATTATACCTTGCCATCAGCATCACCTTCAATCGAGGCGCGGCGTACTTTACAATATTTCCAATTATTAACTTTTCACTCGACCCGCTTTCGCGAGCCAGAGCTACTAGGTATAGATAATGCTTCGTCCACGTTCGCCTGGGATCCTTTTCCTTTTCGAACCAGGCAGCAGCTTGGTGGTGCGATATATTCACCTTGAATCCCAACCACATCTGCTCCATAACATACCTGACTTGAGGGCGTACCTGCTACCACGAGCCAATGTTTGAGCGGAAATACTCCGCGGCGGTGCCCTATAGATGTTCACCAAATTTATTCACTTTCAGGCGCTCACTCCACTGAAAACCAGAAGTGATCTCGCCGTTTTCAATTGCCTCCAGGAAAAGGTAGGCCCTTTGGCGCTATCCTGAACCCAGACCGAAATACAGCTCGCGCCCCGAAAATTTCTCGATTGACAATTTAGGTATCTTGTAACCGGTATGTTTCATCGGAACATACCCTTGTACGGCGGGATCACCAGCCCCGCCTGCACCTTGCATGCCAACCGTCACTTCGCGAGGTGCTTGATTTACTTGTGGGCGTGGCCTGGCGCCAGCTTCCACCACTTCGTCCTCGGCCAGATCATTCAACGTCATCTGGTGACCGAAAGGACGGTAATTCTGCAAGATGTCCCGAAACCCAGAGTCTGGCACTCGCACCGGGGACCCCTTTCTGGACCCTGTGGTGGAGTCAAGTACGAAATCGAAAACGTTAGCATCGAAAACCTGACTACCACCATCGTGCCCAGCCTTCCGACTTTCAGAGGGGGTACCCCGCGGACCACCACTCGAGATCTGGTCCAATCGTCCGCTGGAAGCAGACGAACGGTCGTCATCAGAACCCACTTTGTCCGATTGTTTAGTGTCCATATCAACTTGTGTACCCGATGGAATGGGCTAGTTACACACTCGGTGGATCGGGATCGCAGATTGGATTGAAGCGGTCTTTAATATGAGACCGTGTTGGCTAGGTGTACCTAGGGCGGAACTCTTCACCCCAGACACAAACAGACCAGAAACACTTCCAAAAGATAGCTTTCAATAGGTGGATCGTCCAAACGATCTAGACCTGACCAATACGAAATAAAATAGGGTAGACTGACCTCTCCGGTCTAGCCCCTGACCAATACGAAATAAGACCAAAACCGGTCTAGTTTCCAACCAATATTAAAACAAGCCAATATGTCCGCGTAAAGACCCAATATGCTCGTGAAACTCATCAAACGATATCTCCACTCCAAGACCAATACAGTGAATAGCACGTTCCAAACGTATTTGAGTTGAGGTGTTGAGATCGCCAAATCGCACTCCCGTCGAGGGACTTCCGGTGGGCCAAAGAACGCGTGCGGCGGGTCCAGACCGGGTATAATGGGCGAGAGGGGATAATTCGACCCTCTGCCCCCAAACACTCCGCGGCGGGCGGAGGCGACTAGTGTGCGAAAAGAGAAGGACGGAGACCCATAGCTGTGGTGTGAACCAAGACCAAAGGACTTCTACTTAGAAAAAATCCTGCAACCAAAAGACTTCTTACTTGGAAAAACCACAACTAAAATACTACTACCCTATAGTCCCTAAATGTACCCCCACAAAAATATGTAAAATACCCAAAGTCGGGTGACTCACCAAAACTTGCGTTCTTGACACTTCTTGAGTCTGATAGGCTGAAAAGCCCCCCTTGTTTAAACCAATCCGAAATTAGACCAAATGCCTTGACAAAACTTGACCAGAAGTGTGCCAAATTTTGGGCACGCTTCTCCACAGCCGCCCCTGAGTCAGATTGTGTCGCACAACGACAACGGTCTGACCTCGTCCATCAAATTCAGTTGAACCTTGGTCATTCAGACTTTTCCGACATGGAGCAACCATCTTCTTCATCCGTTCCAGGTACTTGCACTGCTGGACTTGAACTTATTGTATTTCCTTAACGACCGTTCTTGTAGGCACCTCGCATACCACGTCATTGCATGTCACTTCGCCCGTCCGGTCGGTCCGGTCTGGCAGCCCCCATCGTTCTACTGCACCTCAGACATCGGCAGGGCATCAGACCGGGACCGACGCGCAGTTGCAAGACGCACTTGAAGAGATCGCACGTCTCCAGGAGCAGATTGCTCAACAGGCGACACAACGTAAGCATGCATGTCCGGTCTTCACCTTGGACCTGTTCTAACCTTCGTTTGTCTTCAGCCCGTATACCTCCAGCCCGTATACCTCCTGGCATCAACAAGGCGATCAATGCCCTGCTTGCCGCCGATCGGCAGTCGAACACGCATGACCTCCAGCTGCGTCAGATTTTGACCGGACTAATAAACGCGCGCAATAGGTTGACCCGCTTGGAGGCTCATTAGCTTCATCTTCGGGAGCAGCTTGTGCTGGTCCAACAACAGCAGGCAGAAGATCTGCTTGACCAGACCACGTTGAGCATTCAAAGCGACGATCTCGAGAGGCGTCTCACCGAGCTCCGAATTTCGATTCAAGACCAGACCGAGGAGGTCCGGTCTTGTGAACGCAAGTCAAACGATTGGACGCAGGCAGCGAACGGTCGTTGGGCGGTATTAAAAGAATGTCATCAGCGCTTGGCTGACCTGTTGCGTCCTCGTCGGCATCCGGTTCCTGCCTCCAGCGTATACCGGTCTGCGTCAGCCGCCTTGGTGGACCTACACCGGGACCAAGACCAAGACCGTTCATTGGCCGAACTTCTCCAGCCAGAAATTGCACACAAATCAAAGAAGCGCGCGGACGCGCCGGGTAGCCCGAGGGCGCGGGGCATAGCTCGCGACCCTGAACTCGAAGGGAAGCGTGCGGTGCCCCATAAGCGAGCCAAGACGCAGGCGCTTCTCGTGGGCTCAAGCTTGGACGAGGATGACGACAGTAACATCTCAAAAAATCAAGCGCCCTCGACCGCCGGTGTTGACCGTGCCAAGTATTCAGAGGTCTCGTCCTGGGATGACTCCAGCGAAGACTCCGGTGATTCGGAGTTTGCTGTCCCCATCCCAACCAAGTCGCGAACAAGTCCACATGAAAGTTTTGTTCAAGTTGCATCGACTTCGGATCAGACCAAGAAGACCGGTCCGCATGGTGGCGTTCCACCACCTCATGCGTCGACAAAGTCAACACCTACGGTCTTGCCTGGGACGTCCAAGCTCCACAAAGATGCTTTGTTGGCCAACGTGGTAATCGACAGTTCTTCCCTTCCGCCACGAACTCGTGAGGATACTTTTCCGTGGTCGCCAGGGCAGATCGGTTGTTTACGCCGGTCCACCCTGACCAAGCAGCTCCTGGCCCGGTCTTTGGTGCATTACACCGGTCTTGGACCTCAAGGATGCTTTGGTCCAACTAGACCAACAAGAACCTTGGCGTAACCAGTACCAGGACCAAGTTGAAAAGCATCCGTCGTTGACCGTCGGCCGTCTGTGGGGTGATGGCGAGTGAGGTCGTAAGTAGTCGACCAGATAACACTTAATATATATCATCGTTCTTTTTCACATGTTCCGTCATCAAATCACTTGAGCTAATTCCACCACTTTCTCCAGAGTTGCACTAGACACGTTATCACCAACCGTTCCACTTACATCGCGAAAAAACAATCCACGTTCGTCACTCCACTATTCCAATTCGTCACATATTTACAATACACAAGACACAAGACCTTCCACCTCTTCACACCGGTCGGGAAGACCGATGCTACTGCATGTCTTGGTCTTGATCTTCATGGGTCTGCATCACTGCGAAACGGTTCCGACTGACTCGGTCCCTTTCGAATTCTCGTAGTAGTGCTCCACAGTTCAGGTCGGACTCATCGATACAAGTTGTTTCATCATGGTCCTTCCATCGGACCAGATATTCTCGGTGGGTCCGGCCGAACCTGGTCTTCTTGGCCGATCGGACATCTAAGACCTTTTCAACTTCAAATTCGTCCTTCTCCAGCGGTCGTTCCCAACTGTCCTCCGGCAGTAATGCTTCATCGAAATCAAACCGTTCTGCCTCGTCTACTAGACAGGGCATTTTGGGACGATCAGGAAATTCTCGGACCAGTTTTAACTTGGACACATGTACGATCGGGAAGACCTTGTAGTCCGTGCCGGTTGTTACTAGACGGGCAGCGTGTTCACCAATCATCTCGGCAACACGGAAATGACCGTGCCACATGTGAGCCAGATTCTTCGCATCGCCCTCCTTCACTCGGTATAGGTACAACCATACCCTCGCCCCTTGTTCTATACCGTGGGGTTGGACCTGTTCGTTGTTCCGGTCTGCCCGGTCTTGTGTAGCTTGACGTAACTTTTCGTTGAAAATTTCTCTTGCATGCTGGTAATGTTTCTGGACCTTCATGCGCCAAC
>CM047580.1:1509505-1523282 GCA_026184515.1 Peronosclerospora sorghi
CACACAAAAATATGTAAAATACCCAAAGTCGGGTGACTCACCAAAACTTGCGTTCTTGACACTTCTTGAGTCTGATAGGCTGAAAATCCCCCTTGTTTAAACCAATCCGAAATTAGACCAAATGCTTTGACGAAACTTGACCAGAAGTGTGCCAAATTTTGGGCAAGCTTCTCCACAGCCGCCCCCGAGTCAGACCGTGTCGCACAACGACAACGGTCTGACCTCGTCCATCAAATTCAGTTAAACCTTGATCATTCAGACTTTTCCGACATGGAGCAACCATCTTCTTCATCCGTTCCAGGTACTTGAACTGCTGGACTTGACCTTCTTGTATTTCCTTAACGACCGTTCTTGTAGGTACCTCGCATACCACGTCATCGCATGTCACTTCGCCCGTCCGGTCGGTCCGGTCTGGCAGCTCCCATCGTTCTACTGCACCTCAGACATCGGCTGGGCATCAGACCGGGACCGACGCGCAGTTGCAAGACGCACTTGAAGAGATCGCACGTCTCCAGGAGCAGATTGCTCAACAGGCGACAAAACGTAAGCATGCATGTCCGGTATTTACCTTGGACCTGTTCTAACCTTAGTTTGTCTTCAGCCCGTATCCCTCCTGCCCGTATACTTCCTGGCATCAGCAAGGCGATCAATGCCCTGCTTGCCGCCGATCGGCAGTCGAACACGCATGATCTCCAGCTTCGTCAGATTTTGACCGGACTAATAAACGCGCGCAACAGGTTGACCCGCTTGGAGGCTCATCAGCTTCATCTTCGGGAGCAGCTTGTGCTGGTCCAACAGCAGCAAGCGGAAGACCTGCTTGACCAGACCACGTTGAGCATTCAAAGCGACGATCTCGAGAGGCGTCTCACCGAGCTCCGAATTTCGATTCAAGACCAGACCGAGGAGGTCCGGTTTTGTGAACGCAAGTCGAACGATTGGACGCAGGCAGCGAACGGTCGTCGGGCGGTATTAAAAGAATGTCATCAGCGCTTGGTTGACCTGGTGCGTCCTCGTCGGCATCCGGTTGCTGCCTCCAGCGTAGACCGGTCTGCGTCGGCCGCCTTGGTGGACCTACACCGGGACCAAGACCAAGGCCGTTCATTGACCGAAATTCTCCAGCCCGAAATTGCACACAAATCAAAGAAGCGTGCGGACGCGCCGGGTAGCTCGAGGGCGCGGGGCATAGCGTGCGACCCTGAACTCGAAGGGAAGCTTGCGGTGCCCCATATGCGAGCCAAGACGCAGGCGCTTCTCGTGGGCCCAAGCTTGGACGAGGATGACGACAGTAACATATCCAAAAATCAAGCGCCCTCGACCGCCGGTGTTGACCGTGCCAAGTATTCAGAGGTCTCGTCCTGGGATGACTCCAGCGAAGACTCCGGTGATTCGGAGTTTGCTGTCCCCATCCCAACCAAGTCGCGAACAAGTCCACATGAAAGTTTTGTTCAAGTTGCATCGACTTCGGAGCAGACCAAGAAGACCGGCCCGCATGGTGGCGTTCCACCACCTCATGCGTCGACAAAGTCAACACCTACGGTCTTTCCTGGGACTTACAAGCTCCACAAAGATGATTTGTTGGCCAACGTGGCAATCGACAGTTCTTCCCTTCCGCCACGAACGCGTGAGGATACTTTACCGTGGTCGCCAGGGCAGATCGGTTGTTTACGCCGGTCCACCCTGACCAAGCAGCTCCTGGCCCGGTCTTTCTCTCGTCCAGACCATTGGCTTTTCCCGCCGGCGAAGAAAGTTCCTGCCGCGTCGGAATGGCGGCCGGACTTGATCACGTCGGCACAGATCTCCTGCTTGTACGCTGACGAGCCGTGGAAGATTTTCGAGCATCCCAAGCTGGGGTTCATCTTCCACTCGACTCCGTGGGCCAATGCTTTCATGAGTCGGGTGAAATATTTTAACAAGACTCACGCTCAAGCCATCTGGGAGGCATCCCACTATCTGGTGCTTCCCCCCGGAACGAGTTCGGCAAGACCCTGGCTTGGCGACCATCCAGAACAAGCGCAAGCGGCGTCGGATCAGAGAGGGTGAGGCCTGGCAGTCCCTGTGCCAATATTTTTTGGACGGGATGCTGGCCCACGAGTGCGACGTCGATGTGTTTTTATATCCAGTTGTACTTCATATGCCGCGGCGTCGCGTCGAGAGGACCCGGCTGCTGGCTGACGGTGGCACATGGTACCCCGGTATTGGATGCACTACACCGGTCTTGGACCTCAAGGATGCTTTGGTCCAACTAGACCAACAAGAAACTTGGCGTAACCAGTACCAGTACCAAGTTGAAAAGCATCCGTCGTTGACCGTCGGCCGTCTGTGGGGTGATGGCGAGTGAGGTCGTAAGTAGTCGACCAGATAACACTTAATATATATCATCGTTCTTTTTCACATGTTCAGTCATCAAATCACTCGAGCTAATTCCACCACTTTCTCCAGAGTTGCACTAGACACGTTATCACCAACCGTTCCACTTACATCGCGAGAAAACAATCCACGTTCGTCACTCCAATATTCCAATTCGTCACATATTCACAATACACAATACACGAGGCTCAAGACCTTCCACCTCTTCACGTCGGTCGGGAAGACCGATGCTACTGCATGTCTTGGTCTTGGTCTTCATGGGTGTGCATCACTGCGAAAAGGTTCCGACTGACTCGGTCCCGTTCGAATTCTCGTAGTAGTGCTGCACAGTTCAGGTCGGACTCATCGATCCAAGTTGTTTCATCATGATCCTTCCATCGGACCAGATATTCTCGGTGAGTCCGGCCGAACCTGGTCTTCTTGACCGATCGGACATCTAATACCTTTTCCTCTTCAAATTCGTCCTTCTCCAGCGGTCTTTCCTAACTGTCCTCCGGCAGTAATGCTTCATCGAAATCAAACCGTTCTGCCTCGTCTACTAGAAAGGGCATTTTGGGACGATCAGGAAATTCTCGGACCAGTTTTAACTTGGACACATGTACGATCGGGAAGACCTTGTAGTCCGTGCCGGTTGTTACTAGACGGGCAGCGTGTTCACCAATCAGCTCGGCAACACGGAAAGGACCGTGACACATGTGAGCCAGCTTCTTCGCATAGCCCTCCTTCACTCGGTCTAGGTACAACCATACCCTCGCCCCTGGTTCTATACCGTGGGGTTGGACCTGGCCGTTGTTCCGGTCTGCCCGGTCTTGTGTAGCTTGACGTAACTTTTCGTTGACAATTTCTCTTGCATGCTGGTAATGTTTCTGGACCTGCATGCGCCAACGTCTAGCATAACGATCGCGGGTCCGAGTGCAGCCAATAGATATTGCGGCTTCAAGAGTGGACCGTGGGTCCCATCCATACGCAAGATAAAAAGTCGTTTCTCCTCGGACCCGATCGGTCGACGAGTTGAGTGCAAACACCAGCCTTTCTGCGTATTCGTCCCAATCGCGCTGGTCTGGATCGGCAACGTACATCTTGATTGCTCTTGTAATAGTTTGTACCATACGTTCTGCCGATCCATTCGCTTGCGACGATTTGCCATCGTCGCGCTCTGTTTCTGGCCCAGCATATTGTTAAACGACCGGAACACCTCGGCCATGAAACCGGGTTCTCGGTCGTGTCTGATGACCTCGCTGGCGCCGAACCTTCGGAACACGCATTCTTCGTAACTTTTGGCGATCTGCTCGGCAGACCGGGACGCACTTGCCTTCGCAATAACTAGACCGGTGAACAGGTCTACCCAGATCAACAAATCAGTATTGCCATATGTTGATTTAGGCAGCGACGGTATGTGGTCCATCGCTATGACTTGGAAGGGGTAGGTAGCTTCGATATTTCCGGGCGATCGCCCCTTGATTACCGGTCTACCCTTTCCGGTCTCGCAATCCGTACAACAACCCACATATTTCTGTACACTTCGGAAAAGACCTCTCCAGTGAAAGTGGGACCTGATCTTGTGATACGTTCTGCCTATGCCCTGATGTCCCCCTTCTAGACTTACATGGTAGTGATGGAGGACATCCGGCTGCAGCAACTCAGGTATCACTAATTTCGCCAGTAGGTCCCGGTCTGCACTGTCTTGGTCGGCATCGCGGCGGTAATACAATAATCCATTATCATCCACTTCGTAGCTATCCGCGATCTTGATGCACTCTTTCGCTTGATCGTTCGTCAACTTGGACAGTCCACCACGCAGATAGGTCTTCAGGTTCATAATCCATTCTTCTTCGTCCTTCGACTTGAGGATCCGTTCCATCCTTAACTGTTGCACTGCATATTCGTTCAAACTTTCCTTCGGGAACGGTCGGCGAGACTTCTGAGCTTTCGACCTAGTCGCGACCATCACATGCACCTGGACTGGGGCGTTCTTGGGTCCGATCACCTCTGGGAGCCTGTTTATATTCACCAATTCATCCAGAACGGCCTTCTCGGTGATCGTAGCCCCGGTCTGGTCTTGCATGGCCTTGGTCGCGAGGTAGTCGGAGCTTCTGTTACAGTCCCGTTTCACGTGCAATAGCTCGTGGTTGGGGTGTTCCTTCAATCCCTTCATTACTCGATCATTTAGCGTCCTTAGTCGTGGGGCCTTGCAGTCTATCTCTCCGGTGACCTGCCTGATCACTAGGTTGGAGTCACCACATATGATGACTCGCCCTTTCTCTTGCGCCAACAGCAGGTCCAGACATAGAAGTAGACCTCGGTACTCCGCCTCGTTAACCGTAATATCCGGCGTGAAATCAGAAGCGGCTGCAACTATAGACCATTGTGGCAACTTCCACACTATGGCACTATAGGCGCCGACCTTCTTCACGCTTGCCGATCCGTCAAAACTTAAGACCAAGAGCTCTTCATCATGGTCGACGGTCGGTGGCGGTCTTGAAACTGACTGCCGAGGTTGCTTCCTCGGGGCAATCGCTATCAATGCCTCGTCCACTTCAGACCGAGGGGTGATACTGGCAGCTAATGTGCCCAATATCTCTTCCTCGCCCCTGGTGCACTTAACGACCTCGAGGGTCCACTGCGACAAGACCGCCGACCATCTGCCTAGACGTCCGTCCATCCCATTGGCTGATAATTGCCAGGCCAAAGTAGACCGCCTTGACAGGACCTTTATAGGTTGGCCGACCAGCAGGTTGTAACACGCATCCAGAATTCGTAGCAACGCCAGAACTTCTTTCTCGACAATTCCATAGTTCACCTCATTTGGTTCTAGCGTTCTGCTCGTGAACGTGACCGGATGGTACACACCATCATGATCTTGTACTAGAGTGGCCGAAATGGCCCACTGACTAGCATATACAATAATGGTCGGGACTTTTTTGGGATCGAAATGCTTCAAAATCGGTGCCGTCACCATCTTAGCCTTCAACATACCAAAAGCAAACTGTGCACGCTTCATATGATATTCGTCCTCCACTTGCAGACAAACTGCAGCAAGACCAGAGTTGGCGCCCTCCTGTAAAGTTGCCCGATCTCCTTCGCGCAACATATGATAGTCAACTTCCCGGAGCTCATACAACACAGCCGCGTAGATAGCAAAATCTTCGATGAAGCGGCTGTAGTAGTTTAAACTTCCTAGGAAGGACTGCGTTGCCTTCAGAGACATGGGAAACGGGAGGCTGCTTAATGAATCCAGGTCCTTAGGATTATCCTCTAGACCATTGTTCGAAACCATATGACCTAAATAGGCGACCTTGGACATACCCCAAAAACTTTTTATGGTGCTGATAGATAGTTTCCAGCGGTCGCATGTCTCCAACAATCGTTCAACCTTCTCGCACAGATCGTTCCATGACGAGGCAGGTATCAGAATGTCGTCGATGTACGACCGCCTCCATAGAACGGACGGTCCTCTTTCCCGATCGGGTTCACCCTCTCTAAACACATCATAATTTTCAACGGGGTCCCGATCGGTCTTGATCTTGAAGTGTCCGTACAATGCGTTGTCTATCACCCTTTGATAGATCTGGGGCGCGTTCTTCACACCGAACGGCATACGGTTCCACTCGAAAAGACCAAACGGTGTCACAAATGCGGAAATCTCACGGGCTCGATCAGTCATCGAGACCACCCAAAATACACTTGCCATATCTAGCGAACAATACCACAAGGTCTTGTCGAGGTCTTCCAACAGATCCTTAATCAGCGGCATCGGATACACCATGAGTTTAGTCAACCGATTTACCAGCCGACAGTCATGCACAGTCTAATGTCAACGCCGTTCTTCTTGATAACAATTACGATCGGCGAGGCCCATGGCGAGGTCGACGGTCTAATAATCTTGGTGACCAACAGTCCTTTAATGAGATCAGAAAGCTTTTCACGGTACTGTGGCGCCACGCGTCGACATCGCTGGGCAATCGGCTTGGCATCTCCAACGTCAATATATCAAATCGCACCACGGGCTGCAGGTGGTAAGTCGTTGCCCTTTCCGATCAGCAGATGTCTTTTCTTCCATATGATATTCTTCAACTGCTCGATCTGGTCTGGACTGTTAAGGTCTTGATCACCCACTTGTAAATCATCCATTGTAACTTCGGGAGAGTCGGCAGACACTTCAGGGAGGGCTGCCATTTGGCTTTCCAGCTCCTGAATGTACTGTTCCCCGCCTTCATGTATACAGACTTGTTCATCTTCTGGGGTGATATCACCTAGACCATCTGGACCGGCTGAACGCCCCTGGTCTTGATCGACGGGCTGTCATTCACTGATATCGGTCTGATTAGGGATACCATCATGGTCCGACCTAGCAATTTCATGTTTCCCTTCTTCCGTTTCTTGGTCCGCTGTCGCCTGGTCTTGTGCTGACACCACGTTGACTAACCTTGGCTCGTATACTTGATGGTCCACCGTTCCTGGTGACTGCGGCGCCTTTCTTCGGACCAACATCTTTTTTCGGGGTGACATAACTTGGTCTTTCCACTAAAGGTGAGGTATCCTCTTCCACCGACCCATCATCGTTGATAAGATCGGTGGTCGATTGGTACTCCAGGTTTTGCCACTCGACATACCGCCTCAACCCAATCGAGACGAACCCCATCTTCCTTGGTACCTCCCCTTCTGCTAACCACATGCCGACAATAGTGTTATTGTCCAGTGTCAGCGACTTGTCACCGATATTGGTAACACGGACAAAATCACGTCGACCAGCACTCTTTAGGTGCTGGAACAGAAAAGAATGGCTCAACAAAACGCACGAGAAATGAAGCGAATGATATCCTGAAGACGTAAAGTCGAGGAATTTATAAAGAAGGGAAAGAGGTGATTTGTACGATTTCGAGCAGCATCGCTTGGACACAAGCGCCAATGGCGGTGGAGAGAAAATTGTGGTGGACGACCCTCTCACAGAATGCAGGTGCTATGTGCCCCTCTCGGATATGGAGTATTTTTTGATTAATTTTATTGATAAATGGCTTCACATTTGTCTTCAACCACATCAACGCATTGTTTAGGCGATGAAGAGCTCTTAGAGATGGCAACAGCTTTTGTACCCGCAGCAACGTGCGCAGGCAAAGCGGCAGCAGGTCTCATAGCCTTGGTCGAGTTTTCATCTATTGTTTCCACACTAGAAGCTCTGCCTCCTTCCGCAGCCTCTGACGCTTCCGCCTCCGATTTCAATGTTGGATTCGAATTCATAGCGGTGGGAGCTGGGCGGCGAACCGCCCCCACCAACGGCACCAACTGATGATGGAGGGTCGACATCGACATCTACAGCTTCCAAGTATCCAGATCGAAAAAAATTATGCACATTGGCTAGGTTCTGCATTTTTAAGGTCGAGACCCACCGATCGCCCCTGATCAACCACAACTTCCTCGAACGAAAACCTTTCTCAACCGGGGTATCGGCAGACCGACTAACTGGGATAGTGAGGTCTTGGTCCCACTGGACCAGATCGGTATACGAACCATACAGAGGTCTTCGACCAGCCAACTGGACCTTGACCTCATCCGGGAGCGTAAGCACTCCATGTGACAGGTCTAGGCGAATACCAGATGGGACCATGAAAACCATTCCTAGTAAAGCGTCTTGACCAGCCAACTTGCCAACCCAAGCGCTGAAAAAGTAGACCAGCGATCCCGACAAAGTAATTTTCACGCGCGTTCTTCCCTCGGTCATATAAGAGTTTTCGCCGATCCCGACGCATTCTTGTCTCTGGGTATTGTCTATACGACATCCGAACTTACGAGCAAAGGTGGAGTCGATTATAGATACTTCAGCTCCAGAGTCGAATAACATCGTCGCTTTCTGGTTATTAATCTTGCCACAGGCTTTCGCCTGCTTGAACCATTTATCAGGCGCGTGATACTTCCAGTATCCGCGGGATTATCCAGGCAGCAAGTCCTACTGCATAACCACCTTAGTCCGGGAGTACTCATCGGTCTTCAGACTGTAGACCGGATGGTCTCGGTCGACGCAATTTGGAATAGAACGTGTATTGTCGGTCTTATCCTCCTTGCCGACCTATGCATAGATGTGAACCGTAGAACGCTCGGCTCGATCCAGATTCCAACCTGGCGAGCGTTCTAGTTTAACATCTTTTCCGCGTCCGGCGGTAGCATCCCCGCGTGCTTGTCCGGCACGTACCACTTGCGTATCATTTAAAAAAAATTCTTCAATCTGCAGTGGACGTTCTCGTGGATCTCTCCACATGATTTGCATACGAAAAGGCAGTGGTCAGTCGGGTGGCCAATTCTCTCGCACTTCTTGAACACCATATTCTTCCATCAGTTTGGACCATCATGTTTGCTCGACCCACAGTGGGAGCACTTCTGACGAGGTCGGTCCGGATCGGACTTGCTTCCGGTCAACCTGGTCGGACTTCGACTTGGTCTTCGGGGCAGGTCCCGCAACATAAACGTAACGATACTCTTCTTCATCCGATGACTCCTGGCTGGATTGACTTCCACTTTCCCCTTCCGATCCCGTTCTGTCTTCTGCTACGATCGCCTTGACCGCTCGGGTCGGTCTGGTCCAGGGTCTCTTGACCGGATCGGTCTGGGTCTGGGTCTTGGAACGATAGCGACCTGATCCACCAGCGGTCTTCGCTCTCATACTACGCGACTGTTGTAACGTCCGCAGGGTCTGTTCAACTTCACCCATGTCCCTAAGACGCAGCAGAGTAAGCTGGTCCGCCAGTTCTTGATCGTCCAGGGTACTAATGTAGTGAACCACATGTTCCAGAGCAGCACCGTTCGGCGGGTTATTCTCTTTAATTGTTATGCCGGCACGAAGTGCAGCCACGTTCAACCGATGCAAATACTCGATCGGTGTCTCGTCGCTCCGCTTCTGCATATGGTGATACTTGCGGGCACTCGAAAATCCGGAGTTAAAATATTGCCCTTCAAACTCTGCACATAGCTGGTCCCAGTCAGACCGGACATCCCGACCTAGCTGTTGGATCCAGTTGGCAGCCGGTCCTTTCAACAAATCCCGAAAGATCAGAAACTTTTCCCTTTTCGGGGTCTGGTCTCGCAGGAACGCAGACTTGACCCGACCGAACCAAGACCGGGACTGGTCTTCATCAGCATCCTTGCCAGTGAAGTCCTTGAGGTAGGTCGTCGCGGCCATACGGATGCGCGGAATCGCAGCAGATCCAAAGTCGTAAGCAATAGTGGAGGATAGGTTAGCCTTGCGTGGCTTGCCAGCGCCCTTACCGTCTGACCCACAGTGGTCGTCAAGACCGCCGACCGACTCCATGTCACAGTCACTTGTCTTGCTTGGTCTACGCGGTCTGGCCGGTTGCGGCTTGCGCTTCCCTTTGCCGACTTTCTTATCACTTCGAGTTGGCTTGTCCACAGATGTTACCGATTCCATATCAACATCTCGGCAAACATTGGCACTTTGCTGGTTAGACCGGTCTTGGACATGTAGGCGCAGAGGTGGTCTAACCCGTTCTTCCATGAAACGTTGCATCATCGTCTCAAACATGGCTTGGACGTTGGTTGGCGTCATGGGCAACGTGTTGATACCCTCCTTTTGCGGAACTGAGGCCTGTGGGGATTGCTGGAGCCCCGACTTGCAAGCAGCCCCTTGCTGCTGCATGTCCCTTTTTTGTTCAGACCGGGCATGGTCCACCCCCATGGTCATCCGCTCGACACCGGTCTCCAACTCTGATGAGCTGTTAGAAGCCGGTGGAGACTGGTAGATCGATTCATCATCGGAACCAATGTCAACAAGCTCTGTGGAGGCTTCGGCGACCTTCATTGCCGCGGTGGGAGTCGGGAGGCGAACCGCCCCCACCAGTGGCACCAAACGGTCGTGGAGGTCCGACATCGACGCCTACAGTCTCCAAGCATCAAATTCAAACAATTTATTGACACCGGCGGGGTTCTGCATTTTATGCCAACCTCCGCCAACATCGCCACCAAATTCTTGACGAGCAGTAATGGTCGATCACTCTGGATCGGATCGGTAGTGGGACCGAGAAGACGGTCGGGGATATGGAGGTAAAACACCCGAAAGACCTGGTTTTGGCGAACAAATCGCTTCAATTCAAAAACATAATACATCTTGTCCAGGTCTTGTTCGGTGATAGCCTCATCCCCGACCTTCGACTTTTCTTCGAAGTCGTCTTTGTCGGGTGGCATTCCCAGCCCTTTTCTGGGCACCTTGGGTACCTTGGGGACTTTAGGAAGGTAGACCGGATCGTTCCAGTCAGCCTCCAAGTAATTTTCATCTTTTAGTTTTCCATCAACTTTTTCATTCATACACATAGGAGCAGGACCAAGGTCCTGATCCTTTCCGGAACTATAGCAAGACCTGCTATAGTCCCGATCGGCTCCGGTGGGAGCCTTTTGGGGAGGAAAAAACTTATTAATCCCGATCTGGTCCTCCACCAGGCCAGATCGGACATCGCCATCTTTATCAACAACGAGAACGTAAGGCGATAGCCTTTCCTTACGTCCTCTCCAGAACTACTCCATATTCAAATAATTCAAATCTTCGAATCCAATTTTTGATGGAATATCAACACGGTGATATCCACGATCACCAAGTGATCCGGGCACGCGCACCATTGTGGTGGAGTCAAGTTCGAAATCGAAAACATTAGCATCGATAACCTGACTACCACCATCGCGCCCAGACTTCCAACTTTCGGAGGGGGTACTCCGCGGACCACCACTCGAGATCTGGTCCGATCGTCCGCTGCAAGCAGACGACCGGTCGTCATCAGAACCCACTTGGTCCGATTGTTTAGTGTCCATCTCACCTTGTGTACCCGATGGAATGGGATAGTTACACACGCGGTGGATCGGGATCGCAGATTGGATCGAAGCGGTCTTGAATATAGAAGACCGATTTGGGTAGGTATCTCTGGGGCGGAACTCTTCACCCCAGACACAAACAGACCAAAAACACTTCCAAGAGATAACTTCCAATAGGTCGATCGTCCAAACGATCAAGACCTGACCAATACGAAATAATAGAGGGTAGACCGACCGTTCCGGTCTAGTTCCTGACCAATACGAAATAAGACCAAAACCGGTCTAGTTTCCAACCAATATTAAAACAAGCCAATATGTCCGCGTAAAGACCCAATATGCTCGTGAAACTCCACAAACGATATCTCCACACCATGACTAATCCAGTGAATAGCACGTTCCAAACGTACTTGAGTTGAGGTGTTGAGATCACCAAATCGTACTCCCGTCGAGGGACTTCCGGTGGGCCAAAGTGCGCGTGCGGCGCGTCCAGACCGGGTATAATGGGCGAGAGGGTATAATTCGACCCTCTGCCCCCAAACACTCCGCGGCGGGCGGAGACGACTAGTGTACGAAAAGGGAAGGACGGCGACCCCTAGCTGTGGTGTGAACCAAGACCAAAGGATTTCTACTTAGAAAAATCCTGCAACCAACCGACTTCTACTTTATTAGGCAAATCCACAACTAAAAAAATACTACCCTATAGTCCCTAAATGTACCCACACACACAAAAATATGTAAAATACCCAAAGTCGGGTGACTCACCAAAACTTGCGTTCTTGACACTTCTTGAGTCTGATAGGCTGAAAATCCCCCTTGTTTAAACCAATCCGAAATTAGACCAAATGCTTTGACGAAACTTGACCAGAAGTGTGCCAAATTTTGGGCAAGCTTCTCCACAGCCGCCCCCGAGTCAGACCGTGTCGCACAACGACAACGGTCTGACCTCGTCCATCAAATTCAGTTAAACCTTGATCATTCAGACTTTTCCGACATGGAGCAACCATCTTCTTCATCCGTTCCAGGTACTTGAACTGCTGGACTTGACCTTCTTGTATTTCCTTAACGACCGTTCTTGTAGGTACCTCGCATACCACGTCATCGCATGTCACTTCGCCCGTCCGGTCGGTCCGGTCTGGCAGCTCCCATCGTTCTACTGCACCTCAGACATCGGCTGGGCATCAGACCGGGACCGACGCGCAGTTGCAAGACGCACTTGAAGAGATCGCACGTCTCCAGGAGCAGATTGCTCAACAGGCGACAAAACGTAAGCATGCATGTCCGGTATTTACCTTGGACCTGTTCTAACCTTAGTTTGTCTTCAGCCCGTATCCCTCCTGCCCGTATACTTCCTGGCATCAGCAAGGCGATCAATGCCCTGCTTGCCGCCGATCGGCAGTCGAACACGCATGATCTCCAGCTTCGTCAGATTTTGACCGGACTAATAAACGCGCGCAACAGGTTGACCCGCTTGGAGGCTCATCAGCTTCATCTTCGGGAGCAGCTTGTGCTGGTCCAACAGCAGCAAGCGGAAGACCTGCTTGACCAGACCACGTTGAGCATTCAAAGCGACGATCTCGAGAGGCGTCTCACCGAGCTCCGAATTTCGATTCAAGACCAGACCGAGGAGGTCCGGTTTTGTGAACGCAAGTCGAACGATTGGACGCAGGCAGCGAACGGTCGTCGGGCGGTATTAAAAGAATGTCATCAGCGCTTGGTTGACCTGGTGCGTCCTCGTCGGCATCCGGTTGCTGCCTCCAGCGTAGACCGGTCTGCGTCGGCCGCCTTGGTGGACCTACACCGGGACCAAGACCAAGGCCGTTCATTGACCGAAATTCTCCAGCCCGAAATTGCACACAAATCAAAGAAGCGTGCGGACGCGCCGGGTAGCTCGAGGGCGCGGGGCATAGCGTGCGACCCTGAACTCGAAGGGAAGCTTGCGGTGCCCCATATGCGAGCCAAGACGCAGGCGCTTCTCGTGGGCCCAAGCTTGGACGAGGATGACGACAGTAACATATCCAAAAATCAAGCGCCCTCGACCGCCGGTGTTGACCGTGCCAAGTATTCAGAGGTCTCGTCCTGGGATGACTCCAGCGAAGACTCCGGTGATTCGGAGTTTGCTGTCCCCATCCCAACCAAGTCGCGAACAAGTCCACATGAAAGTTTTGTTCAAGTTGCATCGACTTCGGAGCAGACCAAGAAGACCGGCCCGCATGGTGGCGTTCCACCACCTCATGCGTCGACAAAGTCAACACCTACGGTCTTTCCTGGGACTTACAAGCTCCACAAAGATGATTTGTTGGCCAACGTGGCAATCGACAGTTCTTCCCTTCCGCCACGAACGCGTGAGGATACTTTACCGTGGTCGCCAGGGCAGATCGGTTGTTTACGCCGGTCCACCCTGACCAAGCAGCTCCTGGCCCGGTCTTTCTCTCGTCCAGACCATTGGCTTTTCCCGCCGGCGAAGAAAGTTCCTGCCGCGTCGGAATGGCGGCCGGACTTGATCACGTCGGCACAGATCTCCTGCTTGTACGCTGACGAGCCGTGGAAGATTTTCGAGCATCCCAAGCTGGGGTTCATCTTCCACTCGACTCCGTGGGCCAAT
>CM047580.1:1523382-1534294 GCA_026184515.1 Peronosclerospora sorghi
GCTTGGTGCGATTTGCAGTACGGCGAGAGGGCGCTCGACTTTCCGAGAGGCTGTAGATTTCTTCCGTGTCCGTGTCCGAGTCCATAAGAAGCGCCTGTGTCTTGGATCGCTTATGAGGCACTGCACGCTTCCCCCCAAGTCTGGGTCCGCGCGCAGTGCCCCGAGCCCTCGAGCTACCCGGCGCGTCCGCGCGCTTCTTCGATTTTTGTGCAATTTCGGGATGCTGAATATCAGCCAATGAACGATGTCGGTCTTGGTCCTGCTGCAAGCGGTCTTGGTCTTTCTCCGAGGCGACTAAGGTTGCCGAAGCAGACCAATATATGCTGGAGGAAGCAGCCGAACACGGATGCAGCAAGCTCATCAAGCGCTGGAGGCACTGGTATAGTGCCACCTGACGACGACCCGACTCTAGCGTCCAAGCGTCTGACTTGTCTTGATAAGACCGGACCTTCCCGGTCTGGTCTTGAATTGAAATCTGAAGCTCGGCAATGCGTCGCGCGAAGTCGTCGCCTTGCATGCGCAGTGAGGTCGCGTCAAACTGTCCGTCCAGCTGCTGCAGTCGAACAAGTGCAAGTTGATCCCGGAGATGGGACTGATGAGCCTCCAGACGGGACAGCTCATAACGCGCGCTTACCAGCTCCTCTAAAATTGGTCGAAGCTGGTCAACATGATCGTCGGACTGCCTATCGGCATCAAGAAAGGCACCTATTGCCTTGACGACGCTGGGAGGGATGAGAGCTGAAGACAAACGAGGGCCAAGACAAGTACAAGACGAAGGCCAAAGATGCGCACCTCGTGTTGCCTGGTGGGCCACCTGGGTCCTGAGACGCATGTTTTCTGCAAGCATATCCTGCATCTGCGTGTCGGATTCAGTCTGACGCCCTTCCGATGTTTGAAGTGCACGAGAGTTACGTGGGCTGTCAGACCGAGCCGACCGGACAGGCGAAGCAAGGTGGGGCGACTCGGCGCATAGTTTTTCTGCAAGAACAACAAGAACAAGCGTCAAAGGGAAGCATAAGAAGATCAAGTGCAGTAAAGGCAGAACCTGACGAAGGTGTCGAAGATGTTTGGTCCATGGGGAAGAAGTGCGAGTGACCAAGGTCCAGTTGGTCGAGTGATGGGTGAGTCAGACCGTTATCGTTGTGCGACACGGTCGGACTCAGGGGCGGCTGTGGTGAAGTGTACCACAAATTTGGTCACTTTTGGTCAAGGCAGTTGGTCGAGTTTCCGATTGGTCTAAACAAGGGGGGCTTCTTAGCCTATCAGATTCAAGGAGTATCAAGAACGCAGGTCTTGGGTGAGTCACCTGACATTGGGTATTTTACATAATTTTGTGTGGGTACATTAGGGACCATAAGGAGGTAGTATTATTGGTTGCGGTTTTTCCAAGTAATAGTCTTTTGGTTACGGATTTTCCGGTAAAGGTTTTTGGTCTAGGAATAAGTGGCAAAAACCTCTTCTGGTCTTGGTCTACACCGCAGCAAGGGGTCGCCGTTATTCTTTTCACGTACACTAGTCGCCTCCGCCCGCCGCGGAGTGTTTGGGGGCAGAGGGTTGAATTATTCCCTCTTGCCTATTATACCCGGTCTGGACGCGCCGCACGCGCACTTTGGCCACCGGAAGTCCCTCGACGGGAGTACGATTTGGCGATCTCGACACTTTGACTCAAGTACGTTTGGAACGTGCTATTCACTGGATTAGTCTTTACGTGGAGATATCGTTTGTGGAGTTTCACGGGCATATTGGGTCTTTACGTGGACATATTGGGTCTTTACGTGGACATATTGGCTCATTGTAACATTGGTTGGAGTTTAGACCGGTTTTGGTCTTCTCTCATATTGGTCAGGGGCTAGACCGGTTGATTGGTCTACCCTCTATTATTTCGTATTGGCCAGGTCTAGATCGTTTGGACGATCGACCTATTGGAATTTATCTTTTGGAAGTGTTTCTGGTCTGTACGTACCTGGGGTGAAGAGTTCCGCCCTAGGTACACCTAGCCAGCATGGTCTCATATTCAAGACCGAATCAGATCGATCTGCGATCCCGATCCACCGAGTGTGTAACTAGCTCATTCCATCGGGTACACAAGGTGAGAAGAACTTAAGTGAATCGGACCAAGTGTCTTTGGATGATGACCGGTCGTCTGCCAGCAGCGGACGATCGGATCAGATTTCGAATGGAGGTCCGCGGGGTACCCCCCCGTAAGTTTGAAGGCTGGGCACGATGGTGGTGGTCAGGTTGTTGATACAAATGTATTCGATTTCGAACTTGACTCCACCACAATGGTGCGCGTGCCCGGATCACTTGGTGATCGTGGATATCACCGCGAGGTGTCATCAAAGATTGAATTTGAAGATTTGAATTTGGAATCGTTCTGGAGAGGGCGTAAGGAAAGGCTATCACCTTACGTCTTCGTTCTCCGATAAAGATGGCGATGTCCCGTATGGCCTGGTGGAGTACCAGATCGGGATTAATAATTTTTTCCTCCCAAAAAGGCTCCCACCGGAGCCGATCGGGACTATAGCAAGTCCTGCTATAGTCCCGGAAAGGATCAGGACCTTGGTCCTGATCCTATGTATATGCATTAAAAAGTTGATGGAAAATTAAAAGACTAAAAATACTTTGAGGCTGATCAGAACGATCAGACTAACCTCCCGAAGGTCCCCAAGGTCCCCAAGATTCCCAAGAAAAGGTTGGGAATGCCGGCCGACGAAGACGACCTTGAAGAAAAGTCGCAGGTCGGAGATGGAGGCATCACTGAAGAAGACCTAAACAAGATGTACTACATTTTTGAGCTAAAACGATTTGTTCGTTTTGACGTGGTCTTTCGGGTGTTGAACCTCCCAATCCCCGACCATCTTCTCGGTCCCACTACCGAGCCGATCCAGAGTGATCGCCCATTATTGTTGGTGAAGAACTTGGTGGCGATGTTGGCGGAGGTTGGCATTAAAATGCAGAACCCCGCCGATGTCCAAAAACTATTTGAATTTGAGACTTGGAGGCTGAAATCGTCAATGTCGACCTTCCACGACCATTTGGTCCCACTGGTGGGGGCGGTTCGCCACCCAACTCCCACCGCAGCAGTGAAGGTCGCTGAAGTCTCCACAGCGCTTTTGACATTGGTTCTGATGATGAATCGGTTTATCAATCTCCACCGGCCTCGAACAGCTCATCAGAGTTGGAGACTGGTGTCGAGCGGATGACCATGGGGGTGGACCATGCCCATCCGGAACAAAAAAAGGACGTGCGGCAGCAAAGGGATGCTTGCCAGTCGGGGCTCCAGCGACCCCCACAGGCCTCAGTTCCGCAAAAGGAGGGTATCAACACGTTGCCCATGACTCCAGCTAACGTTCAAGCCATGTTTGAGACGATGATGGAGCGTTTCATGGAAGACCGGGTTAGACCACCTCTGCGCCCACATGTCCAAGACCGGTCTATCCAGCAAAGTGCCAATGTTTGCCGAGATGTAGATATGGAATCGGTAACATCTGTGGACAAGCCCCTCGAAGTGATAAGCAAGTCGGCAAAGGGAAGCGCAAGCCGCAACCGGCCAGACCACGTAGACCAAGCAAGACAAGTGACTGTGACATGGAGTCGGTCGGCGGTCTTGACGACCACTGTGGGTCAGACGGTACGGGCGCTGGCAAGCCACGCAAGGATAACGTAGCCTCCACCATCGCTTACGACTTTGGATCTGATGCGATTCCGCGCATCCGTATGGCCGCGACGACCGACCTCAAGGACTTTACTGGAAAGGATGCTGATGAAGACCAGGCCCGGTCTTGGTTCAGTCGGGTCAAGTCTGCTTTCCTGCGAGACCGGACCCCAAAAGGCGAACGTTGTTTAATCTTCCGGGATTTGTTAAAAGGACCGGCTGCGAACTGGATTCAACAGTTGGGTCGGGGCGTCCGGTCTCACTGGGACCTGTTATATGCGGAGTTTGAAGGTCAATATTGTAACTCCGGATTTTCAAGAGCCCGTAAGTACCACCATATGCAGAAGCGGGCCGACGGAACACCGATCGAGTATTTGCATCGGTTGAACGTGGCTGCACTTCGCGCCGGCATAACAATCAAAGAGAATAATCCGCCGATCGGTGCTGCTCTGGAACATGTGGGTCACTATATTAGTACCCTGGACGATCAAGAACTGGCGGAACAGCTTACTCTGCTGCGTCTTAGGGACGCGGGTGAAGTTGAACAGACTCTACGGACGCTACAGCAGTCGCGTAGCATGAGGGCGAAGAGTGATGGTGGATCAGGTCGCTACCGATCCAAGACCCAGACCCAGACCGATCCGGTCAAGAGACCCTGGACCAGACCTACCCGAGCGGTCAAGGCGATCGTAGCCGAAGACAGCACGGGATCGGAAGGGGAAAGTGGAAGTAAATCCAGCCAGGAGTCATCGGATGAAGACCAGTATCGTTACGTCTATGTTGCGGGACCTGCCCCGAAGATCAGGTCGAAGTACGACCAGGTAGACCGGAAGGGAAAGAACGGAAGCAAGTCCGATCCGGACCGACCTCGTCAGAAGTGCTCCCACTGTGGGTCGAGCAAACATGATGGTCCAAACTGATGGAAGAAGATGGTGTGCAAGAAGTGCGAGAGACGCGGCCACCCGACCGACCACTGCCTCTTCGTATGCAAGTCATGTGGAGAGATCCACGAGGCCGGCCACTGCAAGATTGAAGATTTTTTTAACATGATACGCAAGTGGTACGTGCCGGACAAGCACGCGGGGATGCTGCCGCCGGACGCAGAAAAGATGTTAAACTAGAACGCTCGCCAGGTTGGAATCTGGATCGAGCCGAGCGTTCTACGGTTCACATCTATGCATATGTAGGCAAGGAGGATAAGACCGACAATACACGTTCTTTTCCAAATTGCGTCGACCGAGACCATCCGGTCTACAGTCTGAAGACCGATGAGTACTCCCGGACTAAGGTGGTTATGCAGTTGGACTTGCTGCCTGGAGAATCCCGCGGATACTGGAAGTATCACGCGCCTGATAAATGGTTCAATCAGGCGAAAGCCTGTGGCAAGATTAATAACCAGAAAGCGACGATGTTGTTCGAATCTGTAGCTGAAGTATCAATAATCGACTCCGCCTTTGCTCGTAAGTTCGGATGTCGTATAGACGATACCCAGAGACAAGAATGCGTCGGGATCGGTGAAAACTCTTATATGACCGAAGGAAGAACGCGTGTGAAAATTACTCAGTAGGGATCGCTGGTCTACTTTTTCAGCGCTTGGATTGGCAAGTTGGCTGGTCAGGACGATTTACTAGGTATGGATTTCATGGTCCCAGCTGGTATTCGCCTAGACCTGTCACATGGAGTGCTTACGCTCCCGGATGAGGTCCAGGTCCAGTTGGCTGGTCGAAGACCTCTGTATGGTTCGTATACCGATCTGGTCCTGTGGGACCAAGACCTCACTATCCCAGTCGGTCGGTCTGCCGATTCCCCGGTCGAGAAAGGTTTTCGTTCGAGGAAGTTATGGTTGAACAGGGGCGATCGGTGGGTCCCGACCTTCGTGAAGAGTGCTGGTCGACGTGATTTTGTCCGTGTTACGAATATCGGTGACAAGCCGCTGACACTGGACAATAACACTATTGTCGGTATGTGGTTAGCAGAAGGGAAGGTAACAAGGAATATGGGGTTCGTCTCGATTGGATCGAGGCGGTATGTCGAGTGGTAAAACCTGGAGTACCAATCTACCACCGATCTTATCAGCGATGATGGGTCGGTGGAAGAGGATACCTCACCTTTAGTGGAAAGACCAAGTTATGTCACCCCAAAAAAGATGTTGGTCCGAAGATAGGCGCCGCAGTCACCAGGAACGGTGGACCATCAAGTAGACGAGCCAAGGTTAGTCAACGTGGTGTCAGCACAAGACCAGGCGACAGCGGAGCAAGAAACGGAAGAAGGGGAACATGAAATTGATAGGTCGGACCATGACGGTATTCCTTTTCAGACCGATATCAGTGAAGGACAGCCCGTCGATCAAGACCAGGGGCGTTCAGCCGGTCCAGATGGTCTTGGTGATATCGCCCAAAAGATGAACAAGTCTGTATACATGAAGGCGGGGAACAGTATATTCAGGAGATGAAAAGCCAAATGGCAGTCCTCCCTGAAGTGTCTGCCGACTCGCCCGAAGTTACAACGGATGATTTACAAGTGGGTGATCAAGACCTTAACAGTCCAGACCAGATTGAGCAGTTGAAGAATATCATATGGAAGAAAAGACATCTGCTGATCGGAAAGGGCAACGCCTTACCACCTGCAGCCCGTGGTGCGATTTGCGATATTGACGTTGGAGATGCCAAGCCGATTGCCCAGCGATGTCGACGCGTGGCGCCACAGTACCGTGAAAATCTTTCTGATCTCATTAAAGGACTGTTGTTCACCAAGATTATTAGACCGTCGACCTCGCCATGGGCCTCGCCGATCGTAATTGTTATCAAGAAGAACGGCGTTGACATTAGACTGTGCATCGACTATCGGCTGGTAAATCGGTTGACTAAACTCATGGTGTACCCGATGCCGCTGATTAATGATCTGTTGGAAGACCTCGACAAGACCTTGTGGTATTGTTCGCTAGATATGGCAAGTGGATTTTGGGTGGTCTCGATGACTGATCGAGCCCGTGAGATTTCCGCATTTGTGACGCCGTTTGGTCTTTTCGAGTGGAATCGTATGCCGTTCGGTCTGAAGAACGCGCCCCAGATCTATCAAAGGCTGATAGACAACGCATTGTACGGACACTTCAAGATCAAGACCGATCGGGACCCTGTTGAAAATTATGATGTGTTTAGAGAGGGTGAACCCGATCGGGAAAGAGGACCGTCCGTTATAGGGAGGCGGTTGTACATCGACGACATTCTGATACATGCCTCGTCATGGAACGATCTGTGCGAGAAGGTTGAACGATTGTTGGAGACATGCGACCGCTGGAACCTGTCTATCAGTGCCGCGAAAAATTTTTGGGGTATGTCCAAGGTCGCCTATTTAGGCCATATGCTCTCGAACAATGGTCAAGAGGATAATCCCAAGGACCTTGATTCGCTGAGTAAACTCCCGTCCCCCAGATCGCTGAAGGAAATGCAGTCCTTCCTGGGAAGCTTGAATTATTATAGCCGATTCATTGAAGACTTTGCTATATACGCGGCTGTGCTGTAAGAGCTCCGGGAAGTTGACTATCATATGTTGCGCGAAGGAGATCGGGCAACTTTACCGGAGGGCGCCGACTCTGGTCTTGCTGCAGTTTGTCCGCAAGTGGAGGACGAAGATCATATGAAGCGTGCACAGTTTGCCTTTGGTATGTTGAAGGTTATGATGGCGACGGCACCGATTCTCAAGCATTTCTCTCCCGAAAAAGTGCCGACCATTATTGTATATGCCAGTAAGTGGGCTATCTCGGCCACTTTAGTGCAAGATCACGATGGTGTGTATCATCCAGTCACGTTTACGAGACGGACGCTAAAACCAAATGAAGTGAACTATGGAATTGTCGAGAAAGAAGTTCTGCCGTTGCTACGAATTCTGGATGTGTGTCACAACCTGCTGGTCGGCCGACCTATAAATGTCCTGTCAAGACGGTCTACTTTAGCATGGCTATTATCAGCCAATGGGATGGACGGACGTCTAGGCAGATGGTCGGCGGTCTTGTCGCAGTGGACCCTCGAGGTCGTTAAGTGCACCGGGGGAGAGGAAGAGATATTGTGCACATTGGCTGCCACTATCACCACTCGGTCTGAAGTGGACGAGGCATTGATAGCGATTGCCCCGAGGAAGCAACCTCGGCAGTCAGTTTCGAGACCGCCACCGACCGTCGACCATGATGAAGAGCTCTTGGTCTTAAGTTTTGACGGATCGGCAAGCGTGAAGAAGAAGGTCGGCGCCTATAGTGCCATAGTGTGGAAGTTGCCACAATGGTCTATAGTTGCAGCCGCTGCTGATTTCACGCCGGATATTACGGTTAACGAGGCGGAGTACCGAGGTCTACTTCTATGTCTGGACCTGCTGTCGTCGCAAGAGAAGGGGCGAGTCATCATATGTGGTGACTCCAACCTAGTGATCAGGCAGATCACCGGAGAGATCGACTGCAAGGCTCCACGACTAAGGACGCTAAATGATCTAGTAATGAAGGCATTGAAGGACCACCCCAACCACGAGCTATTGCACGTGAAACGGGACTGGAACAGAAGCGCCGAATACCTCGCGACCAAGGCCATGCAAGACCAGACCGGGGCTACGATCACTGAGAAGGCCGTTCTGGATGAATTGGTGAATATAAACAGGTCCCAGAGGTGATCGGACCCAAGAACACCCCAGTCCAGGTGCATGTGATGGTCGCGACTAGATCGAAAGCTCAGAAGTCTCGCCGTCTGTTCCCGAAGGAAAGTTTGAACGAAAATGCAGTGCAACAGTTAAGGATGGAACGGATCCTCAAGGCGCAGGACGAATAAGAATGGATTATGAACCTGAGACCTACCTGCGTGGTGAACTGTCCAAGTTGACGAACGATCAAGCGAAAGAGTGCATCAAGATCGCGGATAGCTACAAAGTGGATGATAATGGATTATTGTATTACTGCCGCGATGCCGACCAAGACAGTGCAGACCGGGGCCGACTGGCGAAATTAGTGATCCCCGAGTTGCTGCAGCCGGATGTCCTTCATTACTATCACGTGAGTCTAGAAGGGGGACATCAGGGCATAGCCAGGACCTATCACAAGATCAGGTCCCACTTCCACTGGAGAGGTCTTTTCCGCAGTGTGCAGAAATATGTGGGCTGTTGCACGGATTGCGAGACCGGAAAGGGTAGACCGGTAATCAAGGGGTGATTGCCCGGAAATATCGAATCTACCTACCCTTTCCAGGTCATAGCGATGGACCACATACCTTCACTGCCTAGATCGACGCGCGGCAACACTGAGCTGCTGATCTGGGTAGACCTGTTCACTGGTCTAGTTATCGCGAAGGCAAGTGCATCTCGGTCTGCGGAGCAGATCGCCCAGAGCTACGAAGAATGTGTGTTCCGAAGGTTCGGCACCAGCGAAGTTATTAGACACAATCGGGAACCCGGTTTAATGGCCGAGGTGTTCCGGTTGTTCAATAACATGCTGGGCCAGAAACAGAGTGTGACAATGGCATATCGTCCGCAAGCAAATGGATCGGCGGAACGCATGGTGCAGACCATAACGAGGGCGATCAAGATGTACGTTGATGACCCAGACCAGCGAGATTGGGACGAGTATGCAGAAAGGCTGGTGTTTGCACTCAACTCGTCGACCGATCGGGTCCGAGGAGAAACGCCTTTTTATCTGACATATGGATGGGACCCTCGGTCGACACTGGAAGCTGCGATACCTATCGGTTGCACCCGGACCCGCGATCGTGATGCTCGACGCTGTCGCATGCAGGTTCAGAAACACTACCAGCATGCAAAAGAAGTCGTCAACGAAAAGCTGCGTCAGGCCACACAAGACCGGGCAGACCGGACCAATGACCAGGTCCGACCCCACGGTATAGAACCAGGGGCGAGGGTATGGCTATACCTAGACCGAGTGAAAGAGGTCTATGCGAAGAAGCTGGCTCACATGTGGCACGACCCTTTCCGTGTTGCCGAGCTGATCGGTGAGCACGCTCCCGTCTAGTAACAACTGGTACAGATTACAAGGTCTTCCCGATCGTGCATGTGTCCAAGTTGAAGCTGGTCCGAGAATTTCCTGATCGACCCAAAACTCCCTGTCTGGTAGACGAAGAAAAAATATTTGATTTCGATGAAGCGTTACTGCCGGAGGACAGTTGGGAACGACCATTAGAGTAAGACGAGTTTGAAGTGGAGAAGGTTTTAGATGTTCGGTCGACCAAGAAGACCAGGTTCGGTCGGACTCACCGAAAGTACCTGGTCCGATGGAAGGACCATGATGAATCAACTTGGGTCGACGAGCTCGACTTGAATTGTTGGGCTCTTCTACGACAGTTCGAACGAGAACGAGTCAGTCGTAATCGCTTCGCAGTGATGCAGACTCATGAAGACCAAGACCAAGACACGCAGTAGCATCGGTCGGTCTAGACCGGTGTGAAGATGTAGAAGGTCCTGAGTTGATGTGAAATTGTGATGAACTGTGACGAATTGGAGTAGTTGAATGAAGAATGTGATGACTATTTTTCGTGATGGGGGTGGAACTGTTTACGATAACGTGTTCGGTGCAACTATGGAGAGAGTAGTAAAATTAGTTCAAGTGATTTGGCGATCGGACATATGAAAAAGAAATGATGACATGTATTACGAGTTTTCTGGTCGACTACCTGCGACTTCACTTGCTATCGCCCCACAGACGGCCGATGACCATCGACGGATGATTTTCCACTTGATCCTGAAACTGGTTACGCCAGGGGTCCTTCCGGTCAAGCTGGACCAAAGCATCCTTGAGGTCCGCGCCCGGCTCTGCGCAATCAAGACCGGGGTACCATATGCCGTCGTCGGCCAGAATTCTGGTCTTCTCAACGCGACGCCTCGGCATGTGGATGAACACCGGGTACAAGAACACGTCGACGTCACACTCGCGGGCTCGCATCCCGTCCAAAATGTACTGGCACAGGGACTGCCGAGTCTCGCCCGACCGAATTCGACGTCGCTTGCGCTTGCTCTGGAACGTCGCCAGGCCCGGATCTTGTCGCACCCGGGTCGGGGGGAAGCATCAAGTAATGGGACGCTTCCCAAATGCTTGGCCGTGGATCTTGTTGAAATTCTTCACCCGGCCTAGCAAAGTGCCGATCCACGGAGTCAAGTGGAACACAAGTCCTATCTTGTGGTGTTCGAAAATTTTCCATGGTTCATCGCCGTATAGGCGGGAGATCTGCGCCGACGTAATCAAGTCCGCCCTCCATGCAGACGCGGCAGGGG
>CM047580.1:1546175-1729614 GCA_026184515.1 Peronosclerospora sorghi
TCCCGCGAAGGTGAAAGCCATTGTAGAGTGGCCTTCCCCTGTAAATCGTAGAGATTTACGGAAGTGGCTTGGATTAGCCAATTATCTCCACAAGTACAGCGATAATTACGCTGAAATGGCGAAGCCATTGACGGACCTTCTTAAGAAGGACGTTGATTGGTGTTGGGAAACCAAACACCAAAACGTTTTTGAAGCGGTAAAGGGGAGATTGTTGAAAGATCCCGTTCTTGCGATCTGGGAGTCGACGCATTATCCCCCATATATAAAAGCCTTAGAGAGAGCGACGACTTCTTCAGTGAATATTACGAAGGTTGACGTCAGCGTAGGAGTCGCGCCGGGGCGTTGTGGAAGAAGGTCGCGGCGTTCGTCTTGTAAAGCATTATCGACGGGATGTGCAATCTAGACATTTTCTTGGACCCGTCGATCTCGCATTTCGCCCGTAACCGTCTCTTGAAGTATGCTCCGGCCGACGCTGGGTCATGGTACCCAGGGTACTTATCGGACTCACCACCTCGGACCTTACAGGATGCGCTGCGTGAGGTCGACGCCTATGAATCTTGGCGGATCCAGTATCGCCTTTCTACTGATAATAATCCCGGCCGGAACATCCTTCGCCTTTGCCGTAAGTTTTATGGACCAGGCTAGCTATTTGATCACTTTTTTTCTTCAACCAATAAACATTCTTGATCAAAAAAATTCCATAGTTGCTTCATCACTATTCAATGCTTAACATAAATCGATCTCCCATCGGCTCATCTGCCGTTACTCCATCACCATATCTCGCGATATCCATCGTAAATTCACCACTTCAAGTCAATCGTCATCTTTCCGTTACTCGTGAGTTTCGTCAATCGTTCTTCTCCAATCAAAGGTTCTTCAATCATTATTTCATAATCAGTTCGTCGATCATGCGTAAGTTGGACTCTTCGATCACTTGCATCACGTCGAACTGATGTCTGTTAATCATCTTCCTTTCGAAGTCCTTGATCAGAGCATCACAGTTCAGATATGCCTCGTCTACCCATGACGGCTCATCATAACCTTCCAGTAGACTTGATATTCGCGTAACGTTCTTCCGTACCTGTTCTTTCGACCAGATCGGACATCGGTGATGCGATCAACTTCAAATTCGTCCGGCTGTATGGTCCTTTCCCAGCTGTCTTCGGGTAGCAAAGCATCATCGAAATTAAAACGATCTTCTACCCCAGCTGCTAGCATAATGGTGGATCGATCTGGAAATTCCTTGACCAATTTCAACTTGGATAGGTGTACCACTGGGAATATGCAATAGTCGCGATCAGGGGTCGAATTTATTGTGAATACCAGTCGCTCTGCATACGAGCTCCAATCTTTCTGACCAATGTCTGATACATACATCTTGATCGATCGTGTGATTGTTTGCACCGTTCTTTCTGCCTTGTCGTTTGCCTGTGGACGATATTCCATAGTGGACTCTGTCGTTGTCCCACGATCTTGTTGGACGCACGAAATACTTCAGACATGAAACCGGGTTCTCGATCGCGCCTAATCACCTCACCAGCTCCAAATCGTCGAAATACACATTCTTCATAATTTTCGGCGACTTTGGGAGCAGTACGAGACGATCCAGCTTTCGCGATAACCGTACCGTGAACAGATTGATCGGTCCAGATCAACAATTCCGTATGCCCGTCAGTTGAACGGGGTAGCGACGGGATATGATCCATAGCTATCACTTGGAATGAGTACGTGTCTTCAATGTTTCCAGGCGACATACCATTGATCGTAGGTTGGCCTTTCCCCGTCTTACAATCTACGCATTGCCCAACAAGTCTTTGTAATCTGCGAAATAGACCAAGCCAATGAAATAATCGTCTGATCCGCTGATATGTACGCCCTATACCCTGATGTCCTCCTTCCAAACTCACACGATAATGGTGGAGGACATCCGCATGTATGGTTTCAGGTAAGACGATCTTGACAAAAGAATGTAGATCATCTCGATCATCTTGATCACAGCTGGCTTTTCCTTTAGCCATATTTCCACAGTGAACCAACAACCCTTGATCATCGACATCATAGTTGCCAGAGATTTTCTCACAGTCCTTCACCTCTTCTGCGCTCAATTGTGAAACGTTGCCATGAAAGTAACATTGCAAATCACAAATCCACTTCTCTTCGTCTTGCGCCTTTTTAACACGTTCCTCCCTCATCCCTTCTATGGATACTTCGGGCCATGTTGACGGTCGCGCTTGACGAAGGTTACGTGATCGCGTCGTCACCAGCACTTGAGGAACAGTGGGATCTTCCTACCAAATAATCACTTCAGACAATCTGTTGAGATCGACCAGTTCTTCCAGCTGGTGTTCATCAGCAATCTCACATCGTGTTCCATCTCGCATGGCTGTACTGGTGATATTATCAGCGCTCTTGTTCCACTCCCTTTTAACGTGCAGCGGATCGCGATCAGTCCATTCGCGAAGGAGTTTCAGCGCACGCTGGTGCAACACTTACAATCGCGGTGATTTGCACTCTATTTCGCCACGCATTTGCCTAATCACCAAATTCGAGTCTCCACACACGATCACCCTTCCTTTGGGATATTGCGACGATAGACCCAAACTCAGAAGCAATCCATGGTACTCGGCTTCATTCACCGTGATGTTAGGTGCATGATCAGCAACTGCGATCATAATCTTCCACTCTGGCAATTTCCACACAATAGCACCGAACGCACCAACACATCGCTTAACGCTTGCAGATCCATCGAAACTGATCACGTACAGATCTTCGCCCTTCTCAAACGTGGGAGGCGGTACTTAAATCATCTGCCGAGGTTGCTTTTTTGGTGCGATCGCGATCAGGGCTTCATCAATTTCGTTGCGAGGGGTGATACTTGCGGCTAACGCCCCTAGTACCTCCTCTTCTCCATGCACACATTTCTTGATCTCCAAGTCCCATTGTGACCAGATCACAGCCCATCTACCCAATCGACCGTCTAGCCCGTTGGATGTTAATAACCACTTTAACGTAGACCGACGTGACAGGACAGTGATCGGCTTTCCGACCAGCATCGTGAAATAGACGTCCAAAATTCGCAAACGATCCAGCACTTCTTTTTCGACGGGGCTGTAATTCAGCTGACCGCTCTTCAATGTTCGGCTGGCGAATGCGACGGGGCAATACACTTGATCATGTTCTTGTACCAGCGCGGCAGATACTGCCCATTTGCAGGCGTAAACCACGGTCACCGGCGTTTTGTTCTGATCAAAATGGCGCAGGGTTGGGGTTGACGCAATCTTCGCTTTCAGCATGCTGAATGCTACTTTTGCCCTGATTAATTGATCGCCTTCATGATCCGGATTCTCCTTGCTCAATGATCGTCTCTTCAACTCTTGATAATCTATTTCTCTTAATTCGTAGATCACAGCGACATAGATCGCGAAGTCTTCAATGAATATACGATAATAATTCAGACTCCCCAAAAACGATTGCATAGCACGCAAAGTGCCAGGAAAAGGCAAATCGATCATATCATCCAAATTCTTCGGATTTGTTTCCAAACCGCGGCTAGAGACGTTATTTCCTAAATAAGGAACTTCGCTTCGCCCCCAATACGATTTAGCCACGCTGATCGATAAGTTTCACTGATCATACTTTTCCAATAGGTTCCGCACTTTATCACACAAGGCCGTCCATGTAGGTGAAGGGATTAAAATATCATCGATATATGATCGTCGTTGCAGCATATACAGGCCTTGCGTTCGATCCGGCTCTCCCGCGGTAAATACATTAGTTGATTCATCAGCACCGTCCTTAACATTGAGATACCCATACAGTGCATTATCGATCAACAGCTGGTAGATCTTCGGAGCATTCCTTAGGCCAAAAGGCATCCGAGTCCATTCAAACAATTCAAAAGGGGTAACAAAAGCCGATATCTGACATGCTGTATCGGTCATAGACACGACAAAAAAAGCACTTGCCATATCCAAAGAGCAAAACCACAACGCTTTATCCAAATCCTCGAGCAGATCAGAAATAAGAGGCATTGGGTACACCATCAAACGCGTGAGATGATTCACCGCGCGATAATCGATACATAAGCGAATATCAACCCCATTCTTCTTCACGATAATCACTATAGGTTATGCCCAGGGCAAAGTAGATGGTTGGATGATCTTCGTTGCCAATAACCCCTTGATCAGGGCTGATAACTTCTCGCGAAATTGTGGAGCGACCTTCCGACACTTTTAAGCTGTCGGGCGAGCATTGCCTACGTCAATATCACAAACAACTCTACGTGCGGCAGGAGGTAACGCGTTTCCTTCCCCGATCAACAGATGTTTCTTTGCCCAAATTATATCAAAAAGCTAATCATTTTCCTCTGCTGTGTTGATCAACGGATCAACAGCTTGTAGATCGTCCTTGGTCACTTCTTCGGTGCTTGGGGACATCTCAGACAGCGTAGCAAGCTGTCTGTTTCTCCAACTCTTCCACGAACAAATCTCCACCTTCATGGTAGCATACTTGATCGTCGGTAGGAATCACACCAAAATGATCGATTGAGACATCTCTTGCAACAGATCGTTCGGACTTTTCACACTCGGCTCTTGATCGCACTTCTCTTACACTTCTTGCACCTTCTGCGATATTCCGGTTACTAATGCCACAGATGCCGTGATCGAGTCCGTAGGTCGTGCCAAAATTCCTTGAGGAATAGGATACTCACTTTTCTCGACCAAAGGACCTTGATCGACACTTTCTTGATCACCATGCACAGAATCGGTAGAAGCTTGATACGCGAGATTCTGCCACTCCTTATAACGATTGAATCCCACCGAAACAAATCCAGGGAGACGGGGTACGCTATCTTTGTTCATCCAGATACCTAAAATCGTATCGTCGTGTATGATGATCGGATGATCAACAACTTTCGTAATACGCAGATACCGTAAATTATCCACGCCCCTAGTCACAGTGGGGACCCAATCTTTTCCGCGAGTAATCCATATTTCCGAGATCTTTGATCACGAATCGGAACCTCAGCATATCGACCTACTGGGATATGTTCGTAACGATTAAGTTTCATATAGTTTCCATTTGACCCGTACAACTGTCGACGCCCTTCCAATGGGATAATCACTTCATCAGGCAAACTTAGAGCACCGTGGACGATTTCCAATCTAACACCAGCTGGGATCATAAAATCCATATCCAATATAACATCTTGAACAACGAGCTTTCCCACCCATACATGGAAGTAATAAACCAAAGAGCCTGCTAACTTCACCTTGATTTTTTTAGTGCGCCCTTCTGTGAGGTACGCACTTTCTCCGATACCAACACATTCTTGTATTTGGCTCGTGTCGATTTGACAACCACCTTACGATCAAAGGTTGAGTCGATGATCGACACTTCGGCACCAGAATGAAATAATAACGTAGCTCGTTCGTTATTCATTTTGCCGCTCGCCTTGGCTTGTTTGAACCATTTCTTGGGGGAGTGGTACTTCCAATATCCACGTGATTCACCCGGAAGCAAATCAACTTCCATGATCACCGGGGACATAGAAAACTCATCAGTACGGAAATTAGCCAAACGTGGTAAAACAGCCTGATGACATTTTTTCATTATCTTTTTCTTCTGCTTGATCAGCACTCTTCTTATCCACATATGCAAAAATACACAAACCAGAACTCTCGTATCGTACCAGATTCCAACCTGCCGAGCGTCCTATTTTAACATGTCTTCGGCTTCCTTGGGCAACATTCCGACATGCTTGGTAGGGTTATACCACTGGAGAATACGATTGTAGAATTCCTCCATAGGGCACTTACGAGCGTCATGAATTTCGCCGCAAGCTCGGCAGACGTACAAGCATTGATCGGTCGGATGTCCCTTCTTGCCACACTTGATACAGGTCAGGCGCTTCCAACAACGTAAATTGTCGTGCTTGATCGATCCACAATGACTGCACTTCTTCGTAACTCCTTTATCACCTGCACTTGGTTCACTTCGCTTGCCAGATCGAGGCTCCCCAGGTTGATCATGCGCCCCTGGTTGATCGCGCATAGCAGCAATCATGTAGCGACGCTGGTCACCATCACTTCCACTATCCTCCGAGCTTGATTCTTCACTTCCAGACATCATCTTGATCGCGCGCACCGCTTTAGGCTTTCGCGCCGGGGCAGGTTAGCGATCATCGCCAAATTTCTGACGGAATCAGCTAGTGCCTACCTCCGCCGTTGGCTGGCACGACTTATTGCGTGTATAAGCCTGCAGCGTCTCTTCCAAATCCGTCACGTTGTCCAAACGCAGAAGTGCCAGTTGATCACAGAATTTGCGATTAGTCAACGTGTCGAGAAAATGTTGCACATGTTCACGCAAGCTCGTAGACGGTCCGTCCTTAATGGACAACTCGGCACGAATTCCTGCCACATTCAAACGTTGAAGATACTCAATGGGAGTTTCATCAGATCGCTGCTTCGTGTAGTAGTATTGGCGAGATGCCGGTTGACCACTTCCACAGTACTGAGTTTCAAACTCATCGACGAGACTTTTCCAGCTTGCACGAGTAGATCTCCTCAGCTGGCGATGCCAATTGCGCGCCGGTCCTTTTAGTAGATCGCCCATGATCAAACACTTCTCATGATCAGAGGCTTGATCACGCATAAATGCCGACTTGAGACGACTAATCCAATTCCGCGCTTGATCTTCATCTCCTTCTTTTCCTGAAAATTCCTTCAGATCACTTATCGCGGACATCCGGATCCTGGGAATCGGCTGTTGATGAGGGACTCTGAGGAACTCCAGTGTACGCTGACGCAACCGTGTCTTGTCGAGGCAGAGTGATCAGCTTATCTGGATCGATATAATCACGCTGGGATGGTTGGTTATGGAACTAATATACAGATTCCTTGTCAACATCCTTAACCGTTGCCGATCTTCCTGACTTTGACTGATGATCACGGAGCGAATGCACGGATTCCATGTCAACATCCTTGATCGTCGCTGCTCTTCCTGGCTTTGGCTGATGGATTTTCATACGTACAACTTCAGGTGTCGACTTGCCTCTTTCCTCAGCCAAAAACCGCTCCATAGCATTATCAAAAAATGTTAGCAGCCGTGGGTCTTGAGATGGTTGATCATCTTCTGCCTTGACTGATTGAGGTTCCTTCTTAACAAATGAGAACTTGGCTTCATCCTTCTGGCAGATCGTCATCCGGGTAATCTTGGATTCCACACTTCCGGCACTGCTCGACTCCACCTCAGACATATCGCACTCGGAAGGAGCAGATTCGTAACAGAATGATCCCGTGTGTTCTGACACGTTGATCGACGGGCCCGCTTCAATTTTCAGTGGAGAGCTAGGAGGTTCCACCTTAGTAGATTGACCCACTATAGGCACCAAAAGATCAAACAGCCACTGGGTAGCGGTTGCAACATCTTCAGGGTCTTGATCGAACACTTCTTCAGCACCGTAGGCGCCTGTACTCAGACCAACTTGCTTGATCAGGCGCGTTATCCCTAACACCAGATGAAGCTTGTCCTTCCATGCCATCACTGGTTGATCGACCGCTCCGATCAACGTTCCGCTGATCGTGATCCCAAATAGGCTCATGATCGAATTCGTCAGTAAGAAATCTTCCATCCCCCCCTTGTAAACCTTCCTGTAAAATGTCCTCACCAGATCAGATTCCGTTGGCACCATACTTGATCGACTTTCGTCACTCTCCGACCCAGGCGCCTTCATCAACTCCTTCGCTCGGTCCGGGTCGTAGTATTTCACCACCGCTTCCAATCCAGATCATCTTATGCAGATGTAATAGGCGGATCATAACGCAAGTTATGATCCGCAGGAGATCCCGAAGGATCCTCGGGAGGTGATTGAGGCTTGTCCTCCTTTATCGCATCAGGATACCTCCCCAGGTCCTGATTATCAGCATTTCTTTCTTCTTCAGACATGACGACGGCGAACTGCCTTCCATAGTCATAACCACCTCATCATTTTCCACTTTAATCTTCAATTCTGCTTCCACTTCCGTTTTCACGTCCGCATCAGCGCCATCTTTCCAAGAATCGTGGTGATATCCCGCGTCGCCCAAAGATCCGGGCACGCGCACCATTGTTGTGGAGCGGCTGATCAGAATTTTTGAGGCTCGATCAGGCGTTCCCACAGCGCCCGAACTGCCGACTAATGAATGGGTCATCCGGTTTTCTTGTGACTGGCCTATGTCTTGCTCACCTTGTGTACCCGAAGGCTTGGGCGTGGGTCGCTCTTCAGGTGACCGGGACGTATATCCGCGAGGTTCCGATGCAGGATTGGGATAAAATCGTAGTAGATCGACAGGTGTTGATCAGGTGCGATCAGGTGTGATCAGGTGAAAAACGTCGATGATCAGGACCGCTGATTGATGATCTTGTGACGAATCGACGAGATTTCAGATGATCGCAGGTCGATGATCAAGGTTGATGATCGATGGTCAGGGGTGATCAGGGCTGATCAGGGCCAATAATCGATAATAGCAGGTTCCTGATCGAATTAGCTGATCCAGCACGACTTCGCGTGACTGTGGGTTGATGATAGCAGGTCGTAGGTTGCCGATCGATGATCTTGGTGGTGATCAGCGAAGGGGTACTTGATCAGGAAGCGGAAATCTTTACCACCCGATCGCCGAACCCTCTTAAGTCTAGTCCGCTAATAGAACACCCAATATACTTTGTATTCTAAGATTAGACCTAAGAGAATGGCGGCCGATCAGCGCTTCCCAAGTGCTGATCGACGGACTTTGCAGAAATCCACCTAGCGTTCCCGTGGGGCGCTTAAAGCAGCCGAATTTCTAGGGGCCAGATGCGAACCAATGGGGGAATAGGTGAGAGCGCACTGCTCGATCACTTTCCCCAAAAACCTTTTCAAAAAGAACTACCGCTGACACAGCGGGCAGAGCGGAAGCTGAGTTTCCAAGAACTCTACGTCTACCGGTGGGCCAAAAATGCACTAGACGCTACCGCCCGGGACGTAGAGGTGCGTTTGCAATGAAGGGAGGCGCTAGGTGCCGTACCTGTAAGTGATCTTATTGATCGGACGCAAAAGGAGAACTTTATTAGTGCTTTTATCCTAAAATCTACCAATTACCTAATATCAACCAATCAGAACTACCCATTCCAATGTACTCCGTGGACCAGTCAACCTGATTTCTTTGTCGTCCGTCGCTTACCGTTAGGTACCCGTACCTAGTGCCGCTTCTAATCCGATGGCCCGTCCATGTACCCACAGTTGTACCCACAGTTGTACACAAAATTTACAGTACACTTCACCACATCAGGAAAACGAGGCAATTTGTGCGGACGTCGAAATGTAGTCAATAACATCAACAGACAAGCTGTCCGAAGGTGTTAGACCGGTTTTCAAGACAAAACGCAGGGTCACGCCGAACCCGACCCCGTTGATCGGCAAGTAGAAGCGACTTCGACATAGAGTCGATCAGCCAAATTGACAATGACTACAGTGGTACGGGCAGAGGCGGGACACGTAAGGCGAACTTAGCCTCGACGACAGCTTTTGACTTCAATTCGACGGCTATTCCAAGGATCCGCATGACCGCAAGCACTGAGTTGAAGGACTTTACGGGCAAGGATGACGATGAGGAGCGAGTCCGATCATGGTTCAGCCGAACGAAGTCCGCCTTCCTCCGTTTTCAGAAGCCAAACAAAGAACGGTGTCTGATCTTCCTAGATCTGATGAAGGGACCGGCTGCGAACTGGATCCAGAAGTTAAATCGGGATGCCCGATCTGACTGGAGTTTGTTGTGCATGGAGTTTGAGAGGCAGTACTGTCATTACGGCTTTTCTACTGCGCGAATGCAACACCACATGAGGAAAAGGGGCGATGAAACGCCGATCGAGTACCTTCACCGGCTAAATGTGGCTGCGATGCGTGCGGGGATCCAGATCAAAGAGACCGATCCGCGGATCGGCGCTGCCCAAGAACACGTGGGCCACTTTATCAGTACGCTGGCGATCAGGAGTTGGCCGATCAGCTGACCTTACTGCGCCTCAGGGACGTGGAAGAAGTTGAACAGACGTTACGTATACTGCGCCACTCCCGCGGTATGAGGACGAAGATTGCTGTCGAATCGAATCGATCCCGATCGAAGGTGCCGGACGATCATGTGAAGAGACCTGCGACCAGACCGGTCAGAGAGACAAGAGCGATCGTAGCTGATATGATCTCCATATCGGAAAGGGAGAGCAGTGGCTGGTCCAGTATAGGGACAGACGAGGAACAGCACCGTCACATTTTTGTCGCCCAGTCCGCATCCATTAATCGACCAGCGTCACGCCGTGCCTATTGGAAGTCAGGAAACGGCAACAGATCGGACCCGGACTCGCCGTATAAGAAGTTCACTCATTGAGGGTCAACCAGGCATAATGATCGGGGCTGCTGGCGAAGAATACGTGCAAGAAGTGTGAACGCCGCAGCCACCCCACCATCACTGCCTATTTGGATGTAAAGCGTGTGGAAAGATCCATGACTATGGACAGTGCAAGATGGAACACTTCTTCAATCAAATGAGTAAATAGTATGTTCCCGATAAACACGCGGGAATGTTGCCGCCCGATGTCGAGAAGATGTGAAACTAGATCGCTCGCCAGGTTGTAATCTGGATCGAGCCGAGAGATCTACGTTTATCATATATGCATTCGTCGAAAAAGATAGCAATACAACAATAGAAAGTACAGGCAAAGGGAATCATTCGGTCTACAGTCTTGCTACTGATGAATATTCCCGATCGAAGGTTGTCATGCAGTTGAACCTGCTGCCCGATAAGTCGCGCGGCTACTGGAAATACCACGGTCCCAAAAACTGGTTCAAGCAGGCGAAAGCATATGGTATGATTAACAACAAGAAGGCCACGATGCTGTTTGACTCTGGTGCAGAAGTCTCAATTATCGACTCCGCCTTTGCTCGTAAGGTTGGATGTCAGATCGACTATAAACAGAGGCAAGAGTGCATCGGAATTGGCGAATATTCCTATATGACCGAAAGGAAGACGCGTGTGAAGATCACCTTATCTGGTTCATTGGTCTACTTCTTCAGCGCTTGGGTTGTAAGATGGCCGTCCAAGACGCATTACTTGGTATGGATTTTATGGTGCCGGCAGGCATACGCCTCGATCTTTCGCATGGAGTGCTTACGCTTCCTGAAGAAGTCCAGATCCAACTGGATGGTCGACGCCCCTTATACGGACCACTTACTGATCTGGTGAGGTGGAACCAAGATATCACCATTCCTGTGGGTCGATAGGCAGATATCTCGGTGGGAAAGGACTATCGGCCAAGAAGTTGTGGGTGACCAGGGGCGATCACTGGGTACCGACGCTTGTGGACGGTGGAGATCGAAGAGATCGCGTAAAAGTTACTCACATCGTTAATATACCGCTGATGTTAGACAACGATACGATCGTCGATATGTGGCTGGCTGAAGGAAAGGTTCCATGGAGGATGTGATTTATTTCGGTCGAATCAAGACGTTATATGCAGTAGCAAAGCTTTTCACGTAAGGCCACCACGATCGGATCGGCGACGACAAGTCAGCCGAAGAATACCCCCTGCCGCGGACGGAAAGGCCAGATCACGTGGCGACCAAGATGTGCCGAAGGATATAAGCGCAATCACCCGATACAGTAGACTTGAAGGCAGATGTTACAAGAGTAGTTAACGCAGTTGTATCGCAAGATCGGGTGACAGTTGAACCGACGGCAGATCGGGACGATCGCGATTTTGCTGGAGATGAGTATGGTGATACATCCACTCAAGTCGGTGCCACAGAAGGGCAGCCCGTCGACGAGGATCAACATTGCCCATTTGACAGGGGCGGACCGAGCGAGGTCTCCTCACCAGATGACCTGGTGTGTATGCACGGGGGCGGGGAGAAGTGTGTTGACGGATCGGCGAACCCGATCTGGAATGTGGCTACCCCACCTGAAGTGTTAATAGATCCGCTCGAGACGACTATGGACGATCTACAAGTCGCCAACACCCCCGATCGGATTAATCAGCCCAAGGAACTAAGATTGGACAAGAAATACTGGCTGATCGGGAAGGCTGGTGCTGATGTCGACAGTGATGATGCCGATCCAACCGCCCATTTGGATGCAAGATCGATCCGGAAGACGTGTTGTGGTCAAACGCACCAGGAACTCCCGATCCACTTGGAGGATCGCAAAGAAACAATTGGGATCGGTAAAGCTGATCTTGATTATGGCGATCTGACTAAGAAGTCCGAACGAAACCGACTGAATCAGAATTGTTATGTGGCGACACAGACTTATGAAGTGGGAAAGCAAGATTTGCAATAATGCCGATCGGCAATATCGATCGGTGTGAATTTGTGATGTTTATTGAGATTACGACTACGGGTGTGTGGAGAACTGTGATGAATTGATTATATTTCGGTGATGACAAAGTGGCTTAAGGATATGTATGATTTTTTGGTGGCAATGAAAACGACTCTTTCGATGTGGAAGCAAGTGGATATGGCAAGGGTGGACCTTGATTAACGGTATTAAAGGCCAAGACAGATGAGACGATAGAGTAATCAAAAAGGAAATTTATTGATGATTAATTCATGAATGATTGGCCGATCGGCGCTTGCCACGTTAGCGTTCGCGATCACTCCAAAGCCTACTGACAGTCATGGCTGGGTGATCTTCGATCTTCTCACGAAATTGATTGCGCCAAGGCTGCTCCTTGTCCATCGGGATCAGGGCGTCCAGCAAGTTGTCAACTACGGTGTCGCAGTGGTATACGGGGTACCAATCCCCGTCTTCAATCAGACCCCCTGCTGTCTCCACGCGATGCCTAGCCATATGGAGGGCAACGAGGTATAGGAAGACATCAATGTCACACTCCTTTTCCCGCATCCCTCCAAGACGAATTAGAAAATCGACAACCAAGATTCGCCCTCCCGACTCCGACACTCTTTTCGCTGCTTCTGGAACGTCGCTAAGTCCTTCTCCAGCTTCACCTGCCCAGCGGGAAGCACCTGGTAGTGCGTCGATTCCCAGATCGCTTGGCAGTGGACTTTGTAATATTGCTCAAGACGGCCCAGAAATAAGGCGACCCACGGAGTCAGTGTGAACGTGACACTTATGTCGCGGCTCAATAAAACCTCCCATGGCTTGAAGTCATACATACGGGCGACCTGCGATCCCGTGACAAGATCTGGACGCAACTCAGTTGCACCTAGTTGCCTTACCGCCAGCGGGAAGAGCCAGTAGTCTGGACGTGATAGGGTGCGGGCCAGCAGCTTTGCTTGATCGGAACAGATCAACGCAACAGATCGATCTTCCCCGGAGACCATGGTTCGTCGGCATCCAGACCCAAAGGAGGCTGAGGCACGTCAATCCGCAATGCCCCTAACGATGTGTGACGATATAGTACGGAAGTGCCTGGCAGAACAGTTGGTTTGGATGCCTCAACGGCCGGCTTTGATGGTTCTTGGACGCAGTCACCCTTCGGGTGCACCACTTGGTCTGCCACTGGCGTTGACGTTTCAACTGTGAAAGCAGATCGGCGATGCTGGATCGATTGGAACCGTGATAGAGTGGAAGCCAGCTCAACCGAATCTGTCGATTCACCCTCAGAGTCCGAACCAGACGAATCCAATGCTGGATTGGCTTTGCAGACAGTTGGTGCCAAGGGCGTTTGATTTTTCGTGGTTTATACTGGCTTGGATGGGTCCACTGTCGTATGCAGAAGTTTGGCCGGTGTCTTGGCTCTCTTCCGGGGTGCCTCTGTCTTCTCCGCGTAGTCCGGATCAGCCACTAGGTCCCGCGCCCTCGCGTCTCTTCATGCACCCTTGCGCTTCTTGTTGTGTGCGCGAATTTTGGGGGCGGAATTTCAGCCAATGAATGGTGCGGATTTTCGCCCGAATTTTGTTGGTAAATCGCACCAGCTGATTGCGCCTGTGGTTCCGCTAGGGCGGTCGATGCTACTCCTCAAGGAATGCGATCAGCGACCTGCGAACTGGATAGTCACGTATTCAACTTATCACGGCACCCGTGGATGATTCCCCAGAGTCGATTCGACTCTTGGGTCCTAATGCCGAGCCGATCTTGGGAGGCAGTAATTCTTTCGGAGTAGTCGTCGATCGTAAACTTTAGCTCAGCGATCTGCCTATCCATCAAGATTCGTTGGGAATATAAGACCGACCGATCTCCCTGAGGCTCCGAGCATGGCCGAACGACCACTGCGTGCAGCTCTTGAAGATGCGATCGGTTGCTTTCGAGACGACGCAAGTCATGACGAGTGCCGATCAACCCTCCAACATCGTTTGAAGTAGATCGAAGTGGCCGTACACCTGCCGAACAGTATCGACAAGTGTCTGTGCAGTCGGGAAGACATCGATCACCAATGGATCTACATACAGAAGGAAGTGAAGATCGATCTAACGTGGAGTCATCAGTGGATTGGCATACCTGATTTGTTTTGTTGAGGACCCAAGGCCTTGAGACGTTTATTATCTGCCATCAAGTCTGAACGATCCGCTTGTATAGCATCGATCAGTTTGGAAAGTCGTTTTGAGTCTCGACGCATTTTCTGGAACGCGGTGTCGGTCACTTTCTGCTTTTCGCGCGCTACTTTCAACTCCTCTCGAAGCGCATCAATAATTTGTTGGGACTGATCAACCTCGACTCGGGGCTCATCTTGTTCTTCGACAAGCTGAGTGTCGCCCGAGCCGTACGAATGGTCCGATCGGTCAGAAGTTTGAAGATGCGGCGAGGGCGGGCACCGATCGCCTACGAAGACAAATGTTAATGAAAGATGTGGCGATCGGAAGTCAAGTGGATTTACCTGGTACATTGGACTCGGAAAAATGCATGAAATTGAAGACTTTTTGTGAGATCGGGACGCTACGGCTGTGGTGAAGTACAATTGAAAATTACCGACCGGTTTGTACCAGTGTACAGTTGTCAAGGCAAATCGATCGGGTTGGCTGATAGGACGGAGTGTTTTGGGCCAATCGTATGCTTGGAGTGTTTTGTAGATTTGAGGTAAGACACACGGTTTACATATAGTTTACATATTGGATTTTAATTGGATATATATTATAGTGTTCGTATTACATTAGGTTGCTAAAGTCGCCACTCCGATCGGAGTCATTGGAGGCAGAGGGCTAACAGGGTCCCCTCTCGCCCATTAATCCCGGCCAAAACAGAGCTCCACCGGAAGTGCCACGACGGGAGGCACCCAGTAAGTTCACTCACCCCCTCAAGTTTGGCCACGTTAAGGAGACGTGTTATTTTGGCTGGGTTACTCATCGCAATCTGCTTCGATCAAGTCCCAGAAATTGGCTGGATTACTCATCGCGACCTGCGATCAAGTTCCAGAAAATATAATTGGCTGGATTACTCATTGCTTTTGCAATCAAGTACCAGGATTTATTATTGGCTGGATTACTCACTGCCACGGGCAGTCAAGTGCCAAATTTAATTGCATTCGGAGTGAAGATTTCCGCTTCGTTTGCCGATCGGCTATATTGGATCATCTTTTCGTTGGAATTTTGGATCAGCACCCCAGAAGTGGTACATCCATATCGCAACCCACCAAAGTCTCTACCAAGAAACGGTCCACCGAGTGTGTAGCCACCCATACAATGGATACACAAGTTGAGACACGAGACGAATCGGACTTGGCGTCCTGTAATGCCGATCGTTCACCCGATCGGCACCCAGGCGAAGGTCCGCGGAGTACTCCCTCTGTCAATTGGTCGGCTGGGCGCGATCGTGGTTCAGTTCCAGACACTTCGGTGTTCGATTTTGAACTGGACTCCACCACACATAGATTGTATATGTAGGGAAAAAGTATATCTATGGATGTAATAGTGCAGGTCCCAAACATCTGACTTGAATATATTTACTGCGCTTTCATACTTTTCAATATGTAATGCATGTGTATGGTGACCAATTGTGTACTAATAGACTAGTGTAGTCATCAGTGTAGTTATTGGTGTCATATCACTCCCGATACTCGACAGATAGCCGAAAACTACTACCGGTACCCACGGGACGAAGACGAATAACATAGTACTTAACATTCATTACAGTGCACAAAGTAGTATGGATTCCACATATCTACAGCAACATATTGAAACAAGCTCGCGCAACAGTGCGGGCGTGATCAGGCAGTGCAAATGACAAAAAGTTGCACGTGCCATAGAAGCTTACCCGCCAAATACCTGCAAAACTTACATTTATCGACAGAATAATTTCAAAATTGAAATTCCTAAATTATGTCAGAAAATTCTGAATTAAAAATTTTAGATAAATTCTTTTTAGTTATGCCAGCTATAATTGGCGGCAAGAGGGTTGCGCTCGTTAAAGGATTTAACGAAACATTTCACAACACGAGCTGACGACAGCGTTCATGGTGAGATTTGGCCATTGTTAAATCATTCTTTCCTGGCATTATCCTCACCATTCAAGTGCATCTTAGAATTGGTGCAATGAGAGCAATTTTTCTGATGGTCATGCTGTAGATGAAGAAAAGCTACTTCTTTTATTCACCGAGGTTGTGGAAAAGAAGGCAATAAGATGAAGGAAAAAGGCAACGATAACAATCACCCAGTATCACTCAGTGTAAAGTCTTACCAAGCATACATATCGGCCCTAGTGCAAATGTGGAATGCCCAAATTTCGCTAAAGATGCATTCAAATCCACATACAAATGTAATTGCACTTAAATCATTCATCAAATCATTGAAGCGCAAAGAGACAACGAGATGGCGCGAGGTGTTTGAAGATCCCGGAATGAAGACCCTTGGAGATGGTTACACCGTCAAGGATATGATGACTTTGCACTACCACTATATGTCTGCCAACTCCAGAAATCAGCTGCGGAACAGAGCTGATTTTTTTAATTTCCCATATGATGCTGATGCGAGGGTAAAGACGACGAATGTTCCAGGTAAGAAATGAGTTAACATATAGTATAAATTTGAATAAGAGGCTAAAAAATTTCGCGGTTTGCTGACATCCAGATGGTGGAAGATATTGAGAACGAGGGTCCATGATCATGACCAGCCGTGCTATGCATCATGGACCAGGGTAAGACAAACCAATTTGGCAAAATTGAATCCGGGACCGCTATGCAATCAAAATCTCCCGAGAACTGCGCCATTGGGGAAATAGCTTCTTATCTTTTTTATCGGTTCCAAATTGAGAAGGAGTATTTACCTGATTTCAAAGAGAGGAAAAACTGGTATGGCACATATTTGTTCGTTGCTGGAAGAAGGCTCAAGTAGATGACCCCGGACGACCGTCGTGAGGCACAGAAAATGGCATTTAAAGAATGTGTAATATTCCTGTCTCATGTTTTTCACAATCCACGAAAGGTTTGAGCAAACATCATGTCAGTTGCAGGTAGGAAGTGTTTCATCTTCTCCAAAAAAACTCGGCAATGTCTTCAGTACTAATCACACTTTCAACAAGGCGTCTCACATAGACATATAAATGTTGCTGGTCTCTGGTCGAATGACGCAATGACTGGGGCATATGTTGATTCGATGCCGCAGAAGCCATGAGCGCTGTTGAGCAGTTCCCTGTCGCCGGTGGAGCATTCTTCCTTCCTCGTGCGGTAGCAGCAGTCCCGGAAGCGCTTGCAAATATTGTGTTCCCGGAGGTAGAACAAAATTTGGAAAGCATTCCAGAGAGGAGAATTTGAGTAGGATATTGCCGATGTAGCCTTTCTGAGCGCACTACGGACCATGCGGAATTTTTTTTTACTAAACACTGCGCAAATTCGCAGAAGCTACCCGCAACTAGGCCCAGTATCCATGGATCTTGGATCTGGATTTCTACTGATCCATGATCCAGATCCATCCCTATCCATTGGATCCTGATCCAGATCCAAGATCCATGGATCAATTAGCAGAAATTAATTTTGAAACAAAACCCACCCAAATCAATTGCAGAAGGTTGCATTTTTGCTAGTAAACATACATTTTTGAATCCATAGTTGTATTTTTTCTGTCTTTTAAGTGGATTCAGAGATGGTTACAATACAGGCAATCAATTTTGAAAGAGAAAAAGGAGCATAGATGTACAGGATAGAAATTGCTAGCTGTTCTAAAGAACTACTCTGTGTCTAAATACCCTTTCTGCCTGTAAAACTCCTTTAGACACACTAGGGCTTCAATGTACCTTGGTGACAGGGCACTTCTATCCCATCTTAAGACCCTTCTGTCAAAAGAGAATACTCTATCAGAAGGTGCACTGGTGGCAGGAATGGAGAGGATGGCTATGGCCATCTTGGCCACCACTGGAAACTGTGAATAGTGTACTTTCCACCATCCCAAAGGACAAGTGCTTGGGTGGGCAGCCTTCTGAGTGCAGTATGCCTTCATCTCCTGATCCAAAGCACTGGGAACATGGATGGAATGGTCTTGATCATACCCCCAGGCAAACAGCTCATCCACCATGGTCTTGGACTGTTGTCCACTGTCAGTTATCTCATCTTCTATGTCCTCCTGGTACACCTCATATTTTTAAGTTCCATATAGAAAAGCTCCTGAATGGCCTCCAAGCTGTAACCATGCCCCAAAGTCCTGTGGTGATCTGTAGGCCAGTTTTGCTGGAACCATCTTAAGTTGAATATGGGATCCGGGATAGTGGCAAAGTAATTTTCCTCCAGATTCAAGGCCATATGATTGTACTTCTGGATTTTTTCCAGCCTTTTCTTGGCCATAGGCTGAAACTGGGAAGCATCATACTGGCTTTCCACCTGTACCAGGCAAATAATTTAGACATTTGACATACTGATATCTGATGTTAAAATCAATCACATACCTGGAATAACTTTTTCCATAGAATAGAATAAAAGGCATAACAATACACAGGGTGGGATAGATTGTCCCAGAGAGCATCTCAGTGGCAGCATTGAAGAGCTCCAAAAAGTCACACACCTGTTGAAGTTTATCCCATTCCTCAGGCTCCAGTTTGAACTTCTGAAACTCCATTGTCTGTTTCATATGCTGGAGGCTGGGTTTGTTTAAAACAGTATGAGTAACAGTGTTTTACTTTCCAAACTGATTTACCTGATGGATTACTTTAGATCCAAAGCTCTTTTGAACATAGCATGTGTAGAATTCCATCTGGTAGACACATATTGTATCCGAGTGTTCAAACTGGATTTTTTTGCTGCAATGCCACCACTGTCTGTAAAAGGTTCCTCCTTTGAGGACTTGAATTCACTGTTGTAGCCAGGGCTCTATCCTTTTGTAAAATGTTTTGAGATCCACCCTTGCTGTTCCTGGCTCTATTGTCAAAGATAGACCACTGACAAGATCATTGTCAATTCTATAGTTTCTAGTCTTCTATTGCACATGATGAACAATGAACAAAAATACCTCATGGGATTCTCTTGAATGTCTATTTGTCTTCATTGCTCTTCTTCATCCAGGGCTCCAATGTCTGGCCACCCAAACAGAGCAATGCCATTTCTAGCAATAATGTTGATAATATGTGCAAAACATCTGTGAAGCATGCTATTGGACTCAAATTGGACCTCAGGCCTCAAAGCAAACTTGCTGAACAGAGTAAAGTTTTTGCTGCCATTATCAAGAGTGACATGGCCATGAACTTTCAGGAATCCCAGTCTGGTCACCATTTGAAAGTAGAATTCTTCAAGATTCTCTCCTGAATGGTTTCCTGAGTTATACAAAAAGAAAAATGTTTCAATTGAAGGTAGATAGTATAGTAAATCTGGATTCAAAGCTTACTTTTGATTTCCTCAAGACCAAATATACTACTCTTCATTTCCCACTCAGGATCGATCCAGTGACCTGTCAAGCTCATAAAAGCATTCTTTCTGGCAGGTGTGCTCCAGCAATCAGTGGTGAAATGGAGTTGCTGAATGTCTTTGACATCAGCTAAAGCCTCCTCAGTCATGTTTCTCAGGTTGATCAGATGCAATTGTTGAGACCAATCCTTGATGGCATCTGCCTTAACCATCATGTTGTCTGTCTTGCCATTGCTGGCCAAAGACAGCAGGTGTGGTGGAGCGGCTGATCAATGTTTTTGACGCTTGATCAGGCGTTACCACGGCGCCCGGACTGCCTACTAACGAAGGGGGTCCTCCGGTTGTCTCTTGACTGCTTGTGTTCCTGCTGTGGTGGAGTCAAGTTCGAAATCGAATACATTTGTATCGACAACCTGACCACCACCATCGTGCCCAGCCTTCCAACTTACGGGGGGGTACCCCGCAGACCTCCACTCGAAATCTGGTCCGATCTTCCGCTGCTGGCTGACGACCGGTCGTCATCCAAAGACACTTTTTCCGATTCACTTAAGTTCATCTCACCTTGTGTACACGATGTAATGGGCTAGTTACACACTCGGTGGGTCGGGATCGCAGATCGATCTGATTCTGTCTTGAATATTGGAGACCGTACTGGATAGGTGTACCTAGGGCGGAACTCTTCACCCCAGGTACGTACAGACCAGAAACACTTCCAAAAGATAAATTCCAATAGGTCGATCGTCCAAACGATCTAGACCTGGCCAATACGAAATAATAGAGGGTAGACCAATCAACCGGTCTAGCCCCTGACCAATATGAGAGAAGACCAAAACCGGTCTAAACTCCAACCAATGTTACAATGAGCCAAGCTGTCCACGTGAAGACCCAATATGCCCGTGAAACTCCACAAACGATATCTCCACGTAAAGACCAATCCAGTGAATAGCACGTTCCAAACGTACTTGACTTAAAGTGTCAAGATCGCCAAATCGTACTCCTGTCGAGGGACTTCAGGTGTCCAAAGTGCGCGTGCGGCGCGTCCAGACCGGGTATAATAGGCGAGAGAGGATAATTCAACCCTCTTCCCCCAAACACTCCGCGGCGGGCGGAGGCGACTAGTGTACGTGAAAATAAGAACGGCGACCCCTTGCTGCGGCGTAGACCAAGACCAGAAGACGTTTTTGCCGCTTATTCCTAGACCAAAAACCTTTACCGGAAAATCCGTAACCAAAAGACTATTACTTGGAAAAACTGCACCTAACCAATAATACTACCTCCCTATGGTCCCTAATGTACCCACACAAAATTATGTAAAATACCCAAAGTCAAGTGACTCACCCAAGACCGGCGTTCTTGATACTCCTTGAATCTGATAGGCTAGAAAGCCCCACCTTGTTTAGACCAATCCGAAATTCGACCAACTGCCTTGACCAAAAGTGACTAAATTTGTGGTACACTTCACCACACTGCTCACCTTGTGTACCCGATGGCTTAGGCGTGGGTTGCTCTCCAGGTTGCGGGGATGGCACGCTGCAATATCTTGTTGCAAGATTGAGTTAACTTGTGACGAAGCGACTGATGCGATCAGGCGTGATCAAACTTGATCAGGCTTGATCAGGAGCAAATATTCGATGATCAGGACCTCTGGTCGTTGATCAGGGGGTGATCAGGGGTGATCAGAGCCAATAGTCAAAATTCAGATCGTGATCGACCTGATCGGCCTGATCGGTCTGATCGATTTAGTCGATCAGGCACTAGTTTGCGCGAGTTGCGAGCAGATGAACGCGGGTCGCGATTTGCAGACTGTTGATCAGGTGTTGATCGGCGAAGGGGGTACTTGATCAGGCAGCGGAAGTCTTCACTGCCTGATCGCGGAGCCTCTGGATTCCGAAACAGCTAAAGGAACACCCAAATATATCTATTCCTAGCCTAGACCTACGAGGGGGGAGTAAATTTCACTAAATACACCTAGAGTTCCCGTGGGGCGCTTACAGCAGCCGAACGCTAGGGTCCAAACGTGAATCAAACGGGGAAGAGGTGAGAGCGCTGCTCAATCACGTTCCAGGAATCGAAGACCTTTACAAGAAGAACCGCTGACACAGTGGGCGGAGTTGCTACAAGTTCTCAACACTCTACGTCTGCCGGTGGGCCAAAAACGCACAAAGTGCTCCCGCCCGGGACGTAGAGGTGTATTCTAGAAGAAGGGAGGCCCTAAGTTGCCGTCCCTGTAAACGATCTGCCCGATCGTACGCAAAAGGAGAACTTTATTATCACTTATATCCTTAGATCTACCATTTCCCCAATTTCAGCCAATCAGAACCGTCCATTCCAGAGTCCTCCGTCGACCAATCGATCTGATTTATCCATTTTTCGTCGGTGTTCGTCGGTGTTCGTTGGTGTTCGTTGAGTACCTGTATGTAATCGTCCCATCCTCCCATGCCCCGTCTATGTCCTGTCTATGTGCACCACGGTTGTACACGCAACTGTATACACCGTGGTACACACAATCGTATACGATTACGTACCCAATTTGTGTCCGCAGTCAGACCCCTAATTAGGCCCATAATTCAGCCCAATTTATAGCACGCTTTACCACAACCGTCCATGAGCCTCGTCCCAGCCGTACAGCGGTGTGGGCGAGGGTCCATCATGCCTTTGGATATCGTAGATCATGCCACCGTTGGTCGAGTTGTCCACACCCATCAATCATGGCATTATTGATCAGGCGATCATCATCCATCAATCTGCCCCTTCTCCCGCCGATCAGGTCCCAATCGGTCAGGCCGTTACCGTTAGTGGTATTCCCCTCGCGATCCAACGTTCATCCTCCACCAACCGTGGCATCTGCGATCAAGCTGTCTCGATCAGGCATTTCTGCATTTCCATCATGCAAGCGATAACGGACGACACCCCAGCTAACACCGCCAGCGATCCTGCCCTGGATCGGGCCACAGCCGATCAGGCGATCGCCGCACTCAATCAGGCTTACAGCCTACAAGAGGCCCTCCACGCACGCTATGAACAGATCACCGTGTTATCCAACTCGCTCGTGCCAACCGCGATGTGGCGGACCGAGATGCCGAGATCAAGCGGGCCTCCCTTAAACAGCTTGTGCCACTGCGTGATTTCGTTGACACTGCAGTCAACGATCTCAAGTCTAAGTTGAAGACTGCCAAAAACACTGTATCTGATCAAGAGAAAACCATGGTCGATCAACGTGCCCGGATCCGGGATCTGGAGAGCAGTCGTGACCGTGATCGCTATCTGCGATCGGTGCATGAAGATACTATTGCTGATCAAGCGTGAGAGCTGGATCAACTTCATCAGCGCATGGTTGAGTTACAAGAAGAATACAATCAGGCTGCTTCCAAGAATCAGCGCTTGGTCGAGCAGGCGTTCAAACTGACCGCCGAGATTGACAGACGCAAATAACAGTGCGATCTCCTTCGGAAGAAGAATAAAACCAATCGCATGCAGATGGATGACTATACCGCCATCATGGACCAGACGCAGGAGATATGTGAGCGGGTCGAGGGAGTGTCTGATCTCCAGGCTGAGCTGGATGATCTACAAGCCGCATATTCTCAGCTGGAGGAAGAGATTTCCAACACGCAATGCCGCTTCGATCAAGTTTCTCTGCAGAACGCGACACGCTTCGCAATCAACTGCGACAGGCTCAAGACAAAGTCATGCAATTGCGCTCGTTTCACTCGGACCTTCAGGACCAGTTGGCTGGTATGTCGTTGCGGATGCAGATCGCACCGGCTGCCCGTACCCCTCTTGCAGGTTCTAATCAGGCTGCATCGCCTGCTAGCCTTCCCGATGAATCTCCAGACGGCTCGGTCAGACGCATCGCTCCTTCGTCTAAAGACGTATTCAACGTTCCCGATCTTCCTCTCGGTCCAAGCGGCCACGCCTCATTTCCCCCATTTCGGGGGCGAAGACGGAGGACGATGATCCTCCAAGTACTGATCGGGCGATGAAGGTGGATTACCTGACCCGATCGCTTCCATTCCATCTACTCCAACAATTAGCAAGTTTGGGAGAGAGGATTTTCCGGATCATGGCTCTGCCGGGTCCCTTTTTGCTCGTACGGGTGATTTCAAGTCGTTGATTACGGTGACTGATGATTCCACTGACGCCGACATCCTGCCTTGGACTCCAAGTCAACTCAGTGGGTTCGATCTGCGTAGCGTCACGGCTCAAGTGGTATTTGACTACTTGAACCGCCCCGAGGGATGTTTGTTCCCGGCCGCCACGCATGCCCCTCCGGCTGATCAGTGGTTTGGTCATTTGATCACCCAGCCGGAGGTGGAGCGGTTATATTCCCAACGCCCCTGGGACATTTTCACGGCCATGCTGACGCTCATTTCTTTCCGCTCAGTCGGCTGGTTTGCCGACTTTGAAACGAAGTACCGGTCGTTTCTCAACCATCACGCGCTGGCGATCTGGGAGTCGACGCATTATCTCCCCATTGAGAAAACCTTCGCGAGACTGATGACTTCTTCCGGGACTATTAATACGATCGACGTCAGCGCAGAAGTCGTGCCGGGCGACATGGAAGAGGATTGTGGAGTTTATCCTGCGGGGGATGATCGACGGGAAGTGTGATCTCGACATTTTCCTGGACCCGTCGATCACACATTGTGCTCGAAACCGTCCTTTGAAGTTTTCCCCGGCCGACGATGTGGCGTGGTACCCCGGGTTCCTATCGGACTCGCCACATCGGACCCTATCGGACGCGTTGAGAGAGGTTGATGACTTTGAACCTTGGCGGGTTCAATATCATCTTTCCCCCGAAGACCACCCTGACCGTAAAATTCCTCGCATCCGTCGCAAGTTCTATGGGTCTGAGTATTCGGTTGATCACTTCTTCTTTAATCAATAAACACTCTTAATCATGCCATTTACCACTGTTACTTCATTACTTTTCAATGCATAATATAAATCGGTATTCTGTCGGCTTATCTACCGTTGTTACATCACCATACCTCGCAATCTCTATCGTAAATACAACACTTCAAGTCATTCATCGTTTCTTCATCAATTGTGAGTTTCATCAATAATTTTCTTTGATCGTAGGTTCTTCGATCATAATCCCACGATCGGTCCATCGATCACGCATTAGTTGGACTCTTCGTCCACTTGCATTACGTCAAACCGATGTCTGTGGACCATCTTCCTTTCAAAGTCGTTGATCATATCATCACAGCTCAGATCTTCCTGGTCTACCCACGACGGCTCAGCATAACCTTTCCAGTAGACTTGATATTCGCGTAACGTTCTCCCATACCTAGTCTTTCGACCAGATCGGATATCGGTGATACGATCAACTTCAAATTCATCTGGATCTAGCTTCCTTTCCCAGATGTCTTCGGGTAGCAAAGCTTCCTCGAAGTCGAAACGATCTTCTACCCCAGCCGCTAACACAGTAGTAGGGCGACCTGGAAATTCCTTGACCAAATTTAACTTGGACAGGTGAACCACTGGGAACATACGATAGTCGGTGCCGACTATAACTAATCTCGCCGCATGAATACCGATCACCGCATCGACTCTGAAGGGTCCATGACACATATGCTCTAGTTTCTTCGCGAACCCTTCTTTCACCTGATCGAGATATAACCAGACCCTTGAACCAGCTTCGATCTTTGTGCGGTGTCACTTGATCGTTGTGCTTTTCAGCTCGATCGGCCATCGTTGGTGCAATCGAGTGTTCACTTGATCACGGGCGTAACGGTAGCCTTTCTGCAAACTTATATCTCCACCGACGAGCATACCGGTGTTTACGCCGAATTCCGCCCAGTTGTAATGTTGATTCCAACGATGATCGCGGATCCCACCCATACGCCAAATAAAATGGTGTTTCTCCGCGAATTCGATCAGGGGTCGAGTTTAGCGCGAATACCAGTCACTCTGCGTACAAGCTCCAATCCTTCTGGACGACATCTGATACATACATCTTGATTGCCCTTGTAATCGTCTGCACCGTTCTTTCCGCCTTGCCGTTCGCCTGTGGACGGTATGCCATAGTGGCACTCTGTCATTCTCCCACGATTTTGTTGAACGCACGAAATACTTCCGACATAGAACCGGGCTCTCTGTCATGCCTGATCACCTCAATAGCCCAAATCGTCGAAGTACACATTCTTCATAATTTTCGGCGACTTTCTGCGCTGTGCGGGACGATCCAGCTTTCGCGATCACGATACTCGTGAACAGATCAGTCCAAATCAGCAGTTCCATATGCACATCAGTCGATCGGGGCAGTGACGGGATATGATCCATGGCTATCACTTGGAATGGGTACGTAGCCTCGATATTCCTCGGCGACATGCCCTTGATCGTATGCTGGCCCTTACCCGTCTCGCAGTCTACGCATTGTCCAACAAATCTTTTTACACTTCGAAATAGACCACGCCAATGAAAGTATCGTCTGATCCGCTGATATTTACGCCCTATACCTTGGTGTCCTCCTTCCAAGCTCACATGATAATGGTGGAGTACATCCGCATGTAGGGTCTCGGGTAAGACCAGCTTAATCGAAGAACGTCGATCTTCTTGATCATCTTGATCATCGCTGGCTTTTCCTTCAGCCATATTTCCACAGTAAATCAGCAATCCTTGTTCATCGACATCGTAGTTGTAGGCAGTTTTCGCGTAATCCTTTACCTCGTCTGCGCTCAATTGTGAGACGTCACCATACAAATAACTTCGCAAATCATGAATCCATTTCTCTTCGTCCTGCGCCTTTTTCACACGTTCCGCTCTTATCCCGTCTATGGATATATCGGGCCACGTTGACGGTAGCGGTTGACGGAGGTTACGTGATCGTGTCGTCACTAGCACTTGTGGGATAGTGGGATCTTCCTACCAAGTAATCACTTCAGACAATCTGTTGACATTGACCAATTCCTCCAGCTGTTTCTCGTCATCAATCTCACATCTTGTTCCACCCTTCATGACCATAGTGGTGATATGATCTGCACTATTATTCCACTATATTTTAACATGCACAAGATCATAATCGGTCCATTCGCGAAGGAGGTTAAACGCACGCTGTTGCAACACTTGCAATCGCGGAGCTTTACACTCTATTTCACCGCGCATTTGCCTGATTACCAAATTCAAATCTCACCACACGATCATCCTTCCTTTGGGGTATCGCGACAGTAGGTCCAAACTTAAGAGCAATCCATGGTATTCAGCTTCGTTCACCGTGATATCAGGTGCATGATCAGCCACCGCGATCATAATCTTCCACTCCGGTAATTTCCACACGATAGCGCCAAACGCACCTACACGTCGCTTGACACTTGCAGATCCATCGAAACTGATCACGTAGAGTTCTTCGCCCTTCTCAACCGTAGGAGGTAGTACTTCAATCATCTGCCGCGGTTGCATTTTCGGTGAGATCGCAATCAGTGCTTCATCAGTTTCGGTGCGGGGGGTGATACTTTCAGCTAACGCCCCTAGTACCTCCTCTTCTCCATGCACACATTTCTTGATCTCCAAGTCCCATTGTGACCAGATCACAGCCCATCTACCCAATCGACCGTCTAGCCCGTTGGATGTTAATAACCACTTTAACGTAGACCGACGTGACAGGACAGTGATCGGCTTTCCGACCAGCATCGTGAAATAGACGTCCAAAATTCGCAAACGATCCAGCACTTCTTTTTCGACGGGGCTGTAATTCAGCTGACCGCTCTTCAATGTTCGGCTGGCGAATGCGACGGGGCAATACACTTGATCATGTTCTTGTACCAGCGCGGCAGATACTGCCCATTTGCAGGCGTAAACCACGATCACCGGCGTTTTGTTCTGATCAAAATGGCGCAGGGTTGGGGTTGACGCAATCTTCGCTTTCAGCATGCTGAATGCTACTTTTGCCCTGATTAATCGATCGCCTTCATGATCCGAATTCTCCTTGCTCAATGATCGTCTCTTCAACTCTTGATAATATATTTCTCTTAATTCGTAGAGCACAGCGGCATAGATCGCGAAGTCTTCAATAAATCGACGGTAGTAGTTCAAGCTTCCCAAAAACGATTGCATAGAACGTAAGGTACCAGGGAAAGGCAAATCGATCAGATCATCCAAATTTTTTGGATTTGTTTCCAAACCGAGGCTAGAGACATGATGCCCTAAATATGGAACTTCACTTCTCCCCCAGTACGATTTAGCCACGCTGATCGACAAGTTCCATTGATCGCAATTTCCCAACAGGTGCCACACCTTGTCTCACAGGGTAGTCCAAGTAGGTGCAGGGATCAAAATATCATCGATATATGACCGCCGCTGCAGCACAGACGATCCCGGTGTATGGTCGGGATCTCCCACAGTAAATACAGCCTATTCGTCAGCACCGTCCTTAACCTTGAGACACCCATATAATGCATTATCAATAAACCGCTGGTAGAATTGCGGAGCATTCTTTAGGCCAAAAGGAATCCTATTCCATTCAAACAATCCAAACGGAGTGACAAACGCCGAAATCTGACGTGCTCGATCGGTCATAGACACGACCCAGAAACCACTCGCCATATTCAAAGAGCAAAACCACAACGCTTTATCCAAATCTTCGAGTAGATCATAGATCAGGGGCATTGGGTATACCATCAAACGCGTGAGTTGATTCACCGCGCGATAATCGATATATAAGCGAATATCAACCCCATTCTTCTTCACGATGATCACTATAGGTGATGCCCAGGGTTACGTAGACGTCTGGATGATCTTAGTAGCCAGTAGCCCCTTGATCAAGGCCTATAACTTCTCGCGAAATTGCGGAGCCACCTTTCGACACTTTTGGGCGATCGGGCGCGCATTGCCTACATCGATATCGCAACAACTCCACGTGCAGCAGGAGGTAGTGTGTTCCCTTTTCCCGATCAACAGATGTTTCTTCGCCCATATTATATCGCGAAGCTGATCAATTTCTTCTGCGGTGTTGACCAAGGGGTCTCTGACTTGCAAATCATCTTTAGTCACCTCTTCGGTACTTGCAGACACTTCAGGCAACGTTGCAAGCTGCTTCTCCAATTCTTCCACATACAAATATCCGCCTTCATGGTAGCAAACTTGATCATCGATAGTGATTACATCAAATTCCCTAGGATCGGCTGAGCCAGGGTTCACACGCGTATCTTGACCAGGCGTATCTCTTGTAACAGGTAGTTCAACTCCGTAATCAAAGGTCGGACCTTTCGTCCCCGGCTCCTGATCGCACCGCTCTTGCACCTCTTGCACCTTTTGAGACCCTCTGGTTACCAATGCCACAGATGTGACGATCGGGTATGTAGGTCGTACTAAATACTTCGAGGAGTAGGATACTCCTTCTTCTCGACTAGGGGACCTTGATCGACACTTTCTTGATCGTCATGTACAGAATCCGTAAAAGCTTGATGCGCGAGATTTTTCCACTCCTTATAGCGATTGAATCCCACCGAAACAAATCCAGGGAGACGGGGTACGCTATCTTTGTTCATCCAGATACCTAAAATCGTATCGCCTTGCACAATGATCGGATGATCAACGACGTTCAAAACACGCAGATATCGTAAATTACCCACGCCCCTAGTGATGGTGGGGACCCAATCTCTCCCAAGAGTAATCCACAACTTCCGAGATCGCTGGTCATAAATCCGAACCTCAGCAGACCGACCTACTGGGATCTGTTCGTAATGATTAAGTTTCATATAATTACCAATCTATCCGTACAGCTGTCGGCGTCCCTCCAATGGGATGATCACCTCATCAGGCAACCTTAGCGCACCGTGGACGATTTCCATCTAGCACCAGCTGGTATCATAAAATCCATACCCAATATAGCATCTTGACCGACAAGTCTTCCCACCCATGCATGGAAATAACAAACCAACGATCCCGCTAACGTAATCTTGATTTTAGTGCGCCCTTCTGTGAGGTATGAACTTTCTCCAATGCCGAGACATTCTTGCGTTTGACTCGTGTCGATCTGACAACTCACCTTACGAACAAAGGTTGAGTCGTTGATCGACACTTCGGCACCAGAATCAAATAATAACGTAGCTCGTTCGTTATTAATTTTTTCGCTCGCCTTGGCATGTTGGAACCATTTCTTTGGCTAGTGGTACTTCCAATATCCACGTGATTCACCCGGAAGTAAATCAACTTCCATGATCACCGGGGATCGAGAAAACCCATCAATACGTAAATTAGCCAAACGTGGTAAATCAGACTGATCACATTTTTCATTATCTTTTTCTTCTGCTTGATCAGCCCTCTTCTTATCCACATATGCAAAAATACACAGACCAGAACGCTCGTATCGTACCAGATTCCAACCTGGCGAGCGTCCTAATTTAACAGGTCTTCGGCTTCCTTGGGCAACATTACAGCATGCTTGATGGGATTATACCACTGGCGAATGCTATTGTAAAATTCTTCCATAGGGTACTTGCCCGCATCGTGAACTTCGCCGCATGCTCGGCAGACGTACAAGCATTGATCGGTCGGATGTCCCTTATTGCCATACTTGATACAGGTCAGGCGCTTCCAACAACGTAAATTGTCATGCTTGATCGATCCACAATGACTGCACTTCTTCGTAACTCCTTAATCACCTGCACTTGGTTCACTTCGCTTGCCAGATCGAGGCTCCCCGGGGTGATCATGCGCCCCTGGTTGATCGCGCATAGCAGCAATCATGTAACGGCGTTGATCACCATCACTTCCACTGTCGTCAGCACTTGATTATTCACTTCCAGATGTCACCTTGATCGCGCGTACTGCCTTGGGCTTCCGCGCCGCGGCAGGTGCCCGATCGTCGCCGAATTTTCGGCGGAATCGGCTGGTACCTACCGCCGCTGTCGTCTGGCACCACTTATTGCGTGCATACTCCCGCAACGTCTCTTCCAGATCCGTGGCGGTATCCAACCGCAGAAGCGCCAGTTGATCAGCGAGTTCGCGATTGGCCAACGTATCCAGAAAATGTTGCACTTGCTCGCGTAAGATCGTAGGCGATCCATCCCTGATCGGCAACTTGGCTCGAAGTCCCGCCACATTCAACCGGTGCAGATACTCAATAAAACTTTCATCTGATTGCTGCTTCGTGTAATTATACTGACAGGATGCCGACTGACCACTTCCACAGTATTGAACTTCAAACTCATCCACGATAATTTTCCAACTTGATCGAGTACCTCTACTCAGCTGGCGATACCAATTGCGCGCTGGTCCTTTTAGTAGATCGCCCAGGATCAAACATTTTTCATGATCAGAAGCTTGATCACGCATAAATGCTGACTTGAGGCGACTAATCCAATTCCGCTCTTGATTTTTATCTCCTTCCTTTCCCGAAAATTCTTTTAGATCACTGATCGAGAAAATCCGAATCGTGGAAATCGGCTGTTGATCAGGAATCCCAGTATACGCGGACGAAACTGTGGCTCGTCGCGGAAGTGTGATCGGCTCGTCTGGATCAATACAATCACTCTGGGATCGTTGATCATGGAACGAATACACGGATTCCATGTCAACTTCCTTGACCGTCGTCAATCTTTCTGGTTTCCACTGCTGATCACGCAGCGATGCACGGACTCCATGTCAATATCCTTGATCGACGCAGCTCTTCCTGGCTTTAGCTGGCGGTTTTTGTGCCAACGACTCCAGGTGTCAACTTGCTTCTTTCCTCAGCCAGAAACTTCTCCATAGCCTTATCAAAGAATGTCTGCAGCTGTGGACCTTGCGATACTTGATCATCTTTTGTACCTTGATCGATTGAGGTTCCTTCTTGGTAAATGCGAACTTGGATTCATCTTTCTGGCAAGCTGTCATTTTGGTGACCTTGGGTTCGATGATTCTTGCACTACTCGACTCCACTACAGGCTCATCGCCTTCGGAAGGGGCATATTCGTAGAAGGATGATCCCGAGTGTTCTGCCACGTTGGTCGATGGGCCCGCTTCAATTTTGGGCGGTGAACTGGGGGGCTCCTCCGTATTAGATCGACCCACGATAGGTACTACCACCTCGTATAGTCGATGTGTAGCAGCCCTAATATCTCCTATGTCCTGATCGAACATTTCTTCGGCATCGTAGGCGCTTGTCGACAGACCATCTTGCTTGATCAGGGGTATTAGACCTAACACCATTCAAAGCTTGTCATTCCAATCCGCCACTGGTCGAAAGACCGGTCCTTTCATCTCTCCGCTGATCGTGACCCCGAGGAGGTTCATTATCGCGTTCGTCAATAAGAAATCTTCCAATTTTCCTTTGTAAACCTTACGGTAAAACGTTTTCACCAGATCCAATTCCGTTGGCGGCGTACTTGATCGACTTTCGTCGCTCTCCGACACAGATGCCTTTAGCAACGCCTTCGGATGATCGGTCTTGTAATACTTCACCATCGGATCCCAATCCGGATCCTTATACACACATGTATTTGGCGGAACATAACTTGCGTTATACTCCGCATGGGCTCCAGAAGGAGTCTCGGGAGGTGGTTGAGGCTTCTCCTCCTTTATCTCATCAAGATTCCTCCCCAGGTACTGATGATCAGCATTTCCTTTCTTCTTCAGGCATGACGACGGAGAACTGCCTTCCATAGTCACAGCCACCTCCTCCTTTTCAACTTTTATCTTCAATTCTGCTTCCGCTTCCGTTTTCACGTCCGCATCAGCGCCATTTTGCGTAGATTCGCGGTGATATCCCGCGTCGTCCAAAGATCCGGGCACGCGCACCATTGTGGTGGAGCGGCTGAACAAAGTTTGTGAGGCTTGATCAGGCGTTACCACGGCGCCCGGACTGCCGACTAACGAAGGGGGTCCTCCGGTTGTCTCTTGGCTGCTTGTGTTCCTGCTCACCTTGTGTACCCGAAGGCTTAGGCGTGGGTCGCTCTCCAGGAGGCGGGGATGGCATGCTGCAATTCCTTGTTTCAAGATTGAGTTAACTTGTGACGAAGCGACTGATGCGATCAGGCGTGATCAAACTTGATCAGGCTTGATCAGGATCAAATATTCGATGATCAGGACCTCTGGTCGTTGATCAGGGGGTGATCAAGGGTGATCAAGGGTGATCAGAATCAATAGTCAAAATTCAGATCGTGATCGACCTGATCGGCCTGATCGGTCTGATCGATTTAGTCGATCAGGCACTAGTTTGCGCGAGTTGCGAGCAGATGAACGCGGGTCGCGATTTGCAGACTGTTGATCAGGTGTTGATCGGCGAAGGGGGTACTTGATCAGGCAGCGGAAGTATTTACTGCCTGATCGCGGAGCCTCTGGATTCCGAAACAGCTAAAGGAACACCCAAATATATCTATTCCTAGCCTAGACCTACGAGGGGGGAGTAATTTCACTAAATACACCTAGAGTTCCCGTGGGGCGCTTACAGCAGCCGAACGCTAGGGTCCAAACGTGAATCAAACGGGGAAGAGGTGAGAGCGCTGCTCAATCACGTTCCAGGAATCGAAGACCTTTACAAGAAGAACCGCTGACACAGTGGGCGGAGTTGCTACAAGTTCTCAACACTCTACGTCTGCCGGTAGGCCAAAAACGCACAAAGTGCTCCCGCCCGGGACGTAGAGGTGTATTCTAGGAGAAGGGAGGCCCTAAGTTGCCGTCCCTGTAAACGATCTGCCCGATCGTACGCAAAAGGAGAACTTTATTATCACTTATATCCTTAGATCTACCATTTCCCCAATTTCAGCCAATCAGAACCGTCCATTCCAGAGTCCTCCGTCGACCAATCGATCTGATTTATCCATTTTTCGTCGGTGTTCGTCGGTGTTCGTTGGTGTTCGTTGAGTACCTGTATGTAATCGTCCCATCCTCCCATGCCCCGTCTATGTCCTGTCTATGTGCACCACGGTTGTACACGCAACTGTATACACCGTGGTACACACAATCGTATACGATTACGTACCCAATTTGTGTCCGCAGTCAGACCCCCAATTAGGCCCATAATTAGGCCCTTAATTAGGCCCAATTTATAGCACGCTTTACCACACAGGCTTTTGAAAGACTTCCTTTACACACTCTCAAATTCCAAATCCAGATCAACAATGGCCTCCAAAATGCTGGTTTTCAGATTGATCTGATTCACCATCTGAATAGACAAATATTCATAATTATTTCCATTTTTTGAGGTAAAACAAAATGATTTCCACAGCTGTACACTGACCAAATAAAGTCTGGCTTTCTTTTTTACCATAAAAGCATCCAGAGACATATTATTTGCAGGTATGTCCCTCCCATCCTTGATAATCTTGTGGAAATGTCTCAGATGTCTGTTTAGGTTACCTTGGCCATTACCTGAGATAAAAAACTCCTTCTTGCAGGACTTGGAGGCCTGTCATCTGTAGCTCTTATTCACTGTCTTGCCAGATCCCTTAGTGCTGACCAGCCCAAAGTATCCCAAACGTGGCTCCTGGTCTTGTTATTGGTAGCACCTTCACTTGTTTCAATTGGGGCACCCAGAGTAGTGCTGCTCATCTCGCTCAACTGGCTTACATTGTTTTCAGGTAAAATCTCTGAGCTTTGAGGAACTCTGTCAGCCATTTTCCCTTGGATGGGAATGTTTGGAGGAGGACTCAGTGCAGTTGCACTGGCTATGAAAGACTGAAGATTAGGGTTAAGGTTAATTTGGGTGTGGGAAATGGGCAGGAAGTGTCAGTGCACAGTTATAGGGTGCGTGATTTGAATTTCTTTGCTTACATTAAGTGGTGAATTTTTGGACACAACATTTCATCAGGGGGAAATTACTGTATCATATTGGCTGATTGTTATTGGTTTTACAGTGGGCCCTCTAATAGCTTACCTCTATTAAATTTAGTCCTCAGATATCTTTACAAAAAACGTTTAAACTGTTTCAGTGTAGTGGTAAAAAAAACAAAAACTTATATCTTCAGTAGACTTCTTCAAAGTAAACTAATGTAAGGGAGATTTTATTACTATGAAGACTATATAAGCTATGCATCACGGGTAGTTTTAACCAGTGCTGGATATGCTTGAGGTGCATATAAACTATAAGATCACTCTCTTTTGAGAGATCAAGATGCTAAGTTCTACTACTAAGCGATCTAAGCTTCTCAGCCTTGCCCAATGTCTGTTGCTCTTCCTCTATGATTCCTTGCCATCTTCTTCATCTGGTTACTGTATTCATCTGGGTCATCTGATTATTGCTCATTCTCTTATTTGCAGTTTGTGGATGGTTGGGTTAATTAGTTGATTTATTCTACATCAAGGAAAGATTATTGTCCATCCGTCTGCCTGTCTGTTAGTCCGCTGTCACAGTAGTCCTCTCCACTTCTCTACTTGTCTAATCCTCATATAGCTTAGCTAAACTGTGTGTGACCATGAATAATATTGTTACAAGATCAACTGTAATGGTTGACTCATGGATCATGGATCTGGATAGTGGGCCTACCCGCAACAGCCAATGTTCTTGCATCCGCTCTTCCAGACTCCGTTGTACACTGCTTACGAGGCAGCTGCGCTTCAGGCTTGGCAAGAGGAAGTGCCGATCAATCATCGATTGCAATTAGCAATGCCAGCGCTTTCAAGTATGGTCGCACAAGGATTACGCAACACACTACATCAGGTGCAGGTGCAAGGCAATGAACTCATATGCAGACTAGACGAGAACACACGCGAGCTGCAAACCATGCGACAGGTTGTGGATGATTTCGTCTCTGAACGTGTGCCAATTATGATCACTCCACAAAGCGCATTGCCAATACCAAGCGCAGAAACGGCACCTAATCGAAATTCTGCAGCAGTTCCGCAGCAAATTGCAGAGCAGCCAATTGCAGTTGGAGGAAGTAGCACTCCCCAATATCGACTGAGTAGAACAATCGTTTCTGTCACTGATCTCCACAGAGAGTACGACGAAGGCCTAGGTGGACAAATGGCCGTGAAGAACTTAGAGGCACAATTTAGAACGGCCTGGCGTCGGAATGACACTGAGCGTCGATTTTTTTACGGAAGAAGAATCATTTATGATGATATCACGAGAGTCGCAGAAAGTCAGAGGCTATCTTCCGGAGAAGCTGCGCAAATTTAAGATCAGCGCAGACTTACTTTAAGAAAAACATCATTGGATGTTTTAATGAAACACATACAGTCTCAATGCAACCAATAAAAAACGCTGTTGCGAACAGTGCGCTATATAATAAACAGATTTTATTATGCTTACTCATATATTTTCGCGAATTGTGTAACCATCTCGCTCCAACTTGGAGTTAATGTCTTTCTTGTTGATCAAAAGGAATGAGTATCGTTCTCCTGTCCCCTCAAGCCCGGCCACAAAATGGTGTAGCACAGATCTATTCAGTGCCACGACAGGCACATGTGTCCAGATCTCTGGCAAGGCAATGTAATCGGCATACATTGCCTTGCCAGATTGGTGAACACAGCGATCATGGTCAGGCCTAATCCTTTGGGTTACAATGCACCTAATAAAGGCATTATCAATTAGCACTTACACATCCAATTGTTGAATGCAATCTGTATCTGCACCAACCTTATTTGTCACATATGATTTTACTGTCCGATATTCACCAGACAGGCCCAGTGGTATAGCATCTATCAAACGCAGGTATTGTCTTTTCAGCGCCGAAAACGCTCTGTCAAAAGGTTTGAGTAAGCAAATAATCACATGTCCGGTTAAGTAACATTAGAATAATAGTCGAAACTGATATTGCACTTGTAGTAAGTCATCTGAAGAAGCCGCCTTATCATCTTATCCATCTCAGCCAAGATACCCTCATTTAGGATAAGCTCTCCATCTCGCGTAGCCGTGCTAGGAGAGCAGGTCCTGCTCCTGACCGGAACTCGTCCGAGACTGCATAGGGTTTGGTGAAGTGTCCGCGTTTTGTAGCCCCCCCCTGCGGTATTGGCACACCATAATGGACAACTACAGGTCGGTTTATCTCCCGAAATCCATCCACTGCAACATCACCCAGTACCACTAAAACTGACAGTCACAACAACAAGTCAACAAAAGAATCAAGAAAAAACTTATCTTAAGGACCTGGGTGTAGCCGGTGCGTACACGCACGGTGCGGCTAGCGAACAGAGGAGGACTTTCCTAAAGAGTCGACGCTACTTAGCCGATACGCCCTTATAAAAGGGCTTAGTAAGAGAGAACGCTCTTACTCGGTACCAAGATTCCACTTTGGTTTACCAGTTAGCACAAGCTAACGCCTTAACACAAGGCTCCCTTAATAAGGGGGTAGCCAAGGGAAGAACTTCCCTTACGCTACTACACTCACTGCGCGCGCAACCGGTCGAGGTCGTGCGTCCTACAGTCTTTTGAGTGAAATGTAAACTGAATGTATATTTAATATGTAATTAGCCTAAATTAATTTAAACTAATGTAAACTATATGTAATACTAAGTAGAACTTACTAAATTCGTACCTAGGTAAAATGTAGTGTACACCACCTGTGTACTGACAAGTGGATGGATGACACACCACCACACCAAGGGCCCCTGCCCTGATTGGTTAAAATAACCAAAGGTTCAGAACCTTTCAAACCGGCCAATACTGACCTCAACCGTGGTGTATTCATGTACACCAACACTAAATGTAACCAGAATGAAACCCTGTTACATCCTCCCCCATCAAGACTATTGCTTACGCAAGCAATAAACCAATTTTAGTTGGAGAACTCCAACTGCCAAAACCTCTGGCTAACCATGAGCACCATTAGTGGTGCTGAATATGGAAACTATTCCGATAACTCGGAGGTGGATGCCCTTGGGGATACCTCCCCAAAGGCTGACCACTCCGACAGCGCCGAACGGCGATTTCGGTCATCCAATCCATTCCCCACACGTGGGGAAAACGCGCTAACTCGTGCGCCACCTCTACTAACTACGGATGATGCATCCGTGGTCGCCGAAGGCGACCATCACCAATGAACCGGCCACGGTTCATGAAGCCCGACATGCCGTACCGGCACGGAAGGGACCTCGTGACCCTCAAACGAAGGCTAAGAACTAGATCAAGAGAGGTTTAGCCTCCTATACCCCTTGTCGTGCGGCTGTACTGCCGCGTGAGATTATCAATTAAAAAATATATTACGAAAATTATCAGAAAAAGATAATAAAATAAATATTTTTCATATCTTTTTCTGATAATTTTCGTAATATATTTTTAATTGATAATCTCACGCGGCAGCCCCCCCGGAGACAACTCCTTTTCAAACTGCTAACGCCTAAGCAGTTCAATGTCAAGTCCTACCGAGCGCGCCTCGGGAAACAGGCACACGGTGCCATCGTAGAGATCCTCCGCGAGGTTCCCTACGTTCTCCTACGGGACGAAAGTGTCGAGGACACCTAACGGGCATTCCGCGCTTGGGAAGAAGGGGAGAAGCGCCTCTCCTGCTTTGATGAGATGTACAAAAGCTTTTCCGAATCCGACGTTCGGGTAGAGAGGGCGTTACGCTTGGCATATGCCCAGGCCAAAGCGCAGGGGCAATTACCTGCCTCTTACTACACGCGCCCTGCTCTCGATGTGGTGCCGGAGAGCAATGAAAACTCTGCATCTGCCTCCGGAAAACTCCCATCTACTGGGAGTGAAGGGGCTTCTTCGGCCCCTTTGGTCGTTGACTCTCAGCGGGATTCTCCCGCTCGAAAGCGTCAACGACGTCACGGCAATCCTGCCGCAGGGGAGTCTCGGACTCCCACGAACTCTGGGAATGTGGATAACCCTTCCACTTCACCAGGTACTGGGTCGCACCCCTACGATGGCGTCGCGGCATCAGACGCTCCACATGGTAATATGGAATATCCTCCGAATCGAGAACTGGAGGAGGAGGTCGCGAAATTGCGACGTGAGTTTCGCGAGCGCTGTGATCGACACATCCATCGCATCCTGGAAGTCTAGGATGAACTACGATGGGATGGGTGCGATTGACCGCATCGAGAGACGGCTTAACTCTCTCGAGTATTCCGTTGCGGAGCTTCGTGGTCGCATTTCGACCCTGATGGAGATGTTATCAATCCGCCCTGCCGTGTCTTAGGGATAGGCGCCTTCCCAGCCTCCTCCAAGAGGGTACCCGCCTCCGGGTTCAGGTATGGCTTAAGCATACCACGTAGAAGGTTGGATGCGTACGAATCGCCTTCGGAATATCCAAGGTGTACACCAGGCCCTTTCGGGCTAGCACCTTGAAAGGCCCCACAAACCTGGGGCGCAGTTTGTTTCTTAAGACATTAGAAACTGCATGTGTAGGAAGGTTTTTAGCGTTTAATAAAACACTTTATCCTACTTTATACGCCCTTTCGTTACGCCGACCCTTGTGGTCGGCCTGTTCCTTTTGCTTGTCTTGGCTTTCTGCCATGGCGTCGCAAACGTGTCGTAAGACACTAAGGCGCGTCGATAATAACTTATCCATGTGCTTTCGCACAGACACAGGGCTTACATCAGGGAATCCCCCCCTCCAGCCCTGGGCCACACACGGGGCGTCAACGGAGCCCTCGGATTCACTAATCCGTTCACGTAAAACGGGGTAAGCCCCGTAGATGCATATACCGAATTGTTGATAGCAAATTCGGCCATCGGAAGCATCTCACTCCAACATTTTGGAGAATCCGGACATAAACTCCGGAGAATATCCTCCACAACGCAATTAACGCGTTCCGTCTGACCGTCCGTCTGCGGATGATCCGCAGTGGACATGAGGAGCTTGGTGCCCAGCACCTTAAACAACGCTCCCCAAAACTTTCCCGTAAAACGGGGGTCCCGATCCGACACAACGGAATCGGGTAGACCATGCTGTCAAAAGACACGGTCTAGGAGCACTTTTGCTGCTCCTTGTCCATCTATGGACTCTGGTACCGCCGCCAGGTGAGCCATCTTGCTCAAACGGTCTACAAAGACCAATATTCCGGTGTTCCCGGCCTTATCCTTCGGAAAACCGAAGATAAAATCCTACTAATGGATTTCCAACACTCCGTTGGAACCGACAAGCTCGCCAGAGGCGCAGCTAAACTTGCAGAGGGTTTAACCCTCTGACACGTCTCACAGGTGCGTATATACGCACCGACCCACTTATACATGTTGGGCCACCAATACAAAGCGCTTAAAGCGCTGTAGGTCTTATCCCGACCTAAATAACCCCCGGTAGGGGCGTCATGTGCCTCAAAGAGGACTCTATACTTCAGTTCCTCATCATGAAGAACTACCACCCGCGGAGTGTCCTCCGCGCTCGTGCTATAAAATAGCAGACCGTCACAGTACCTGTAACGGTGTAAACGAGCTTTAGCTCGACTTGACAGGGTTGGCTCAGACGAGCCAAGTCCCTTTTCACCCAAACGCGCTGATAAGCGCCGTACACTGTGGGTCTTTCTCATACGCCTGGCGTATGAGATCCACCACAGACGAGGTGACGAATGTCGCGTGAGCGAGCTCGTAATCGGGACGACGCGATAACGCGTCTGCAAGCACGTTATGCTTGCCAGGTTTATACTTAACCTCAAAGTTGTACTCAGCAAAGAAGGAGAGCCAACGGACCATCCGTTGCGAGAGATGAGGCCACTTTGTCGCTGTCCGTAAGGACGCGTGGTCAGTATAAACCACGAACAGCTTTGAGCCGAGTAGGTGAACCCTAAATTTGACAAGAGCATACTTCATTGCAAGTAGCTCCTTGTCATGAACGGGATAATTCCGTTCCGCAGCTTCAAGCTGCCTCGACTCAAACGCAATTACGCGTTCCCTTCCTGCATCGTCTGCTTGTAACAAAGCACATCCGATTGCAAAATCGGAGGCGTCGCAGACGACACTAAACGGTTCCAGGAACGACTGGTACCTCGCTTCGTAGTCAGCAAACCAGCCGACTGAGCGGAAAGAGATGGGTGGCAGCATGTTTTTGAAGGACTCCCAGGGGCGTCGCGAGTACAGCAGCTCTACCTCCGACTGGGTGATCAGGTGACTACACCACTGATCAGCCGAAGGGGCGTGCGTGGAAACTGGAAACAACCATCCCTCGGGGCGTGTCAAGTAGTCGAAGACCACTTGTACCAAGACGTTGCCTAGATCAAAGCCGCCAAGTTGACACGGAGTCCACGGCAAGATGTCTGCATCTGCTGCACCATCAGGCACCAAGATCAACGACTTGTAGTAACCCGTACGAGGGAAGCGGAACCCGGCAGAGCCTTGATCAAGCGAATCGTCACTCCCGAACCCGCTGATCGTGGGACTGGATGGAACTTTTGTGCCGATCAGTGCAAGAAAACCGCCTTCATTGTCATCGGGCTGATCGGGATCAATTGAACGATAATCATCTGACTTTTCTTCTGGAGTAGGAGGGATTTGACGCTGTCGCTTGGACCGAGGTGTGGACCGCGAATGTTGAGCGCGTCCCTTGGGCGGAGAAGTGGGCCGAATGGTGGAATCTTCTGGCGAGCCACCCTGAGGATCAGCAGACGAGCTTGCGGCTTGATCAGAACTTGCACGAGAGACGCCGGCAACCGGGGAAATCTGAATTTGTAGCGACACACCAGCCAACACGGATTGGAGAAGCAATTGGAACGCATGCAATTGCGCAATTTCGTCTTGAGCCTGTCGCACTTTGTAGCGCAGTGCGTCGCGATCTGCGGACACGTAATTGAAGCGGCGCCGCGCTGTCGAAAGTTCCGTCTTCAAATTGGAATTCTTGGTAAGTAGACCCTCCATCTCGGCCATGATGGCCGACGCCCCATCGACGCGATCACGTAGCTCATCCATCTGGGCTATGATAGCGACGTGTTCCTCCATTCTCAAAAGATTGGCTTCATTTTTCTCCTGGATGCGATTGCGTTGCTTCTTGCGCTTATCGGCCTTCAAGTTGATCATGAACGCCTTTTCGATCAGGCGCTTGTTCTTGGAGGCGGCTTGATCATACGCCTTTTGTATCCTGCCCAAGCGCTGTCGGAGTTGCTTAATCATCACTTGATCTGGGAGCGCCTCAAGGCGCGAGATTTCTTGTGCGTGATCAGCAATGGTCTCTAGTTGAACCGATAGCGGATAACGATCTCGGTCACGGCTGCCCTCCAGATCGCGGATCTGGGCGCGTTGGTCAGCTATAGTCGCCTCAGAGGCCTTTAGTTTGGACTCGAGTTCGTTGACCTTCGCACGGACATAATCGCGCAGGGGCGCAAGCTGCTCATGGAACCGCTTGATCTCATCCTCACGTTCAGCAACTTGACTGTTAGCGCGTACGAGTTGCTTCCGAAGCATCGGGACGGTGTCCTCGATCACCGAGAGCGAGTTGGATAGCACGACGACCTCCTTATCTCGCGTGCGGAGCGCCTCTTGCTGAGTGTATGCGTGATTGATCACAGCGTCAGCTCATCGGCATTAGACCGAGGGCTGAAGCGCTGTTCGTGATCGCTGAAGCGCTATCCGTGATCGCTGAGGCACTGTTCGTGATCTCTTGCATGATTGAAAATGTGGAAATGATCGATCATTAGGGCCTGATCGTTGATGCCACGGTTGATGAGTGGTAACAGCCTGATCTATTGCGACTTGATCGATGAGAGAAAGGGCTAGATTGATGGGTGCTGACTGTCTGATCAACGACGTCATAATTGATGGGTGCTGACTACATGATAAACGATGGCATGATCAATGGGTGGTAACGGCATGGTCGACCCCCGCCCCAACCGCTGTCCGGCTGGTAAGATGTTCAGGGGCGGCTGTGGTGAAGTGTACTGTAAATTTTGTGTACAACTGTGGGTACAACTGTAGGTACAACTGTAGGTACAACTGTGAGTACATGGACGGGAAATCGTATTAGAAGCGGCACTAGGTACGGGTATCTAACGGTAAGCGACGGACGACAAAGAAATCAGGTTGACTGGTCGACGGAGCACATAGGCATGGGTAGTTCTGATTGGTTGATATTAGGTAATTGGTAGATTTTAGGATATAAGCACTAACAAAGTTCTCCTTTTGCGTCCGATCAATAATATCACTTACAGGGACGGCACCTAGCGCCTCCCTTCATTGCAAACGCACCTCTACGTCCCGGGCGGAAGCACCTAGTGCATTTTTGGCCCACTTGATCGCACCAGCGCGATGAGTAACCCAGCCAAAAAATAACCCGCCTCCCTTGAGCGGGGCTGAACTTGAGTGGTGAGTGAACGTAAATAGTGCTCCCTGTCGTGGGGATTCCGGTGGATCTCTATCCTGGCCGAGCTTATAAGCGTGAGGGGACTCTGTCAGCCTCCCGCTCCCAATGACTCCTATCGGAGCGGCGACTTACGCAACCCGATGTAATACGAACATTATATTTAATGTCCAATAAAAATCCAATATGTAACTATATGTAAACCGTGTGCCTTACCTCAAATCCGCGTACAAAACACTCCAATCACACGATTGGCCCAAAATATTCCGTCCTTTCATCCAATCAGATCGATCTGCCTTGAAAACTGGTACACTAATACAAACTGGTCAACAATTTTCAGTTGCACTTCACCACAAAGTGATCCTATGGCAAGGAACAAACTAACACCTCCATCCAAAATAACTGATGAAAATGTCATTAAAAAATCGATACTATTGATAACTAAACTAACTTTAAATATGGTCAATTTGATCGTTGGCGTCGTCCAAAAAACCAGTTGCGGCTCCAACCAGAAGATTCACGAGGTGATGATACAAATGTTCAGGCTCCATTGTCGATAAGATACTGGTACCCAGCCGCGGTGCGTGTCGCCACTGGTGGGCATGTCCAGAAAGAGGGCCTCTTTATAAGTTCTAGGTTTGGCCACGTGCCGTAGTCGTAAAGCGAGTACTAAATATTTTTTCGCATGCTCATAGCACCATCGTCCCTCCTCTCAAACCACCAGCAGAAAAAACTATGCCCGGGATCTACCGGTTAATAAACAAACGCGCTAGTCCTCTTTTATGGAAAAAATCCCTTATCTTAAATAGATCACGACAAGATTGAACAATATCTTCGAAACCAGATGCAGTACTACTGAGTTCCGGTCTTCAGCGTCAAATTCAGCTTCGTATTCTTCGAGGAGTTCCATCACCACGTGTTCGTCTTTACTTCACGTTGACCCCAAGAGGTGTTTTTGCCGAGAGTGTCAGTAAAAAGTGTTGAACTTTGCGCTCTACTTCTAGTTCTTCGCTCATACTATTACTTCTTACTGTCTACACTTGCTTTCTGCAGCTAATGCGATTCCAATTCATACTAACATATGCGAGATAACCTTGTACTAAACCCGCATAATGCGAATCACTTATACTCCACGTGAATACTTCCAAATTGTATTAAATCGAAAATAATTAAATCAGGCCACAAACGCAATGTGAATCCACTTCCACGTTCCTGCTAATAGTCACTTCCAGTCTGCGCCTTGCGCGCACAAACGTACTATGTCTACTCTGCGTACTAGTGTACTCGGGTGCTACAGTTAGAATTCTGAAGTAAGTATATTAGAATTAAGTAAAAACCTAATCTAACAAAATGTATATATAAAATTGGGTAAGACCCATAAAATTGGGTAACTACCAAAAATCCCTATACTGAAAGTCGCAAATGCCCAAATACGCGGGACGCACGGCGCGGCCGAATTTCGGGGCAGTTCAACAAACGCGTCTTCCATATGATGCATTGACTAGAGGCAGGTCGTCGGTGGATGCTTGCGTTGGGATTATAACTGTTAAAAGAGCGCGCAATTCCTGCAGCTCCCGGCGTCGCCGGAAACGTTTATTTGATTTATGAATTCTCGACAAAACCCTAGCAAATTACAAATATATGCATATTATTAGTTTAAGTACTTAACTTAACACTAATAAAATCACTTTGGATTTTGATTTGTTTCGCGCGTATGGTTGAGTGGAGTTCTAGTACCCCGATTGACGGGTGGAAGTTTTCTCGTATTTGGTCACGTGGATTCTCGTTTATGGATTGTGGAGCAGGTTACGGTATCTCGTTTTGTATCACGTAGTGGTTAACAAGGGGAACGTAAATAAACAAGTTTATGCTTTTTTTACTTTTGTTGCGTTACTTCCTCTGTCACGTTTGCTTGCTGGTGGAACAACGCGCTAGTACGCATTGCTATCGTTTGAACGCGTGCCATCAAGTATACAGCTGAAAGATGAGCTATTCTGAACAGGTTATGAGCCCAAGTGATGGCCATACGGATCTGATGACGAAGTCAAGCCTGTGGATTTGATGCGTTTGTTCGGCAACCTTATGACGCTCCTGGAAATGCTGGAGGTGGAAAACAACACACCCAAGCAGGAAGAAAAGGCCCTGCCCAAGCCCAGGGGAGACACCAAGATGAGTCTGGCCTCCCTTGTGGATAGCGGCGAGGATTAGAGGGGCTTTGCAACTGGGTTGCAAGTAAAGATGAGCTTCGAAGATATTAGTCACGCTGGCAGAGATGCCCTTACGCGTGTTGGAGTCCCCGGTGCTGGTAGGCCACAGACGCATGGCCATAATGGCAACCAGCATCATCAAGCGTATGGTTTGCACGGTCAGGTGCCGGTTCAGGGGTGTGGAGTTGCGCGAACGCCCTCGACCAAACAGAAGATGTTGCAAATAAAGCCGTTCGAGGGCAAAAAAATTTACAAGGGACAGGGATCCGGTTTTCAAGCTTGGGGGCGGAAATTTTTACGCCATATTACCCTTTCTGAAGCTGCTTGTGGATTCCAGTGGACCGAAGATAAAAAAGGTTGACCTGCTGGGCCATTATTTGGCGGGCGCAGCAGAGTCATATTACAATCGGCAGGTCGAGGGATTGGTGCGAAACACCATCCCTCTGGTACGTGATGGACAAGTTATTGTCTGTCTTTCACGTGCAGGTGACCCCGCCACAAGGGATAAGTCTCTTTATGGCCCGGAAAGCACCTGGAAGATCGTGACCAGACCACTTTCTCCACCTGACTGCTGTTGCAGAATCAGTCGGGTCGAACTGCGAAAATTTGGTGTTAAATAACGTGGTGTTTCACGCTGCGCCGGAGATGAGGCAGATGCTCATCTCCAAGTATGATAAAACACGGCCTGACTATCTGCGGCACGCAGAGGAACTGTGTAAGTTCGCTCAGGCCGTGGAGTTCAATGAAAAACCAATGAAGTTTTCGCATGGTAGCGCGGTAATTTTGGTGGCTGAAAAGCCAAAAAAGTTTGTGAAAAAGCGCGTGTGTTACTCGTGTGGCAAAGAAGGGCATATAAAGAGATATTGCCCGAAGAACAAACCCATAAAAGAAGACTTCGAGCTTATTATTGGCGGATCGTACGGCGAAGTTCTGCCAGACACGTGGGTGCAGGACAGCGGTGCCAGTATGCACCTAACTTCGGATATGACGTGTCTAATTGATGTAAAGAATGCCACGCGGGAGTGTTACCAAGATGATGGTAAGCGAGGCAAGATTACCAAGAAAGGGACGCTGTTTATTAATTTTGAATGCGGAAATAAAAGTACTCGATAAAGGTGAAGGACGTGTACTACGTGGAGGGCGTCACAAGAAAAAAAAATCGTACGGAATCTTTGAAGCTGGACGACTCGTCTTGTCGTATAAAAATGGAATAAGGACGCTAGTTAAGCGTGATTCCGATGTTGTGATCGCTAACTTTATCACGTACCACAATGTGTTGACGGTCCAGGGGACGGTAGACAGACCCAATAAGTCCTAAAAGAGATGGTCATGTCGGTGGCTGCAGCAAATGATGCTGATTTTGTGGCGAATCAAGATGTACAGAGGGGAAGTCTCATGCACTTCCACTCTCGAATGGGACACTTAAATTTTGACACGATCATCGCACTGTAGAAGGATCCTCAGTACGGGATCCAGATCACTGATTATACCCGGCGCCACTGTGTTACGTGCGCGCAGGGGAAACAATAAAAAATAACCAGTCAAAAAAGGACAGTGGAAGAAGCTCGCCAATCGATCGGATAAGCTGTGGGATCGGCTCCAACCTCAAGGGTCCGTTCCCACCGAGAGATCAGTTGGAAAATCGTTACCTTGTAATTTCATTGACTATAAGAGTAACTACGTAAGGATTTTTTCGCGAAAACGAAGGACGTAGCTGCCAAAAATTTTGAACATTTTTTGGCGTTCTTTAAACGAAAATTAGAGTTCAAAATACACGTTTTAAAGACGGACGGCGGCGCTGAATTTAAGAATGTGGACTATCTCTGCCAAAACACCGGCATTGCGCGGCAGATCAGCGAGGCCGGAAACCAAGCTATCAACGGAAAGGCGAAACGCATGCACCGGGCCGTCATGAATATGGATCGGTGCATGCTGTTCGGAAGCGGCTTACCATGGTCTTTTTGGGGGGATGCGGCAGAGTACGCAGCGTATGTGCTGAACCGAACCCCCACAAGCGCATATTCAAGGCGGATATCACCGCTGGAAGTGTTAACAGGCGTCAAGCCTAATCTGGGGAAAATCGTGGCGTTTGGATCTCCGTGCACCGTGTACCGAAACCCTGGGAAGAACACGCTAGCGCATCGGGCTCAAGTCGGGGTTATAATCGGGACGAGTGAAGAAATTAAAGTCTTCAAGATGTACCTGAATAGGAGCAAAAATTCACCGTCACGCAGCATGTAAAGAATGTGGAGACGCTAACCGGTGTGCAGAACCGGCAGCTCAAGAGTATGGTGAACGAAGACGAAGGTCAAGAAACTCAAGGAGGAAATCGAGACTCAGAAGGAGTGAACCAAGCATCAGAAGGAGAAATTCAATTCTCTGAAGGCGTTGGAGATACACTAGACGAAACAAAAAGCGCGGAAAATTACGAAGGTCAATATCAAGGACTTTCCAAAGCGTCAAAAAAAGGGAAAAAAAACGCGTTGGACAAGAGATCGGCACCTTAAGCGCCAGCACGCAACGTCGAAGGCTTAAAACGAAGAAAAGAATGAAGATAATGATGACTTGGACGAACAAGGCGATGTGAATCTACTTTCGGAAGTCGACCCTAGAAACTACAGGAAAGCAATTGGCAGAAAGGATGTAGACAAATGGATTCGAGCTATGGGTAAAGAAATCCAAGCGCTGGAGGCGAATGAAGTTTGAGACATTCTTAAAAGACCAGACGACGTCAAACCCCTTCACACGAAGTGGGTTTACAAGATAAAAACAGATGCAAATGGTGCACTGGAGCGTTACAAGGCGAGACTCGTCGTCTGTGGGAACGAGCAGCGTTTTGGAGTGAACTATGAGTTCAGTTTCGCTGCAGTGATGAAAATGGCGACTGTGCGATTTTTTTTGGCTCTGTCACGCAAGTCTAACTTTCAAGCGATGCACGGAGACATCCCCAACGCTTATGTTAAAGCGTTGGAGGATGAACATGGCATTTTTCTTTACATCCCAAGCGGAATGAAGATTGAAGAAAAAAAATTAAAAGAATTGAAGATCGAGAACCCCAAAAAAGCCGTGTTGAAATTGAAGAAGTCGCTTTACGGGATGAAGCAGTCTGGCAGACAGTGTAATTGTTTGTTGCACGCCAAGTTAACTGACTGTGGATACATACAGAGTTTCACGGATGGATGTCTATATTACAAGGAGATTAAAGATGACGTCGTGATTGTGGGGGTCTATGTCGATGATTTGCTCGTGACAGCGACTACTGAGCGTTATATTGAAAGTTTTTTCAATGACCTGAAAGATTTGGAAATCAAAAACCTCGGCCATTTTCGAAATTATTGGGAATGCGAGTTATTTATGATGATGAAAACGGATACACGCTGGATCAAGGAATTATGATTGCTGATTACTGAAGAGCTACGGACTGGAAAATTCAAACGCTGTCAAGACGCCTATTGGAGACGACTACGAAAACGAAGCTTTGAACGAACACGAGTTATTGAAGACCGACGCTTGAGATGATGGACCATCAATAAAAAAATTCCAATCGTTGAGCGGAAGTTTATTGTGGATCGCGCGGTGCTGCAGACCTGACATTGCGTTTGCGGTTCATAAGGCGACTCGCAGAGAGCACGCGACCACCAAGTTTGATCGGGAAACGGCTAAGCGCGTCCTTCGATTTATCAAGGGTTCAAGTGGTATAACATTTCGGATGGAAATCACGAAAGAAAAGAAGATCAAGACATCAAACGAAGTGGAATTTTTTGGTTACCCTGATGCTGGTTTCGGCGGGTCTAAAGATGACCGCAAGTCGACTAGCGGCGGGATTGCCACGATGGATGGGTGTCTAGTGAACTGGTTTTTCAAGCAGCAGTCGTGTCTCGCTCTCGACTATGGAAGCGGAGCTGTACGCTGCGTCGGTCGTGGAATGAGAGATGATTGCCTTCATGGAGATGGCCAAGGAAGTCGGTTTTGTTGTGAAGGTACCAATGGTATTACGCTGCGACAATCAAGCGGCTATTAAGGTGATGGAAGGCAATGGAAAAACAGGAAGAACGAAACATATGGATGTACGAGTGAAGTTTCTTATTTCGAAGGCAAACGATGGTTTAGTCACGACAACTTACGAACCTACTGAAACTATGTTGGCGGACGTGCTGACCAAAGTGTTGGTTCAAACGAAATTGAAGCAGATGCAGGAGGGACTCGAGTTGACGGCGATCAAGATGGGCTAGGTGTTTGCTGTCGGAAATTCAAGAAGGAGTGTTAAGAGCGCTCAATTCCTGCAGCTCCCGGCGTCGCCGGAAACGTTTTATTTGATTTAAGACCAGGCCACTTTATTTGTGTCCCTAGGGCCTTATTTATGGGAATGGGCCATGAATAAGTTTTGTTGCGGGCCATAAATAAATTATACTTTCTTTTTTGTTCCGCAGTGCGTGGGGACTGTATTGGCTTCTAAACTCTCAACTAATTTCTTCTCTGTAGGAGATGCCTCTTAAAAAGACACCTGCATTCAACCCTCCATATGTTGAAAAGTATATTCTCCGCATCTCGGCGCGACAACCTCAAACACAGAAGGTTGTCTCACTTGAGTGTCGCTTCTGTGCTGCGTTCGGACGTGAATGCAAGATCGGTGCCAAGCGCAAGGCTACGTGCAATGTACACTTCTTCACGTCGTTTCGAGCGGACCAAATCAAGGCTCGCTTGGAGAACCAACACACGAATAAATGGGAAGAGTACAATCAGAGCAGCAAAGAGGAGAGGGAGTTGTTCTTTAACGGGCGTCCCATCAAGTCTACTTTGCATGCCCATTTCGCTGGAACGCAGACGGACGTTGCACTTCTCGGTGAACAAGGACATAGTTGATGCTATTACCGGGGAAATGCTGTTTGATCCCGATGCAGATGAGGAGGTTGCGTCTTCCCGTGAACGCGCGCTTGCTGCCTTCGTGGAGCTTGCTGCTGATGATGAGAAGGGAGGACTCAAACGGCGAGGATCAGACTCACCGCTAAGATATTAAGGCATGTTGTCTCGTGATTTAGAGTGTGCTGTATATACTATTAACATGCATGTTCTAGATTGCCATCCTGTTCAGTTCAACTTGACTGCTGAGTATCTCGCTGTTGGTGTCACCCTTCGACAAATCGTGTCCATCGTTACTGCTACGAAAGAACAGACGGGACTCGCATCGATCGGCTGCATCAACGAGGCCTCTGTGGGTCGATACGCACGCTTAATTTGTGCGCTGTGCCTGCAGAAGATTGCAGAGATGTTGATGGCGCCCAATGTATGGGACTTCTCGATTGCTCTCGATATGTCTACTATTAAGGCGTGTCGTACCTTGATATCCGAATTCGTCTCTGTTGGCAAGGAACGATCCTTAATCTTCAACTTGTATCTGTTCCTGTGTTTGAGAGGAACACTAGTGAGAATATGTTCAACATATCTGTAAAGTTTCTCGACTGTATCTGCCGAGAATGGCGAAAAACTCTTGTCGGCGTCGCGACTGATGGCGCCCGCAGTATGACAGGCCGCATTCAAGGTTTTATGTCTGACATTAAACTAATTCGTTGGATGATAGTGTTCGTTGCACTCATATCCGTCTCTATAGGTCTCGCAACTCGATTTGAGCAAGTGGCACTTCCGGGACTTATTCGGATTTGGTGCGGATCTCACCAGCTGGATTTGCTCATGCAGGAGTTCTTCAAAGAACTTTTGGACGAGCAGTTTTATTTGACATTAACGACGTTCGTTGGATACCTTCGCTGACAACAGATTCTCATCTCGGAGATCAAGTCGCAGGCGAAGAAGCTACAGGATACGCGCTGGGAGTCCATGCATCGCACGAGCTTCTGGTTCAAGATACATCGCATCCCAGTCTGCGAGTATGTCCAGCAGAAACAACCGAGCTGTGCTCCATCGAACTCGTGGTGGATTGTGCTCATGGATGTTGAGAAAATATCAAGTGTTGCTTCGATCGCTGCCAAGACTCTACAGGGTCACACAACGCTGGTTTCTCAGCAGCGTGAAGCTTTGGAGAAGCTCGTTGCTACGTTGATTAAGCTCTTCAACGCCCGATATATCAATGATTCAGAGCGTGAGGCACTTGGAGCTGACGACAACTCGATTTTGTCTACGACGGTAGGTTTAGCCTCAATACGGAAGATATTCGTGGTTTTTTGGAGGTAATTTCATTATACTTTAGTTGTATGCTGTTAGTATGTATATATCTGGCAATCTTGATATGGTAGGACCTTGGAACCTTTGTTGTTGATTGCGTTGAAACGCTGACAGAGGAAGACCATCGGTCACTTCTGCTCGACCTTGGTAATGCTGTTTTAAAGCTAATTTCCGGTATTGGGTCCATCTCGGCTGAGAGAAGCTCGACAAATGAAGCTGGTACAGCTCTTCCTGTCGAGCTTCCACACCAGCTCGTGCAACTACGAGGCGGAGATTTTAATTCTGTTGTCCGCACTTATCGCGAACGACTCCTTACTCGATGGTATACCTCAAGAGGTAATTTGATCGAGCAGGAGTTCCTTTCTCTTCTCGCAGCGTTTGAATCGGAGGAGGCATTTAAGAGCGCCCTGAGAGGATGCAATGAGGCAACGAGCTTCGAGGACGGCTGGTCACTAACGGGGGGTCGTTTTTCATTGCTACAAGAGCTCTGTGTCGGTTTAGCCTCCGTATTTCCAGGCACAGCTAGTGTCGAAAGTGACTTTTCCATCGTGAAGTATGTCAAAAACGACTTCCGGAGTTCGCTCACAGACTTCTCTCTGGAGGGAATTCTACATGCCAAGCAATTCCGGCAGTTACTAAACGTTAATACTCAATAAACCCTAAGTTTTCTGTAGGGCCGTAAACAGGCCATAAACTAATTTCCTACCAGGCCATAAACAGTTTATTTATGGTAGTTATGGCCTGGACCATATTTAAAGTGGCCTGTTTATGACTTTTCGGCAAAAACTTAGCAAATTACATATATGCATATTATTAGTTTAAGTACTTATCTTAACACTAATTAAATCACTTTGGATTTTGATTTGTTTCGCGCGTGTCGTTAAGTGGAGTTCTAGTACCCCGATTGACGGGTGGAAGTTTTCTCGTATTTGGTCACGTGGATTCTCGTTTGTGGATTGTGGAACAGGTTAAGGTATCTCGTTTCGTATCACGTAGTGGATTAACAAGTGTAACGTAAATAAACAAGTTCATTTTGCGTTTTTTTACTGTCGTTACGTTACTTCCTCTGTCACGTTTGCTCGCTGGTGGAACGACGCGCTAGTACACATTGCTATCGTTGGAACGCGTGCCATCAAGTACGCAACTGAAAGATGAGCGATTCTGAACAATAAACAATGAGTGGAACTTGAACACAAAGAAAAACGTGTCACTTCGAGACTGCAGACAAGAAACGGACTAAATTGTATTTGCCCGATATGGGCTTAAGTAGTTGGCGTGGCGGTGGAGTCTCCACAGTCACCAAATCTAGAGAGCATGTAATAATATAGTTGCTCATATATCTTAAACCTATACAACAGCTGTAGGAAAAGACAACACATTTGTACTTGTTGCGCAGATCTTAAACTACCACCTGGCTTGCCAGCATTGGTGAACTGAACACCAGGCCCGGTCGTAATCGGAAAGGATATCAAGCGCAAATTGCAGATCGATGTCCATCACACTACTATCTAGTGAGCTTTGTGTTGTGGAGTGTTCGTGAACGATTCATCGAGGTATGGTAAGCGTCTAAAAGAATCGAAAATATCAAAATGGGTTCCCATCTCAAGCCTGTGTGAGAGAGCACAAAGGCGATTATGCATGGCGAGGATTTCCCCGTTCGCTATAGCGTGCTGCATTCATCACCACGGTATATTTATTAAACCGCATCTTCAATAGATCCTGGAATTCCGTATGAGAAACTGTTTGGTGTCGAGTTTATCATAACTGGATACCCGTGCAATCACTAAGGTTGTCTTTACGTTGTTTCGCAAGACAATATATGGGTTGCGACAAATCCGTCCGTGAATGGAACGACGAAATAAATAGTTGGGAGGTTTTGAGGGATGCTCGACATAACGTGTCTGTAATACCATTATGGAAATGGCGGTATAGCGTTCGTGCTGATTTAAGTCAGCGATATGTTATGTGCGACAGCTACGAAGCGTTCGAATTGAAGATGAACGAGGAACTGGATCAGTAAGGGTAATACAGATCAAGGTGCTCGATAGCTACTAAGCAATTGATGTTAAGCAAACCAAACATGACATCGTTTTTCATCAGCGGAATTTTTCCGAGAGATTTTCAAGACCTTCGGGTATAAAGGAGCAAACACTGCCAGTAACGTTATGGAACTTAATGCCAAATTGCATCCAGCACATGAAAATGACACGATCCTACCTCGCGATTGCGCGTTTGACTACATGTAGTATATGTTTAGTGTTCCTGAAAATATTCATACATCACGGTACCGTGTACCGTAGTGTGTTGCAACATAGTGTGTTGCACACTATCTCAATCGATGACGGAGGATGCAGCACCACAGAAAAACACGCGATTATATGTGCAAAATATACCACTCTATGTAGATTCTGCGCGATTGCGTGAGCACTTTTCAACGCAGGGTGAAGTGACGGACGCTTGCGTCATTCGCACCAGTGATGGCAAAAAGTCTCGTCGTTTTGGCTTTGTAGGTTTTAAAAGTGAGAAGCAGGCAGAACAAGCGCGCAAGTTTTTTCACCGGAGCTTTTTGGACACTTGCAGGATTAACGTGCGCGTGGCATTATCGGTATAAGTGATATATTTGCAGCTATTGAAAATGTTGAGCTGTGACTTTTACGTTACAGCTACTTGCAGCTACTAATAGGGATGGTGCTTGTATATATAGAAGGATTCAGATGAGGCGGATCGGCCATGGAAAAAATCTTCACCAGGGAGTGAGCCCTACAAAAAGATTAACCCTGAACCGAAAGCTGTAGAAAATAAAACTTCTCGTTCTCCTGAGAAGAAGGTTTATGAAGTTGCGAAGCTAGAAGAAACGAGTGAAGAGTTTCAAGAGTTCATGGAAACGATTCAACCTCGATCAAAGACCAAATTTTGGGCTAACGACGATGTTCAAGGAAGTACGGATGGTATGGCGGACTCGAAAAATATAACTGAGACGGAAGACAGCGATGATGAGTACCAAGAAATTGAAACATTTAGAGCTTATAACAATAAGCATGCCACAAGTGAGAAGACGAAAACTACCGAGGACATGTCGGATATGGATTTCTTGCGGTCCAAGGTCAACAAAAATATCGACAAAGATGACATTGTTGACAACATTGATGGGGAAATGGAAAATGTCCCGAGTAAAGATGGTGAGGGAGACAATAAATCCACGGGTGATATCCAGAATATAAAGAGTGCGGAATCTAGTGGAGGTATAGAAGACGACAAACCTACTGCGCGATTGTTTGTTCGGAATCTACCATTCACGGCTGACGAAGAAGATCTTGAGGCGTTATGCTTGAAGTTTGGCTTAGTGGAGGAAATACACATGCCGCTTGATGATACTCGTAGGCGGAAGGGCTACGGCTTTGTTACGTTTCGCACAACTGTCGATGCTCAAACAGCATGCACAGCTCTTAACGGTATGGCATTCCAAGGTCGGCGCTTGCACGTCATCTACGCGCGCTCAAAGCCAGTCAAATTTGACCCGGAAGCGGCTCTTGCATATCCCAGTTTAAATTACAAAAAGCGGAAGGAGTTAGAGCGCCAGATCCAATCCCAGAAGAAGACTGGCTGGAATGCTTCATTCATTCGCGGAGACGCAACCGTAGGGTCGCTTGCAGAACGTATGGGTGTTAAACGTGGAGACATAATGGACAAAGAGCAGGACAACATGGCTGTACGCTTAGCTATTGGTGAAACAATGTTGGTGGAGGAGAACAAAAGTTTTTTTGCACGGAAAGGCGTGGATTTAAACGCTATTGAAGGCGCACTCGTAAAGAAACGTGACCACCAGTCGAAAAAGATCGAGCGAAGTAGAACAGTTATTCTTATTAAGAATCTGCCCCATACCACCCAGGAGGAAGAGCTGGTACAGCTTTTTCGAAAGCATGGTGAGATATATCGCTTCCTTCTTCCGCCTTCTAAGACGCTTGCTGTTGTCGAGTTTCTAGAGCCTTCGGAAGCGCGAAAGGCTTTTCATTCACTAGCTTACAAGAAGTACCAGCATGTACCGCTCTATCTCGAATGGGCGCCTGTCAAAGTGTTTGATCACCATGCTTCTCGTGTCGAAGCCTCTGCATCCGAGCAAAAAGGCATAAAAACGATATCATCCATTGTGGCAGACGTCGACGACAGCGGTGATATCGCTGTGGGTGAAGCATGTCATACTATTTGCGTTAAGAATTTAAACTTTTCCACAAATGAGGCTGCCTTAGAGAATATCTTCTCGCGTTGTGGTAAGGTACGCAAGGTCACCGTTGCTCGTCGGAAGGATCCAAAGCGTGGTATGCTGTCAATGGGCTTTGGCTTCGTGGAGTACGTTGATTCGAAGGACACGGATCGGGGATTGCAAACGCTACAAAGCACTGTCGTCGATGGCCACGCGCTTAGTCTAAAACTCTCTCAGAAGAAGGCATCTGTTGCTCAAAAGCGTGGCAACGGTGTCGACGAAGCTCGTAAGTCCAAGATCATTGTTCGCAACGTTGCTTTTGAAGCAACAAGCAACGAAATCCGTGAGCTTTTCGGTGCGTTCGGACAGCTTAAACGTGTGCGCATGCCCAAAAAATTTGATGGCAGACACCGTGGTTTCGCTTTTGTGGAGTTCCTTACGGAGCAGGAAGCTCGTAATGCTTTCTCAGCTCTTGCCAGCTCTCATCTTTATGGGCGACATCTTGTCCTTGAGTGGGCAGAGAGTGCAGATGACATTGACAGCTTGCGAGCTAAAGCTACACGTGATCTTAGTGCTATCAATGACAGCGACCGCCGCAAACGTGTTAAGCTACTAAAAGATGAAGACGAAGATGACATGGAGTTTAACTGAAAGTGAATACTTTGCAGAACAAACTGCGTATTATTTGTACGATTTTAATCGATACTCTACCACAACGTTACGTCGCAGTCTTAAAATATAGTTTATAAACGGCTACTCTTAGGGCGGGCAACACTAGCCGCTTGCTGGATCAACTCCAGCTTCTTATGCGTGTATTTTAGAGAGTGGTCATTTTTAGAGCTTGAAAATTGTGAGACGATATGACCACTCTCCGACTTAAGCTTCCACTTGGTTGTGAGTAAACCTTCCACGCCGACGGGGCCCCGAGCGTGAATCCGACCTGTACTGATGCCGACCTCGGCACCTAGTCCAAATCGGTAGCCATCTGCGAACCGAGTACTTGCGTTATGGAAGACACACGCACTATCGACCATTTGTTGAAAGTGCTCGGCAACACCAGCATCCTCCGTCACAATGCACTCGGTGTGGCCACTGCTGTACAAGTTAATGTGCGAAATCGCACCACTAACGCCATTGACTACCTCAATAGTGAGGTCTTTCGTGCCATACTCTGTGGTAAGGGACAAAGTTGGGCGCGACTTTACAGTGGCAACACCCAATTTAGCGGCGTTGGGGGCTATGTGCAAGTTAATGTCAGCCTCTTCCAGCTTTCCCAGAATCTCCTTAACCTGTCCGCTAGCCACCAGTGACTCATCGAGAAGTAGCGTCTCCAGGGCGTTACAAGCTGCAGGATAGTCTGTCTTGGCATCAATGGCGAGATCAATCGCCTTCTTCATATCAGCCGCACTGTGGATATACATGTGACAAACACCCTCGGCGTGTCCAAGGACTGGAATGCGCGTGTTCTTCTTGATGTAACTAACCATTGCGCCAGATCCGCGCGGAATACATAAGTCAATGACATCGTCCAGAAGAAGCAAATCGGCAATATCTTCGCGAGAAGTGACCAGACCGATGACGTCTTTTCTCACTTTGCCATTCGTAGCCTCTTCAACGGCATTCACAATAATCTTGTGCAGAATAGCATTGCTGTGGACAGCTTCCTTGCCACCTTTTAGCAACAAACCATTTCCACTGCGCAGTGCTAGTGCAGCGATCTGCGGTAAGGAGTCGGGGCGACTTTCAAAAATAACGAGCAATACTCCAATTGGGGCTGTCTCTTGGTGCAGAACGAGGCCAGAGGCTAGTTCCGTGCGCTTAAGCATCCGGCCGATCGGTTCGTCGGATTTGGCAATACTTCGGATTCCTTCCGCTAATGTCTCTAGCTTTTCTTCAGACAATTTCAAACGCGCCAGTAGACTCTCATCGATTGATGATTTCTGCGCCGCAAGAAGATCCTTTCGGTTTGCGTGCAAGATCGCATTTCTGTTCGTCTTGAGCTCGTCGGCGATGCGGAGTAGAATATTTTCCCTCTCATCCGAAGACAGCGCTTGCAACTGGTGGCAGCCATCGCGAGCAGCGTTAGCCATTTCCTCCGCAGACATCGCGTCCGGCGACTCCATTCCAGGATTGGCTACAAATAACGTGCCGAGACTTGAGCCCTTCATGATAGATCCTACAACACCGTACTTGAAGCCACTAGCAATCACCACAGCGTTTACACCTTGAGAAATGGCTGACTGAGCTGCTTGAATCTTGGCGCCCATGCCGCCACGCCCAACACTCGACTTCTCACCAATCATGAAGTCATTATTGTCAGGACGGAAGACTGAGATGATCTTTGCACCGGGTTGCGTCGGTGGCTTATTGTACAAACCCTCCACATCTGTGAGCAGCATCAGTAGATCCGCTTGAATCTCGCCGCCTACTAGCGCAGCAAGAGAGTCATTGTCTGTAAAGACAGTGCCATCAGGAGAGGCGCTGACAGCATCATTCTCATTGACGATAGGAACGACGTCTAGTTCAAGCAAGTTGAGCATAGTATCGCGCATATTTGCGCGGTTTTGAGCCGTTTTAAAGTCTGATGCCGTGACAAGCACTTGAGAGCAAGCCACGTCATAGAGCGAAAAAAGCGTTTCGTAGAGTGACATGAGGCCAATTTGACCGGCCGCAGCCATGGCACCTTTTTTCTTTTCAAGTGCCAGCATCTGCTGGTTACCTTGCACGTGAGTGCGCAACGAAGCCGACAGTAGAATTTGTTTGTTAAGACGCTTACGTCCGATGCCCACAGCACCACTGGTCACCAAAAGCACTTCTTTGCCCTGGCGCTTAAGCATACAGACTTGTTCCACAATGGACGCGATGCGACCAAGCGCCGGCTCGCCGTTTGTAGAAACTACGCTGGTTCCCATCTTAACAACAATACGGGTAGCGTGTTTGAGGTCATGGCGTGTGATAGGGCGGTCGCTCCCGAAGGTATTTAAGTGAGTCAATGTTTCTTTTCTCATTCTGGCAAGGATGCACTTTAGTGGATACGGTGAAAAATAGATAATGAGGAAGTACTAGACGTTTTTGATGGGTAGCCAATGACTGCGACATGTAGGATCTCGGGCGAACCCTATCCGCACCCCATGCTTCTGATATCCGCACCCCATCTTATATAAAATCATGTTTAAACAGAACATTCATTATTTAATCACGATTACGAGAACTAATAAGACTGCTGAAAAATGAGCTCTACGGAAGCAAGTGGCTGAGTTGCGCCAACTACAGTCAACGGTCCGTTGCGGCACTAAAGCACGTGTGGATTACGCAGCATCAAGTCCATCGTGACAACGTAAATGGCTGGCACACAGCCGATGCTTTGCCACCCGCTACGACTGGATAACAAGGCGTACACGTACTAAAATTAAAATTTTGGTGTGGCAATCACCATCCCCCCAACTGATGCGCAAGCGAATCCTTCCTGTCCTCTGTTAGCTTAGAATTGCCCGTCAGCCTTCTGCTGTACAAGGTGACTTGAAGATGCGAATATATTGAAGAGGATGGACGACTACATTGCATCGGTCGCAACACAAAGGAACCCTGCTAAACTCGATTCGACATGTATTTGGATGCTTTTAGGTTGCGTTATAATGAAGTGTGTGTGTGCAAAGTGAGCCATGTTACTGAGACACAGCGATGCATGATATAGATTGTGTGCCTAAGCATCGCACATATTACTTTTTTGAACGTGCCCCAACAGTAAGGTTAAAAGCATGAAGGTAAACAGCGAGAAACGTTATGTATCCTTAGCCCTTGTAGCGATTGGTTACTTTAATTGCATCAAACGCATCGGCAATTGAAGGACCGCCGCGTCGAAGGACTTCTCTTGGAATCTGATGGTACCATAATTGGGACATTCTAACCCAAATCTATCTGCATTCCTTGAATCCCTGCATTTACTTTGTGACAAGTAATTTCTACTTCACTTCACCGTTTTGCTTCGAACGCCATTTGATTCCATATAGGATACAGCCACGTGCTTCAGTGCCGCAACGGACCGTTGATTGTAGTTGGCGCAACTCAGCCACTTGCTTCCGTAGAGCTCATTTTTCAGCAGTCTTATTAGTTCTCGTAATCGTGATTAAATAATGAATGTTCTGTTTAAACATGATTTTATATAAGATGGGGTGCGGATATCAGAAGCATGGGTTGCGGATAGAGTGCCCGGGATCTCGAGTACGTGTTCAAACAAAAAAGACACACTTGGGAGAAATAAACCAGGTCTATCTGTTTAGTATACATGTGTACATACTGAATTATTGATATGTATACTGCCGCCCCAGCTAGAAAAGATTTTGATTTTGGAAATTTATAAATTCACACCTTTTTCCGTTAAATTCATACCTTGTCCAAACTTTTTTATTTAGTTCTACTAGTTATAGTACGTTCCTGTGGATAGTCATACACTAGTTAAAGCCATGGAGTAGAGCGATAATATAGCTAGCGAAATCGCTGAGATGTTGATGAATACGCAGATCCAATCATACGTTGAAAGCGGATTTACAGTGCACATGTTATTAAGATGCTCAAGTTACCGCAGGTCAGTTCCGTCCTTGGTGATCGAAGACTGGTACTTTTGAAAGAGTTCATTGAGCAAAAGCATTCCGGTGGAGAAACGTTGATAACGGTGTTGCTGACTTTTTTTGACAGTGAAGCCAAGTTTGTGAATACAATAGGGACAGAAAAGCTCCAATCTTCGCGGAAGGCGGACGCTTTGGCAGTAGAGAATGAGTTGATCAAGAGCTGGCAAGACTGGAGAGTGCATCCCTTCAGACTGTTGCATGAGTAAGTAGGAATTGATATTTTTATCACCGCATGAATGCGCTGAAAAGTGCATCGTTCGGAACAGTCATGAATTTCATTCCCACTTTTAACGAAATAACTTCACTTCCGAATCTTCACTCATTCAGTGGCGCGCGAATCACAACAAGGAGGATCTCGTCGTGGATGTACTGCAAGAGGCAATGGAATTTTCAAAAAGTTGCAACGGCGCTGCACGAGGAGCTGTTGAACATGTAGTTCCAGAACGGAAAATCAATTATCGATGTTGCCAAGATGCTGCATCTAAAGCGTCCCGGATATCAAGCGTTTGCAAGCCGTAAACTCAAGACACTAGAATCATATACCAGTTACCACGGACTCCAGGAGATGCACCGGATATGCTCAGCGTTTTGTTTACAGACTATGGAGAGGGCGAAGTCGCGCTTATGCTATCAGTAGCAATAAAATAGGAGTCTAATCAACAATAACAGCTCTACCAACGTCGCCTTGACGAGCTGTTTCAACAATGTCATAGGAAAAACTAGGGTTCCGCATGGGCGGGCTGGGCTGGGTTTTCGTCGGCCCGCGGCCCATCCCACAAGCCGTGGGCGGGCTGACGGGCTGGTCTGGGCTCATCCCCACGTAAGTACACAAACCAATCTCCACTCTAACCTGCTTCACATTATCACGAATTTTCCACCATGAAAAGCAACCACAACTCCAAAGACGAAGAAAATGTAAAAGTAGATCGGACTAAAAATAGTTAGCATAAACATGCACATTGATAGACCTATTTCATCATAACGAAAATAGATTGGCTGGATACTACTTTCCATTAGGAGCGGGTCGTCCTTCGTAATAGGATTTGTACAGGTCACGAAGCGTTTTCACTTGATTCGCAATGTTTTTGTCTTCTTCATAGTAGAGCTCTCTTTCAAAGTTCGACGGGTCAATGCCGGCACGATACCATCGACTAAAGAGAGTTAGCAAGTGTCCTCCAGCATGATATCTACCTTTCATAGTTGATGACTCGACTGCTTCGAAGAGCAAAATTGCTTTCACCGAAAGAATGCAACTAGACGCCAAACATAGTCACCAACTTTTCGTGGGGTTTCTTGCCCTTGGCATTAAATTTTTCCATTTACATGTTTAGTGTCTCCAGTTCTTGGGCCAGCTCATGGGCTCGTGGGCTGACCCTGGCGGGCTGGGCTTTTGTGGAGTGTAACAGGACTGATCCTGTTACAGGCTTACACTGTATCTTGCGAGGAAGCGCGCAATACAATAAGGGCAGGATTAGTTGGTAACAACTAATCCTATACTAAAAGTAAATATAAATATTCACTTTGGTCTAAGAACGCAAAATTAAGAGTGTTTATTTAATGGGTGGTTTAGAGGCTAATAGTATAGTAACTACCTAATTAATATAATAATATCAAGTATTCAACTAACTGTACTATTAGTTAACCTGCAAGATTCGGTATTTATGCCGAATCGACTTTTCCTTCGTAGATTATAATAACTTATAATCTCTTATTTAAATTTCAGACAACGCGTCTGAAATTAAACTGTGATATTCTAACTTGAATATCAATTATGTAATGGCACCCCATTACATCACCCCCCACTTAAGGTGGTTGGCCAATAATAATTGTTATTTTGGCCAATCAGGGGTGGCACTTGTTGGTCGTTCTCATTTATCAACTGATTGACCATCGACTCGATGGTCAAGGCACGCGGCGGCGCTCTAAAGAGCGCTGCTGAAAACGTCGAAGGAGCTTCTTCCTCCGCCTCAGCACTAAGTGCTGAGGTGTTGAGTGACAACAGTGACGCTTCATTAGCAGCATCAACTACGCAAGGGTCGTAAGACGTACCGTCTTCGACCACAGATGCTGCTAAGGCGGCATCTGGCAAGAAACACGGAGATGTTGCTAATGCAACATCTCGCACGATGGTAACTTCCGAATGGCGTGTTGCCAAGAGGGCCATGTTCGGGAGTTCTGACTCCGAACAAAGTGATGGGGATACATCTGTCCCCACTAAAGGATCTAGCGAGTCGAAACTCGCTAGGTGCTCATCGCCTAACAGCGATGACGACTCTGGTGTCGATGTCTGCTATGACAGCGACAATGATCATCACAGGTGGTTGCGGGAACGCAGATCCCCACCTGGACCAAGTACTTCTCCACGTCGGGGTGATTTAACCTCGGCGCGTGGTGTTGGAGCAGGCGGTGCTCCGCCTGCTAAAAGAGCTCGAACAGAAGCGGCGCCTGCCGCTTCTAAAACGTATCATCGTACGGAGCCACATGTTCCGTACAGGGTGGGGTTTTGGACCCCTGGCTGGGCTATTGCCCCCAACAGTGGCGGTCCGTAAACGGGACTGCCAGTATGCGTTGTTCGATATCAACGTGCTGGATGACTGCGACGACATCCAGTCACGTCGATTCGATCGAAGTACAGACGATAGACGTCTGTACTTTATTGACCTATTTTTCCAGGTTCGATATTATTCGAGCCGGAAAGGTTCAAGGAGGAACAGGGACGATAAAGACGCCCTGACTCAGAGTTGGAATGCTTTTTTTTGACAACTACAACAAAAGCCCAGATGATTACGTGAATAAAGTTCACGTAATGCGCGAGCGCTTTTTAAAGCACTCACTAACAGGTAAAATGGAATACATCCATTATGATTGCATCAAAGAAGGGTTAAAGTGTGGTGTCCCTTCTCACCTCGTTTGCCCGCGGTGTACGCAGGGCGCTCCTCGTCTGTCAGAGGAGGAGTTGCGGGGGTACGGTGGTTTTTCCGTACCCGCCGAAATTCAGGGTTTAATTGATACCCTGAATGCATCAACACCTACTGTTAATGCTACTTCGCATTATGAGTTTGAGACTTCTTCTCAAACTCAGTCAAAAGGTCTGGGGCGTCGGCCCTCAGAACCTCAATCGGTTCCCAAGAGTCGAGCTCTTGGGGATATCCCAGCCAGCGTACCAAGTACTCGGTACGCTGCCCCTTCTTCAAAGGCACCGAGCGCTTCGAGATCAAGCGCTCGAGGATATATCGCTTATTCCCCTGATTATCAATCAGGGGCGGCGGAGGTTGAGAATTCCCTCGCCGTTGTTGTTGCGGAGCATTGTTCTTTGCTGCGCAAGCTCGAGGAGGGTTATTTCTCCTTGAGCAGCGTATGTCTCACTGTGTGAAGACATATCGGTCTCTTCGCGAGGATGTCCGCGACATCCTCGGGGCGCACACTGCCCTCCAGCAGAAGAATGATCTTCTGTACATTGAGCTTTCCCGCTATAAGGGAGAGCTCGATAGGCGCACGGCTGATCTTGAGCAGTCGAAGGCGGAGGTAACGACTCTCCGCTCTGCTCACCAACGGCTGGAAGCCGATTACAAGTCTCTCTTGGGAGACTTGGAGAAGCACGGTATCTTCCGTGGTTCTGCGTCTCGTCGTAAGACGAAGACGAGTTATACGGCTTGAGCCGCCCAACATAGAATGTTGGGTGAAGCCGCATTGCTGTGGGAATGTCTAAGGTATAGGCATTCCCACGAATCTCTTGGACCTTGAAAGGTCCAATGTACTTAGGAATCAACTTCCGTGTAGGGAAGTTGCTTATTGCATGTGTAGGCAAATTGGTATTACTTAATAATACCAATTCACCTTTAAGAAAGGAGTTTTTGTTCTTCCTTCCTTGTTTGTCTGCATTTTGCTTCTGCTTATCAAAAGCAGAGGCAAGTGCATCTTTTATATAGCGTATTACAGCTTGGTGCTGTAATACGAATTCATCTACTGCTTTATCAGCAGTAGGTGTATTGTCCTCGTTGTCTGCAGCCATTGCTGCAGACAAATATTCATCGTATGCAGCTTCAGTTTCAATTGAAGCTGCTCCCGCTTCTTCTGTACTTTCCGTAGAAGGGCCATCTTTTTGTTCACAAGTTGCAGTCGCAACTTGCGCATTGACTCGCTCAAAATTTTAGCGGGTCCCTCCCCCACTTAGATTTGGGGTACCGCCAAGTAAAGCTGGGGTTCGTGGATGCCTTAAGGCATTCACGTAGAACGATGTATGCTTAGTTGAAGCATGCACCGAATTGTTAATCGCAAATTCAGTGAAGACAGGTAGTCACTCCACTATTCAAAGGCATGTGCCTATGATCGCAACATTTCTCCGAGAACGCGGTTAACCCGTTCCGTCTGCCCATCCGTTTCCGGATGGTCCGCAGTTGACATCTTCAACTGGGTTCCCAACAATGAGAACGTTTCTTGCCAGAAACGTCCTGTAAATCTCGGATCTCGATCCGAGACAATGTCTTCCGGCATTCCGTGCAAACGGAATACCGTATCAACGAATATCCGCGCTTTTTGAGCGGCGGTTACGTTCGCTGATACTGCAGTAAGATGTATCATCTTACTGAAACGGTCTACAAATACCACTATTCCGGTCTTCCGACTATTGTCGGGTTGAAGACCGAATACGAAGTCCATTGAAATGGACTTCCAACACTCTGTAGGAACCGGCAGAGATTGCAGCGGAGACTGTGCATACTGAGCAGGCTTAACGCGCTGGCAAATCTCGCAAGCGCGTACGTATTTCCGTACCCACTTGTACTGGTTTCGCCGGTAAAAGTCACGTGCGAGAGAAGCGTATGTCTTCTCTCGACCTTGATGCCACGAAATCGGTGCATCATGATACTCAAACATAATTTGATGTTTGAGATCATCGTCGTTTGGAAGGACGATGAGACTTTCATCTTTTTGGTCTGTGCTGTAAAGCAGCATACCATCGTGCAGTCGATATTGATGCACGCAATCGCGGAGGAACTCTGGGAGTTCGTCGCGCTTATCACTTGATTGATTACTTAAGTAATCAATCAACAGACGTGTCTCCTCGTCTGTTTTGTATGCCTCGCGTACTTGTCGTATAATTGACGACGACAAAGCAGTGCAACGGATCGAGTTTGCACTGGCACCTTCGGTTACGGACGGTTTCGTCTCGTAATCGGGCCTTCGTGATAGCGCATCCGCTATCACGTTCAACATTCCGGGTTTGTATTCAACCGTAAAGTTGTATTCAGCAAAGAATGACAGCCATCGAGCCATTCTTTGAGAAATGTGTGGTGAAATCACGGCCGTGCGTAGCGACGCATGGTCCGTGTAAGACACAAACGGTCTATCTCCCAATAGATAGATCCGAAACTTGGCCAGTGCGTACTTCATGGCAAGGAGTTCCTTGTCATGCACTGGATAGTTGCGCTCGGCTGGGCGCAACTGACGCGATTGATAGCAGATTACGCGATCAAGATCATCGTGATCACGCTGCATCAAAGCACAGCCGATAGCGAAATCGCTCGCGTCGCAAACGACGTGGAACGGACGCTCGTTATCGGCTATAGCCAAGACAGGCGCTTCAGTCAAGCTTTGTTTGACTGCACCAAAAGCATTTTGGCATTGGGTATCCCAATGCCATTCGACATCTTTCTTAAGTAATTGAGAAACAGGTCGTATTAACCCAGCATAGTTGCACGAATACTTGTGCAAATATGTTGCCAACCCAAGGAACTTTCGAAGTTCCTTAACGTTGTTTGGCGTAGGCCATTCAACGATCACCCTGATCTTTTCTGGATCAGGACGCACCCCGTTCTTGCCCACAAATCATCCAAGAACGGGTATCTCAGGTGCACCAAAGGTGCCCTTCTTTAGATTTGCATAGAGCTTATGCTTACGCATAAGCTCTAACACTCGACGTAGATTTTCCCTATGGACATCTACATCGCTTTTATCGTGTTCACCCTTACTATGGATGAACACATCATCGAAATAACTCGGTGCGAATTCTCGCATCGGGCGTAATAGATGCGTTATGCATCTGCTAACCGTAGCAGGGGCATTTCGAAGCCCCTGCGGCATAACAAGCCACTCCCAAAGCATGCCACTTGGGGTGCTTACCGCCTTGAGAGGGATATCCTTCTCACGCATTAGGATTTGATAAAATCTATCTCTTAGATCGAGAGCACTAAAGATGGTGCTCCCGCACATGCCATCAATGATGACATCTTTTCGCGGTATCGGCGTCTGCGCCGGTACCGTCGCTGCGTTCAGCTTGTTGTAAGCGTGATCGATTCTCCACCCACCTGTGGACTTTTTCACACAAAAGGTGGGGGTAGAGTGCGGTGAGATAGACTCCCGCACTTGGCCTGCTTTACGACGAGTTTCGAAAAACTCGTCGATCGATTTTACTTGATCACGCGGCAACGGCCATTGCCGCGTGACACAATACTTCGTGCATGGCACGAGGTCAATCTCATGACGAGTTCCCTTATCCTTAGGGAGCTCGCTAGGTACTTCTTCTGGGAATACGTGAGCGTATTCCCGAAGTACCTCATAAAATGGGGAGTTCGCTTTAAGCGACTCCCAGCTCTGCTCTTCAAAGCGCTGAACTTTGGTTTGATCATTGGGAACCTCATTCCCAATGTTTTCCACTCGTAATGTGAATATTCGTTCACGAATATCCACTATATCATCTGTTGATACGATAATACAGATCTGTTTGATCTGATCATCGTGCAAGTTTCTCATAAACTTCTTCCAGCTTAGCGCTGGAAGAGACATCACCTCCGAACCTTCTTTCGGAGGGTGTTCCATCAACAGAGATGGGTAGCTAATCCGGTCTCCGTTTGCGTCAAGACGTTGATCGTCTCGACGGAACTGCCCATGCAATCAGACGCACTCGTCCGATTGACTGCTACACGGTGATTACGATTCACCGTGTGCGAATACTCATCCTCATGGTGGCCACTGCCTACCATGGAGTTTTGGCGATCAGATATGCTCGTCTGATCTGCCGCCTTTTCTGCGACACGGTGGTCTTTATCACCCGTGTGCATGGATAACGCAACGTGGTGGGCACTGGCCACCACGAGTTGTGCTCACGATTGCACTCGATCGTGAGTTCACTCTCATCAACACGGAATTCTTTCATCGTGTTGGAACCTTCGGTCGCACAGTGGGTTTTTCCCACCGTGTATATTACTTCATTCTCACGGTGGGTGTTTCCCACCGTGGATATCACTTCATTCTCACGGTGGTCTTTATCACCCGTGGAATGTTTCTCTCCAACACGCAACGACTCTTCTGTTGCGTGTGGTAGTCCCTCTGGACTCTCACCAGCGGAGGTAACTTCCGCTGATCGTGTCAGAACAGACCTGGTGGTGCCATCGCTATTCACCAGACTGTCTGACGCTGCGGTTGTATCCTCTGATACAGCCGGATTATACACAGGGTGATCAGATCCTGTGGGTCCGCCGCAGTCGATCGATAGGTTAACCCAGTCGATCGAAGGTTTAAACTTGGACATCCATGGGATTCCAAGTATCACATCGAACTTGTCATCTAAATCGAGGACGATGAATTCATCCTCGAATGAGAGTTCATTCAACTCGAAGCGTGTTTTAATCACACGCTTTGGAATAGTCACGGTTGCACCTGTTGCTAACCGGACTGACAACATACTTCGTGGGGTTTCTACCTCCACGAAGCTCAACAACGTTAGACTCTGAGTTCTTACGAAATTGTTTGACGCTTCTGTGTCAAACAAAGCTCGCATGGGGACATCGCTCCCGTGCGGATTAACCTCCAAGGTGATAAGAGGCTTATCATCACCCTGCACCTTTTTGACAGGACATAGTCCCGTCTGGGGCTATTACCATCACATGCCCTAAGTCGGCATGTGGGATAACATTCCCAGTAGGGCGCCCCGCCCCTACTGGTGATCTACGTTTTTTGCACCAACAGGGTGATGTCCCTGTTGGTGTCGCCGTGCAGCGGACGGTTCCGTCCGATGACTGCGTGGCACCGGACACGGTGCCATACACTCATGGGCAAAATTCCCCATTTTCGCGCATATATTGCAGCGAATATTCTTCTTAAATTTCGGTTGCTTCTTGTTCAAAGCAACCGCAACTGATAGGTCCATCGGCTCTGGACCTCCACCGCCCATGCTCTGGCGCGGGTGGCTGTTTCTTGAGACGAAGTGTGAACTTCGTCTGCCCGACTGCTGCTTGTTGACATGCTGTTGCGGCATGTCAAAAGCGAAGGGCTGTTGAGCCCTTCGGCTGTACCCAGCATGCGATAACGCTGATTGCATGCTGAACTCCTCAGGGATGCTCATATCAATGGCATCCTGTAGAGTCTCTGGCGGGTGCCGGTAGAGACTCTGTTTGACGGGACCATCATTGAGTCCCTTCATGAAGCCAGGGACCTGCATGGCAGGGGGCACCGGCTCATACACAATATTTGACAGCAAATATTGCGTCTTCTGAGCGAAAGCTTGAAGGTCAAGCTTACCTTGCCGGAGTTCCATGAGCTCCTGCCTACTACTTAGCTCCATTTCTGGAGCTTCAAAGTTGAGCTTTAGCTCAGCTTTTAATTCCTGATAAGTCAGGAACGCAGAGTCATCAGTGGCTCTGCGACTCATCGCCAATGCCCTGGCTCTGACTCCCAGACATGTTGTGGAGAAGTACGCCTGTTGACGTTCGTCAACAATATTTTGCGCAGAGATGGCATCTTCCACCTCTGCGAACCATATCCGAAGGGGATCGCCCCCTTCACCGGTAAAGGGCGGTACTCGCGCCTTTACCACTTCAACGCTATGCGTTGTAGGTGCTGATGCGGTCCGCGCTGCCTCTTGCGCGGGCCGTGCTTGCTTTTCTAGGTGGTTTCGCCTAAAGCGATTCACCACCTGTATCACTTCCTCCGGGGACTTACTCTGGAGAAAGGTAATGATGTCGGTCCCCATAGACCGAACCATTTCCACCGTCGCGTCTTTACTACGCGACGAGAAGTGAGGGAAGTGTTTATTCACCACTTCCAGCGTTCTCTCTCGCTCGGCAGGCGTCATGTCTCGCGACATGATGCCGAGCGGCTCTTAATCTTCGCTCCGCTAGTTAAATAGCAGAACGGAACTGTGGTCGTTAAGACGGACCGCAAAGTGCTACCAGGTGTAACAGGACTGATCCTGTTACAGGCTTACACTGTAATTGCGAGGAAGCGCGCAATACAATTAGGGCAGGATTAGTTGATAACAACTAATCCTATACTAAAAGTAAATATAAATATTCACTTTGGTCTAAGAACGCAAAATTAAGAGTGTTTATTTAATGGGTGGTTTAGAGGCTAATAGTATAGTAACTACCTAATTAATATAATAATATCAAGTATTCAACTAACTGTACTATTAGTTAACCTGCAAGATTCGGTATTTATACCGAATCGACTTTTCCTTCGTAGATTATAATAACTTATAATCTCTTATTTAAATTTCAGACAACGCGACTGAAATTAAACTGTGATATTCTAACTTGAATATCAATTATGTAATGGCACCCCATTACACGGAGCCTTAGGAAAAGCATCTTACTCTTGAGTGTTCGCAGCACTGTTTTCGATCAAGATGCAAAGGAATTGGCGCCAGATGTAAAGTACATTATCGCTAAATACACGAATTCATAACGCAACGCAAGCGAATAATCCTGTGTTTACGCTCGCATCTACTTGTTCTTAGAACGTACTGCTGCTACAAGTAAATGTACGTCCAACTGATCGTAGACTTTGGTTTGCCGAGATCAGCATCAAAAAGTGTATTACATAAGAACATCGTCTTAAGATGTCCATTATGTCTCTCTACGCATTTCTATCCAGAGGAATTAGTATTAATAAATAAAGGGTCGCCCTACCCGCACCCCCCTCCACCCTAGGTGTGGCCGGTGCGTATACGCACGGTGCGGCTAGCGCACAGAGGAAGACTTTCCTTAAAGCGGAGTTCGCCGCTAATTAGCCGATACGCCCTTATGAAGGGCTTAGTTGGAGAGAGCTCTCCTACACGGCGCCAAGATTACCGGGTTGGTTTACTAATAGCCTTCGCTACTGCCTTAACGGCAAGGCTCCCTTACTAAGGGTGTAGCTAAAGGGAGGGCTCCCTTTACGCTACCGCACTCACTACACGCGCGACCTGTCGAGGTCGCGCGTCTGCAGTTGTTGAGTGAAAATGTTAACTGAATGTATATTTAATATATATTTAGCCTAAATTAATTTAAACTAATGTAAACTATATTTAATAATAAGTAGAACTTACCAAATTCGTACCTAGCTAAAATGTAGTGTACACCACCTGTGTACCGACACGTGGATGGCTGACACGCCACCCCCAAGGGCTCCTTCCCTGATTGGTTAAAATAACCAATGGTTCAAAACCTTTCGAACCGGTCAATACTGACCCCAACCGTAGTGTAACCACGTACACCACCAACTAAATGTGACTCGAATGTAGCCCTGTTACATCCTCCCCCATCAAGACTATTGATTACGCAATAAACAAAATTTTGTTGGAGAACTCCAACTTCCAGTACCTCTGGCTATCGATGAACACCATTAGTGGTGCTATGGAGTCTCCTCTAGAGGAGGTAGACTATTCCGAGAACTCGGAAGTGGATGCCGTTGGGGATATCTCCCCAACGGTTGACCGCTCCAACAACTCCGAACGGCGATGTCGACAGCCTAATCCGTTCCCCACACGTGGGTAAAATGCACTAACTATTGCGCATCCCGTGCCAATGTCGGATGATACATCCGGATCGCCGAAGGCGATCATCACCAATGAGCTGGACGCAGCTCATGAAAGCCAACTTGCCGCACAGGCACTAAGGTCTGCGTTACGCGCTCCCAAACGCCTGCCAAGGGCGGCCTATAACTTTGACGGTCCTCGTGACCTTCCAAAGTAGGCTAGGCGTGTGGTAAGGAATGATTTAGCATCCTATACTCCTGCCCCCGCGGCTGAACAGCCGTATCAATGCGATCGCCGGGAGAAACTCCGGCAACAACTGCTTACGAAAAAGCAGTTCACTAGCGTCTCATACCGAGAGCGCCTAGACAGACAGGCACAGGGTTCCCCTGTTGAGAACCTCCGCGAGGTTGCTATCATTCTCTCTCCGGGAGAAAATGCCGAAGATGCAGAAAAGAAATTCCGCGCTTGGGCGGAAGGAGAGAAGGTCCTCCCAGCTTTAATGAGCTTCACAACAGCTATTCCCGTCGTGACGTTTGGGTGGAGAGGGTGTTGCGCATGGCATTCGCCAGGGCCAAAGCGATGGAGCTATTACGTGACCCTTATCGCACGCGCTACGCCAGGGCCCCTGCCCCCACCGCGGTGCCAGAGGACAGTGTGAGCGCCACATCTGCCTCCGGCGAACTCCAAACTACTGGGAGTGAAGGGGCTTCTCGCGCCCCTTGGTCGTTGACCCGCAGCGGGATTCTCCCGCTCGAAAGCGTCAACGACGTCACGGCAATCCTGCCGTAGGGGAGTCTCGGACTCCCACGAACTCTGTGAGTGTGGATAACCCTTCCACTTCACCAGATACTGGGTTTGACCCCGATGATGGCGTCGCGCCATCAGACGCTCCACATGATAGTGTGGAGTACCCTCCGCATCGAGAATTGGAGGAGGAGGTCATGCAATTGAGACGTGAGATTCGCGATCGCTGTGATCGACTCAGCCGTCGCATCCATGATGTCCACGAGGGACTCCGCGATGAGTGGGATGCCACTGATCGCTTCGGAAGGCGGCTTGCCTCTCTCGAGACGACCGTTGCGGAGCTTCGTGGTCGCATTTTAGCCCTGTAGGGCTTCCTCCGCCCTGCCGTGTATTACGGCTCTTACGGTTCTTACGGCTATACGCCTTTCAAACCCCCTCCAGAAGGGGACCCGCCTCCGGGTCATGGTATGGCTTAAGCATACCCACATAGAAGGTTGGATGCGTACGCATCACCTTCGGGATGTCCAAGGTATACGATAAGCCCTTTCGGGCTAGTACCTTAAAAGGCCCCACAAACCTGGGGCGCAGTTTGTTCCGTAACACGTTAGAAACTGCATTTGTAGGAAAGTTTTTAGCGTTTAATAAAACACTTTCTCCTAATTTGTATACCTTTTCGTTACGCCGCCCCTTGCGGTCAGCTTGCTCCTTCTGCTTGTCTTGTCTTTCCGCCATGGCATCGCAGACATGTCGTAAGACACTAAGGCGCGTCGATAAGAACTTATCGATGTGCTTTCGCACAGATACAGGTCTGACATCAGGGAATCCTCCCCCCTCAAGCCCTGGGACACACACACGTGGCGTCAACGGAGCCCTCGGATTCACTAATCCGTTCACGTAAAACGGGGTAAACCCCGTAGATGCAAGTACCGAATTGTTGATAGCAAATTCAACCATCGGAAGCATCTCACTCCAACTCTTTGGAAATCCGGACATAAACTCCGGAGAATATCCTCCAGAACGCGATTAACGCGTTCCGTCTGACCGTCCGTCTGCGGATGATCCGCAGTGGACATAAGAAGCTTGGTGCCTAGCATCTTAAACAGCGCCCCCCAAAATTGTCCCGTAAAACGGGGGTCCCGATCCGACACAACGGAATCGGGTAGACCATGCTGTCGAAAGACACGGTCTAGGAACACTTTTGCTGTTCCTTGTCCATCAATGGACTCTGGCACTGCCGCCAGATGAGCCATCTTGCTCAAACGGTCTACAAAGACCAATATGCCGGTGTTCCCGGCCTTATCCTTCGTAAAACCGAAGATAAAATCCATACTAATGGATTTCCAACACTCCGTTGAAACCGACAATCTCGCCAAAGGCGCAGCTGAAATTGCAGAGGTTTTAACCCTCTGACACGTCTCACAGGTGCGTATATACGCACCGACCCACTTATACATGTTGGGCCACCAATACAAAGCGCTTAAAGCGCTGTAGGTCTTATCCCGACCTAAATGACGACCGGTAGGGGCTTCATGTGCCTCAAAGAGGACTCTATACTTCAGTTCCTCATCATGAGGAACTACCACCCGCGGAGTGTCCTCCGCGCTCGTGCTATAATATAGCAAACCGTCACAGTACCTGTAACGGTGTAAACGAGCTTTAGCTCGACTTGACAGGGTTGGCTCAGACGAGTCAAGTCCCTTTCCACCCAACGCGCTGATAAGCGCCGTACACTGTGGGTCTTTCTCATACGCCTGGCGTATGAGATCCACCACAGACGAGATGACGAATGTCGCGTGAGCGAGATCGTAAACGGGACGACGCGACAACGCGTCTGCAAGCACGTTCTGCTTGACAGGTGGTTTATACTTAACCTCAAAGTTGTGCTCCGCAAAGAAGGAGAGCCAACGGGACATCAGTTGCGATAGTGAGGCGACATTGTCGCTGTCCGTAAGGACGCGTGGTCTGTAACAGGGTTACATTCGAGTCACATTTAGTTGGTGGTGTACGTGAGTACACTACAGTTGGGGTCAGTATTGACCGGTTCGAAGGGTTTTGAACCATTGGTTATTTTAACCATCAGGGCAGGATCCCTTGGGGGTGGCGTGTCAGCCATCCACGTGTCGGTACACAGGTGGTGTAGACTACATTTTAGCTAGGTACGAATTTGGTATATTCTACTTAGTATTACATATAGTTTACATTAGTTTAAATTAATTTGGACTAATTACATATTAAATATATATTCAGTTTACATTTCACTCTATCTTACAGACGCACGACCTCGACCAGTCGCGCGTGTAGTGAGTGCGGTAGCGTAAAGGGAGCCCTCCCTTTAGCTACACCCTTAGTAAGGGAGCCTTGCCGTTAAGGAACTAGCAAAGGCTACAGTAAACCATCCCGGGAATCTTGGCCCCGAGTAGGATAGCTCTCTCCAACTAAGCCCTTTATAAGGGCGTATCGGATAAGTAGGGGCGAACTCCGCTTTAAGGAAAAGTATTCCTCTGTGCGCTAGTCGCACCGTGCGTATACGCACCGGCTACATCTGGTAGCACTTGTAGTCAATCCAACACCTGTGTTGGTAGACTAATACATCCTCTGCAAGGGATGAATCAGGACGATTGGGATAGGTTGACCCTCGTCCAGCAGGAAGCCTTTAACAGGCTGTTATACTTACTGGGTGACGAGGGTATGCAGCTCCTAGTGGAGCAGGGCCTTGAGGCCGTAAACGCAAGGGTCAATGCCCTCATCGCCCATGAGGGGAGTTTAGGTGGAAGTCGTTCCACGGGGTTGAGCCCCCCCATTATCGTTTAAGATAAAGGAGTTCACCGGTGAAAAGGGTGACAACCTTTACGTGTGGTTGCGAGAGGTCGAAACGGCTTTCGCCACAGCGAATGTGATCGCTGATCACTTGCAAGTGGGACTTGCGTTGACCAATCTTACGGGCAAAGCCCGTACATGGGCGTTTACGTGTCCGGATTCGGTCACGAGCGTGTTCCCAACCTGGGAAGTCCTTAAGCAAAATCTTATGGACATGTTCGCCACGCCTGATCTGGTTTTCCAGAATCAGTTGGCGTTTTTGAGGTTCCGTCAGGGCACTAGGGACTTGGAAACGTATGTCCAAGAACTGAAGACCCTGTTGGCAGGGATGTACGCGAAAGCGTATTCGGATGATGTGTCCATCCCCGTCTTCATGGGAGGCCTGAAAGAAGGGTCAGCACGTTCGGAACTGTTCCGATGCCGACCCCAATCCCTGGAGGAGGCGTTTAAGATGGCGTTTAACGCCGGGAGGAACTTCCGTTCCTCTAAGGTGGGTCCCGAACCCATGGACCTTAGTCAGGTCGAAGCGGAGGAGAAACCTCCCGCTAAGAGTCACACTGACTCTTTTTCGCAGAGATTCGAGACGGAGCTCTTAGCTATGTTGCAGCGGCACGGGTCGCTGAGATGCTTCCTGTGTGGAAGCACGGATCATCTGCGGAACAGATGCCCGGGGAACCCCCAGCGAGATATTCGATATAAGGGGACTAGAGAGGGTAAGAGGCCCTCGCCCAAGCCGTCGGGAAACGACGGCTCCCAGTAGGTGCGGGGCGCCCTACTGGGGGATCCCTTAGTGCTTTTAATCCCCAAGGTAGGGGACGACAGCACAAATCCCCGAGGGAACCGGTGCTTTCTAGCACCGAGTTGGTGTACCAGCCAGGTTTGCTGGTAGTCCTTGCGGACGTGAAAGGCTTTGATAAGCCTTGGAGAGTCTTGATAGACTCTGGAGCGTCTGACAATTATGTCAGACGGGCTTCTGTAGATAATAGTCGACTGTATGCCGAGGCCCTAGAGGCACGTTCTTGTGACGTCGTCACGGTCCGTCTTGCGACGGGCGTACAAGTTACTGTATCCAAGGTCTCGATTGACCTTAAGCTGAAGTTTACAGACTTTGGCAGCTTAGAACGTTGCCTAGTCCTGGATTTGGACTCGAGGTATGACCTCATTCTGGGCATGAAGTGGCTGTAACGCCACGAGCCATGGATAGACTGGAATTCTAAGTCCATTGGCTCAACGCACCCACGGTCGGGTGAAGCATTGGCTAGTCATGAACCCAGCTTTTCTCGATCGCAAAAGGGATTCTGGCGAGAGATGCCAGAGATTGGGATGTCTGAGATGATCAGTTCCAATGACGTTAAGGAAGAGTTTGTGGTGGAGTCAAGTTCAAAATCGAACACCGTAGTGTCGAGAACCTAACCACCATCGTGTCCGGCCTTCCAACTTACGGGGGGGGGGTTCCGCGAACCTTCGCCTTCGATCCGATCGGATCGTCCGCTGCTGGCAGACGACCGATCATCAACACAGGACGCCTGGTCCGATTTGTTCTGCATCTCACCTTGGGTACCCGATGGTTTGGGCTGGTAACACACTCGGTGGATCGGCGCTAGGAATTGACTTGTGGTCTAAATGTGGTAGACCGTGCTGGGTAATGTACCCTGGGCGGAACTCTTCACCCTGGGTACGGGTAGATCGGTTATACTTGAAGTGAGTATAATCCCGAGGGCAGATCGCTGACCCGATCGTAAAGCCCGACCAATATGGGAGATAAACTCCAGTAATCCAATAGGGTCCAATAATCCAATAGGGAGATACAAATGAAAACGTGACACACTCCACGAACGATATCTCCACGAAATAATCCAATAGACGTAATAGCATGTTCCAAACGTGCCAACTTGAACTTGAGAGGTCGACCAAAAGGCTCCCGTCGAGGGACTTCCGGCGGGCCAAATGCGTCTGTGACGCGTCCCGGCCGGGTATAATGAGCTGGAGGGGATTACTCGACCCTCCGCTCCCAAAACACTCTGCGGCGTGGAGAGGCGACTGACGTGCAAGGAGAAACGACCCCGGTTGAGTTAGAGGTCCAACGGTTTCTTAGACGAAGCTAAAAGCCAAAACCTTTACGAAGCGAAATCCAAACTTGGCAAATCCCAAACTAAAAACTACCTACCCCCTATAGTCCCTTATATGTACCAAACATGAAAATATGTTGTACACGCAATATCATGTGACTTACCCAAATTCGTGTTCTTGACACTCCTTGCACATGACCGGCTTAAAAGCCTCCTGGATTTCCACCAATACGATCGCCGATAAGCCGATCGGTCTGCTGCTGACCGGAAACGACCAAAATTCTTGGGTCCGCTTCACCACAAGTTCCTTAACGAGGGGGATTCGGCGGTTAATCCCCACGCCGTTAACGGTGAGACTGGTGAGTTTCCAGTGGCAGAGGTGATTAACTCTGAGGCGACTCCAGTTGTAGGGGTAGAGACCCCTGTGGTTAAGCGCGAGGCGCTTCCAAGCGGAGAGACCCGTAGTTCGTCTCTTCCGCACGTCGGAATTGATTCCGACCACGCCGTTATAGGCGAGATTGGTGAGTCGCCATTGGCAGAGGTGGATTACTCTGAGGCGACTCCAGTGGTAGGGGTAGAGACCCCTGTGGTTAAGCGCGAGGCGCTTCCAAGCAAAGAGACCGAAGTTTGTCTCTTTCGCACGTCGGAAATGATTCCAACCACGCCTTATTAGGTGAGACCGGCGAGTCACCGGTGGTAGAGGTAGAGATCTCTGTTGATAGGCGAGAGGCGCTTCCAATAGATGGGGCAATTGACTCCCCCCATCCGGTCCCCGGGATGAGTCCCGAGGCCAGTGGTCAGTAGTCCTATATGATGCTGAATAGTGTGACAGGTGTTGTCACAGAAGGCGTAAGCCTGGAACGGTTGCCTGGGGTAGGCGAACTGTTGTCGTTGGAGAAGATGCCCTTCAAGAGTTTGAGACTGCTGTAAAAAAAGGTGAACTCGACTAGATCGTCGTGTTGAGTCCGGAAGAGGAGTTATACTCCTCATCCACGATGGACGAGTCAGTTTTGGTGCAAACCAAACAGGCATTGAATGCCCGAAGCGACCTCAAGATCCTTGCGGATCCTGAGGACCCTTACCATTCCTTGTTAAAGGAATTCGGAGATGTCATCAGTGACAACCCGACGATGGGGTTACCACCAGATCGGGGAGTCCGAAATAAAATCGATTTTGTTCCTGGAACCAAAGACTGCGTCACTAGGCAGTGGACTCTCCCCAAGGAGCAATGCGACGTCATCGACGCATTCTTCAAGGGAAAAAAAGAGGAAGGGATGGTACGGGAGAGCAAGTCTCCCCATTCATCCCCCACTTTTTGTGTTCGTAAACCGAACGGAAAGTGTCTCATTGTGCATGCGTACAACAAGCTGAATGCAGCTACTGTACCCATGCAAACTCCGATTCCTCAGAAGGATGTCCTCCAGAACAATATGGCGGGCTGTACTGTGTACAGTGCCTTAGATCGGGTGGACGGGTATTATCAGGTGCTCATGCGAGCATCCGATATTCCGATTAGAGCGGTCAGAACGCCTAGTGGCATGCTGTGAGAGTGGCTTGTTATGCCACAGGGGCTTTCAAATGCACCAGCGACTTTAATCGCTTGGTGACTCAACTCTTCCGCCCTCATAGAAAGTACGCTCAGACGTACTTCGACGATATATTCGTTCATAGGCGCGCGGAAGGCGACTCGTCTGATGTTCAGACGCACCTGATACACCTTCGAGCGGTGCTCGAATGTATGCGAGAGCATAAGTTATATGCAAACGCATCCAAATGTATCTTTGGTGCTGAAGAAATTCCATTCTTCGGATGCTTCATCGGTAAGGATGGAGTGCGGGCGGATCCTGCGAAGGTGAAAGCCATTGTGGAGTGGCCTTCGCCTGTAAATCTTAGAGATTTACGGAAGCTGCTTGGATTAGCCAATTATCTCCACAACTACAGCGAAAATTACGCTGAGACGGCGAAGCCATTAACAGACCTTCTTAAGAAGGACGTAGATTGGTGTTGCGAAACCAAACACAAAAACACTTTCGAAGCGGTTAAAGGGAGTTGTTGAAAGCTCCCGTTCTCGCTCTCCCAGATTCTGGGAAACCATTTAGCGTCGTCTGCGACGCCTCCGATTTCGCAATCGGATGTGCTTTGTTACAAGCAGACGATGCGGGACGAGAACGCGTGATTGCGTTTGATTCGAGGCAGCTCAAATCTGCAGAACGGAATTATCCCGTTCATGACAAGGAGCTACTTGCAGTGAAGTATGCTCTTGTCAAATTCAGGGATCACCTACTCGGCTCTAAGCCGTTCGTGGTTTATACAGACCACGCGACCTTACGGACAGCGACGAAGTCGCCTCATCTCTCCAAACGGATGGCCCGTTGGCTCTCCTTCTTTGCGGAGTACAACTTTAAGGTTAAGTATAAATGTAGCCGGTGCGTATACGCACGGCGCGGCTAGCGCACAGAGGAAGACTTTCCTTTAAGCGGCGTTCACCTCTACTTATCTGATACGCCCTTATAAAGGGCTTAGTAGGAGAGAGCTCTCCTACTCGGGGCCAAGATTCCCGCTTTGGTTTACAATTAGCTTTCGCTAATGCCTTAACGCAAGGCTCCTTTACTAAGGGTGTAGCTAAAGGGAAGGCTCCCTTTACGCTACTGCACTCACTACACGCGCGACCGGTCGAGGAGGTGCGTCTGTAGTTGTTGAGTGAAAATCTAAACTGAATATATATTTAATATGTAATTAGTCTAAATTAATTTAAACTAATGTAAACTATATGTAATACTAAGTAGAACATACCAAATTCGTACCTAACTAAAATGTAGTGTACACCACCTGTGTACCGACACGTGGATGGCTGACGCGCCACCCCCAAGGGTTCCTGTCCTGATTGGTTAAAATAACCAATGGTTCAAAACCCTTCGAACCGGTCAATAATGACCCCAACCGTAGTGTACCCACGTACACCACCTACTAAATGTGACTCGAATGTAACCCTGTTACACTAGGAGCACCCCCCCACGTGACTTTCGACCAATAGAATTAGCTCCTAAAGATAGATTGTTCGAAAAGGAGGCTGGCTGTCTAAACTGACCGAGCCATTTGTCTAAACTGACCGCGTGGGGGTGGCACTAAGCTAACCATATCATGTTCAACGAGGCAGACAAGGTATTAGTATGCATTAAAATTTACTCGGCGTTGAACCAGGGAAAGACATTTTATACCTTCACGTGTTTCATGTTACAAGTACCTGATTGTAGACAGGAAGGCGATATTGTGCTCTTTTACGCCAAGAGTGTGTTTCCATTGGAAGCAACTTGCGCTTTTGAATTCGCAAAACTATAGTAGTCCAATTCTTCGATTTTGAGCTTCAGCGGTACAACCCGCTTAGTTGCTGGTCTCATAAGTTATAAAGCCGCCAAAGTGAATATCGAATTTTTATCCGCTTATTGCCGTACGACGTGAATGCCCAGCACGACGGCGTGGTTACGGTGTGGTAATCGCACTATTACAGTATGAGGCGGCGTAGTAGAAGTAGTTGCCTAGACCTTTTGATGACGCCTGATCAGCCGTCGGCAGAGCAGTGACCCACGGACATAACGTTTCTCTGGGTACACAATTGGTTCTCGCTTTTCTACTGTGAATTGATTTCAACATGAGCTCAAGGGCATTACGATTCATAAACATCATCTACCTTCTACTACATATTTGGCAACGCGGCGAAGCAGCCATCTCCATCTTCCCTGAACTACCTCCTTTTGCTCCAGCTCCACGCGATCCAGGTGAAGCGAACTCACGAGACCAATGGCCGGGTGGAATGACGCACGAATGCACTTTTCCACTGGCGGTTGATGTCCGTACTTGTTTACACGAGCAACGAACTTTTTGCAAATGAGGTAGAACAGCTTTTTACGACAGGTAATGCCACCACCAATCACGGTGACGTCAGGAGTCGTGAGAAAAGTCACATTGACACACAAGTGAGCGAGTAATGCGCAATTGTATCCCATACCGGATCGTCATCCGTAATACTGGCCAAGTTGCGACAGTCTACACCTGTGCGTGCAGCAATGGAACCGGATGCCACCATGCACTCGACACAACTGCCGTGAAATGGACACACACCTTTGAAGTCCGTCTCGACGTCTTGTGGGGCAGGCGGCACAGCGATGTGGCCACCCTCTGGGTGCATAAAGCCGTGAATGACGTCCCCATTGGTGCACACACCAACGCCGACGCCAGTGCCGACTGTTATGTAAGCAGAACTGCTGACGTCTCCATGACCACCGTATGCCACCTCGTACAACGCTGGAGCATTGACATCAGTCTTGAAGCCGATGGGCACGTGTGGAAATTCGCGCTTGAACACGCCCACCAATTCGGTGTTACCCCAATTGGCCTTGGGCGTGCTCATGATGTAGCCGTAAGTTGGCGACTTCTTGTTGATGTAAACGGGTCCAAAGGACGCAATACCAATCGCATCAAACTTGTGTTACTTGAGCCATTCCACCACGACGCTCATCGTCTCAGCGGGCGTCGTTGTATCCACCTCAATCTTCTCGAAAATGTTCTCCGGATGGTCCTCGGCAATGGCTACGACCCATGTCGTACCGCCAACTTCCACGCCTGCATAACAAGTTATTTTGTAGTTTTGAAGGGTTGAAGTTCAAGTTGGCTCTAAAGGGAAAATGACATTACTCCCTCAAACAAAAATCATAGGAATCGGGACAGAAATGTAAGGTTTTATCCGGATCGATTGGCAACAAGGCTGTATGGTTACCTTAGTGCCACCCCCCCGCGTTCAGTTTAGACAAATGGCTCAGTTTAGACAGCCAGCCTCCTTTCGAGCAATCTATCTTTAGGAGCTAATTCTATTGGTCGAAAGTCACGTGGGGGTGCCCCTAGGGTGGAGGGGGGTGCCCCTAGGGTGGAGGGGGGTGCGGGTAGGGCGACCCTAAATAAAAAACGTTCGGACAAGGTGTGAATTTAACGGAAAAAGGTGCTAATTTAATAATTCCTTTAATTCTTGGAGATTAATTTCAGATCAACCTTTGCGATGGAATGCATCACAAGGAAGAGGTAAGTAGTACAATAGAAATAGACGGTGGACAGTACATGGCGACAATTTTTAGTGATGAAGAAAGTAGAACGAGAATGCAGGGCGAGGATTTGGAGTATGTTTTACTTGTGCAAATATGGAAGATTTATGGAGGAGAATCAAGTTATGAAAATCATTCGCCCCAATTTTTTTTTCTCAGCAAACTGGAGGGAAGACTTACTGCGCCCATTACGAACGGCACCACCTCGACCTCATTATGGGCTTATTCGTATGATCAAGAAGTTCGAGATCACCCCGGCGCCTACGATCCGAACAAATTGATCGACCTAGATCTGGAATGCTCAAAGATGCTATCAAGGCATTACACGACCAGTTGCACGCTTGGTGCGATCGAGAATCCCGAGCCTGTCAATGTCCTGGACCGAATCACGACCGACTTTAGCCTATTGATTAGCAAACAGCGATCCACCATCGGTGATCGGAGGGCGAAGCGCATTCTGCTTCATTGTTATATAAGCCCGAGCCGTCAGCACAAAAATCTACCAAATCATCCGCCGGCATTACGCGTATGACGCTAGATCCGAACACAACGGTGCCAATCAGACCCAGCTAAAGATGGAAAGTCCAGAGCTGATCTAGAAGTTAGATCAGTGACACAGATCAAAAGCCGCTCGGAAGAACATAGAGATAGGAAATGGAAACGACGCTATAGCTGCTCTTCATGTGTCTGATCCTATCCAGACAATGTGTGCATCAATATTTCTTGAAGATGAATGCCGATCGGAACAGGAATGCACAATGCCGCCGGCGGATCTTGCGTCTCAGACGTGTACCAAGCTACCCGTCTGACGTGGAAAGAAATGGAATCCGTCTAATCTGACCGAACTACGAAGAATGTGATCCGACCAGTTCGCAAGTTCATCAGGCATTCCAACTGGGGCAACCCGCTAAAGCATCGTCCATCAGCATGGAATCGGTCGAGGCACCACAATCCGGGTGATCTAGATCTAGGAATAAGACCGTACTTACACAGGGTCATCTCTATAGTACCTTCTCTTCTAGATCTAGGAATAACTTACCCTATGGTGCAGTGGTTTTTAGGCCCCATCACGGGACCGGGAGATCGCGGGTTCGAGTCCCACAGTGGACAAGTGTAACCGGGTGCGTACACGAGCGGTGCGGCTAGCGCACAGAGGAAGACTTTCCTTAAGCGGAGATAAGCCGCTACTTAGCAGATCCGCCCTGATAAAAAGGCTTAGTGTGAGATTGCTCTCTCACTCGGGGCTAATATTCCCTTTGTTACAGTTAGTAAACACTAACGCCTTATCCTAATGCTTCCCTTAGTAGGTAGTAGATAGGGGAGGTGTTCCCCTACTACTACACCCACTGCACGCTCGACCGTTCGGGGTCCTGCGACTAGCAGGATACAGTGTATTTCGTAAACTGATTTATTTATTTAATATAAAATTAGTCTAACTTAATAAACTAATATAAACTATATGCAATACTAGGTAGAACTTACTTAATCCGTACCTAGCCGAAAATGTAGTGTACACAACCTGTGTACCAACACGTGGAAGGCTGACACGCCTTCACCAAGGGCTCACGCCCTAATTGGTTTAAACAACCAATCGGTCCGAACCTTTCGGACCGGTCAATACTTGACCTCAACCGTTGTGTATTTACGTACACCAACGTAACTAAATGTAATCCCGTTACATCCTCCCCCATCAATACTATTGCCAAGCAATAACTGATTATAGTTGGAGACCCCAACTGCCATAACTCTGGCCTCAAATGAGCACCTATAGTGGTGATGATTCTCCCCGAGAAGGGGATGCCAGATACTCCGACTCCGTTATCTCGGAGGAGGGGGCCCTTGAGGATAGTTCCCCTAAGAATGACCGCTCCGACAACGCTGAACGGAGATGTCGGCAGCCTAATCCTTTCCCCACACGTGGGGAAAATGCGCTTACTCGCGCGCCACCATTACCAACTTTGGATGGCAAATCCGAATCGCCAAAGGCGATTATCACCAATGAATTGGACGCGGCTCAAGAGTCTGAGCTTGCCGCACAGGCACGAGAGGCTGCGTTACGCGCCCCCAAGCGCCCTTCACGGGTGGCATATCATTTTACGGGTCCTAATGATCCCCAAAAGTGGGCTAAGAATGAGGTAAAAAGGGTTTAGTCTTCTATACCCCTGGTCCTGCGGCTGTACAGCCGCATCTATTCGAACGCCGGAAGAAACTCCGGGAAAAACTGCTTACGCAGAAGCAGTTCACTTCCGCCTTGTACCGAAAGCTAATCGGAAAACAGGCGCAGGGTGCCCATGCTGATAAACTCCGCGAGGTTCCATTCGTTCTCCTACAAGGAGAGGATGCCGGAGAGGCAGAACAAAAGTTCCGCGCTTTGGCGGAAGGGGATAAACGTCTCCCTGACGTTACAAAGCTGCATAACAGCTATTCCGACCGTGTCGTTCGGGTGGAGAGGGGATTACGCTTGGCGTTTGACAAAGCCAAAGCGATGGGGCAATTACGTGACCCTTATTGCACGCGCTATGCTAGCGCCCCTGCCCTCAACATGGTGCCGAAGAACAATGCAAGCTCCGCACCTGCCTCCGGCGAACTCCCAACTACTGGGAGTGAAGGGGATTCTCCCGCCCCTTTGGTCGTCGACTCGCAGCGGGATTCTCCCGCTCGAAAGCGTCAACGACGTCTCGGCAATCCTGACACAGGGGAGTCTCGGACTCCCACGAACTCTGTGAATGTGGATAACCCTTCCACTTCACCAGATACTGAGTTTCACCCCGATGATGACGTCGCGCCATCAGACGCTCCACATGGTAATGTGGAATACCCTCCGAATCGAGAACTGGAGGAAGAGGTTGTGTGGTAAAGTGCGCTATAAATTGGGCCTAATTAGGGGCCTAATTAGGGGTCTGACTGCGGACACAAGTTGGGTACGTAATCGTGTACGATTGTGTGTACCACGGTGTATACAGTTGCGTGTACAACCGTGGTGCACATAGACAGGACATAGACAGGACATTAGGAGATGGGACGATTACATACAGGTACTCAACGAACAGCAATGAACATCGAAGAACGACGGATAAATCAGGTCGACTGGTCGACGGAGGACGCTGGAATGGGTAGTTCTGATTGGTGGATATTAGGTAATTGGTAGTTCTTAGGATTTAAGCAATAAAAAAGTTCTCCTTTTGAGTGCGATCTAGCAGATCGTTTTAGGGACGGCACCTTTGCGCCTCCCTCTCTAATAATACCTCTACGTCCCAGGCGGAAGCACTTTGTGCGTTTTCGGCACACCGGTAGGCGTAGAGTGTTGAGAATTCGTAGCAACTCCGCCCACTGTGTCAGCGGTTCTTCTTGTAAAGGTCTTCGATTCCTGGAACGTGATTGAGCAGCGATCTCACCTCTTCCCCGTTTGATTCACGTTTGACCCCTAGCGTTCGGCTGCTGTAAGCGCCCCACGGGAACTCTAGGTGGATTTAGTGAAATTCCCCTCCCTCATAAAGTCTAGGCTGGGAATACATATATTTGGGTGTTCTTTTAGCTGTTTGAGACTCCAGAGGCTACGTGATCGGGCAGTAAGACTTCCGCTGCCTGATCAAGTACTCCCTTCGCCGATCAACACCTGATCGACACTCTGCAACTCGCAGTTGCGACCCGCGTTCTTTTGCTCGAAACTCGCGCCAACTAGTGCCTGAACGACTTTGAGCACCTGATCAAGCCTGATCAAGTCTGATCACAGCTGATCGACGACTTTTAGCGCCTGATCAAGCCTGATAAAGTCTGATCACTGCTTATCAAACCTGATCACGCCTGATTCAAGCTTGATTGCGCCTGATAAAGCCTGATCGCAGCAGTCGCTTCATCACAGGTCAACTCAATCTTGCAACAAGGAATTGCATCGTGCCATCCCCGCCACCGGGATAGCGACCCACGCCCAAGCCGTCGGGTACACAAGGTGAGCGGAAACACAAGCAGTCAAGAGAAAACCGGAGGACCCCCTTCGTTAGTCGACAGTCCGGGCGCCGTGGTAACGACTGATTGAGCGTCAAAAACTTTGATCAGCCGCTCCACCACAGTCGCGAAATTGCGACGTGAGGTTCACGAGCGCTGTGATCGACACAACCGTCACATCCTGGAAGTACACGAGGGACTCCACGATGAGTGGAATGCGATTGACCGCATCGAAAGCTTCTTGACTCTCTCGAGTCTTCCGTTGCGGAGCTTCGTGGTCGTATTTCGACCCTGACGGAGATGTTATTGCTCCTTCCTGCCGTGTCTTACGGCTATGCGCCTTCCCACCCTCCTCCAAGAGGGGACCCGCCTCCGTGTTCTGGTATGGCTTAAGCATACCCACATAGAAGGTTGGATGTGTACGCATCGCCTCGGAATATCCAAGGTGTACGCCAGGCCCTTTCGGGCTAGAACCTTGAAAGGCCCCACAAATCTGGGGCGCAGTTTTTTCCGTAACACGTTAGAAACTGCATGTGTAGGAAGGTTTTTAGCGTTTAATAGAACACCTTCTCTTACTTTATACGACCTTTTGTTACGCCGACCCTTGCGGTCGGCCTGTTCCTTCTGCTTGTATTGGCTTTCCGCCATGGCGTCGCAAACGTGTCGTAAGACACTAAGGCGCGTCGATAAAAACTTATCCATGTGCTTTCGCACAGATACAGGGATGACATCGGGAATCCCCCCCTCCAGCCCTGGTCCACACACGGGGCGTCAACGGAACTCTCGGATTCACTAATCCGTTCACGTAAAACGGGGTAAACCCCGTAGATGCATGGACCGAATTGTTGATAGCAAATTCGGCCATAGGAATCATCTCACTCCAACTCTTTGGAGAGTCCGGACACAAACTCCGGAGAATATCCTCTACAACGCGGTTAACGCGTTCCGTCTGACCGTCCGTCTGCGGATGATCCGCAGTAGACATGAGGAGCTTGGTGCCCAGCACCGTAAACAACTCTCTTCAAAATTGTCCCGTAAAACGGGGGTCCCGATCCGACACATCGGAATCGGGTAGACCGTGCTGTCGAAAGACACGGTCTAGGAACACTTTTGCTGTTCCTTGTCCATCGATGGACTCTGGCACCACCGCCAGGTGAGCCATCTTGCTCAAACGGTCTACAAAGACCAATATGCCGGTATTCCCGGCCCTATCTATCGGAAAACCGAAGATAAAATCCATACTAATGGATTTCCAACACTCCGTTGGAACGTACAAGCTCGCCAGAGGCGCAGCTGAACTTGCAGAGGGTTTGGCCCTCTGACACGTCACAGATGCGTATATACGCACCGACCCACTTATACATGTTGGGCCACCAATACAATGCGCTTAGAGCGCTGTAGGGCTTATTCCGACCTAAATGACCCCCGGTAGGGGCGTAATGTGCCTCAAAGAGGACTCTATACTTTAGTTCCTCATCATGAGGAACTACCACCCGCGGAGTGTCCTCCGCGCTCGTGCTATAATATATCAAACCGTCACAGTAACTGTAACGGTGTAACTGAGCTCTAGCTCGACTTGACAGGGTTGGCTCAGACGAGCCAAGTCCCTTTCCACCCAACGCTCTGATAAGCGCCGTACACTGTGGGTCTTTCGCATACTCCTGGCGTATGAGATCCACCACAGACGAGGTGATGAATGTCGCGTGAGCGAGATCGTAAACGGGACGACGCGACAACGCGTCTGCAAGCACGTTCTGCTTGCCAGGTGGTTTATACTTAACCTCAAAGTTGTGCTCCGCAAAGAAGGAGAGCCAACGGGCCATCCGTTGGGAGAGATGAGGCGACTTCGTCGCTGTCCTTAAGGACGCGTGGTAAGTATAAACCACGAACGGCTTTGAGCCGAGTAGGTGAACCCTAAATTTGACAAGAGCATACTTCATTGCAAGTAGCTCCTTGTCATGAACGGGATAATTCCGTTCCGCAGCTTTAAGCTGCCTCGACTCAAACGCAATTACGCGTTCCCTTCCTACGTCGTCGGCTTGTAACAAAGCACATCCGATTGCGAAATCGGAGGCGTCGCAGACGACACTAAATGGTTTCCCAGAATCTGGGAGAGCAAGAACGGGAGCTTTCAACAAGCTCCCCTTTACCGCTTCAAAAGCGTCTTGGTGTTTGGTTTCCCAACACCAATCAACATCCTTCTTAAGTGTCCGTCAATGTCTTCGCCATTTCAGCGTATCTCTTGCTGTATTTGTGGAGATAATTGGCTAATCCAATCCACTTCCGTAAATCTCTAAGATTTACAAGCGAAGGCCACTCCACATTGGCTTTCACTTTCGCGGGATCCGCCCGCACTCCATCCTTACCGATGAAGCATCCGAGGAAATGAATTTCCTCAGCACCAAAAATACATTTGGATGTGTTTGCATATAACTTATGCTCTCGCATACATTTGAGAACAGCTCGAAGGTGTATTAGGTGCGTCGGAACATCAGGCGAGTCGCCTTCCGCACGACTATGAACGAATATATCGTCGAAGTACGTCTGAGCGTACTTTATATGAGGGAAGAAGAGTTGAGTCACCAAGCGATTAAAAGTCGCTGGTGCATTTGAAAGCCCTTGTGGCATAACAAACCACTCGCACAGCATGCCGCTAGGCGTGCTGACCGCAGTAAGCGGAATATCGGACGCTCGCATGAGAACCTGATAATAACCGTCTACCAGATCTAAGGCACTGTATACAGTACAGCCCGCCATATTGTTCTGGAGGACATCCTTCCGAGGAATCGGAGTTTGCATGGGTACAGTAGCTGCATTCAGCTTATTGTACGCATGCACAATGCGCCACTTTCCGTTCGGTTTACGGACACAAAAAGTGGGGGATGAATGGGGAGACTTGCTCTCCCGTACGATCCCTGCCTCTTCTTTCCCCTTGAAGAATGCGTCGATGACGTCGCATTGCTCCTTGGGGAGAGGCCACTGCCTAGTGACACATTATTGGGTTCCAGGAACCAAATCGATTTCATTTCGGACTCCCCGATCTGGTGGTAACCCCATCGTCGGGTTGTCACTGATGACATCTACGAATTCCTTTAACAAGGAATGGTAAGGGTCCTCAGGATCCGCAAGGATCTCGAGGTCGCTTCGGGCATTCAATGCCTGTTTGGTTTGCACCAAAACTGACTCGTCCATCGTGGATGAGGAGTATAACTCCTCTTTCGGACTCAACACGACGATCTAGTCGAGTTCACCTTTTTTTACAGCAGTCTCAAACTCTTGAAGGACATCTTCTCCAACGACAACAGTTCGCCTACCCCAGGCAACCGTTCCAGGCTTACGCCTTCCGTGACAAAACCTGTCACGCTATTCAGCATCCGATAGGACTGCTGACTACTGGCCTCGGGACTCGTTCCGGGACTCAGATGGGGGGAGTCAATTGCCCCATCTATTGGAAGCGCATAGCGCCTATCCACAGAGGTCTCTACCTCTACCACCGGTGACTCGCCGGTCTCACCTAATACGGCGTGGTCGGAATCAATTCCGACGTGCGGAGGAGACGAACTACGGGTCTCTCCGCTTGGAAGCGCCTCGCGCTTAACCACAGGGGTCTCTACCCCTACAACTGGAGTCGCCTCAGAGTTAATCACCTCTGCCACTGGAAACTCACCAGTCTCACCGTTAACGGCGTGGGGATTAACCGCCGAATCCCCCTCGTTAAGTAACTTGTGGGGAAGCGGACCCAAGAATTTTGGTCGTTTCCGGTCAGCAGCAGACCGATCGGCTTATCGGCGATCGTATTGGTGGAAATCCAGGAGGCTTTTAAGCCGGTCATGTGCAAGGAGTGTCAAGAACACGAATTTGGGTAAGTCACATGATATTGCGTGTACAACATATTTTCATGTTTGGTACATATAAGGGACTATAGGGGGTAGGTAGTTTTTAGTTTGGGATTTGCCAAGTTTGGATTTCGCTTCGTAAAGGTTTTGGCTTTTAGCTTCGTCCAAGAAACCGTTGGACCTCTAACTCAACCGGGGTCGTTTCTCCTTGCACGTCAGTCGCCTATGCACGCCGCAGAGTGTTTTGGGAGCGGAGGGTCGAGTAATCCCCTCCAGCTCATTATACCCGGCCGGGACGCGTCACAGACGCATTTGGCCCGCAGGAAGTCCCTCGACGGGAGCCTTTTGGTCGACCTCTCAAGTTCAAGTTGGCACGTTTGGAACATTCTATTACGTCTATTGGATTATTTCGTGGAGATATCGTTCGTGGAGTGTGTCACGTTCTCATTTGTATCTCCCTATTGGATTATTGGACCCTATTGGATTACTGGAGTTTATCTCCCATATTGGTCGGGCTTTACGATCGGGTCAGCGATCTGCCCTCGGGAGTATACTCACTTCAAGTATAACCGATCTACCCGTACCCAGGGTGAAGAGTTCCGCCCAGGGTACATTACCCAGCACGGTCTACCACATTTAGACCACAAGTCAATTCCTAGCGCCGATCCACCGAGTGTGTTACCAGCCCAAACCATCGGGTACCCAAGGTGAGATGCAGAACAAATCGGACCAGGCGTCCTGTGTTGATGATCGGTCGTCTGCCAGCAGCGGACGATCCGATCGGATCGAAGGCGAAGGTTCGCGGAACCCCCCCCCCCGTAAGTTGGAAGGCCGGACACGATGGTGGTTAGGTTCTCGACACTACGGTGTTCGATTTTGAACTTGACTCCACCACAAACTCTTCCTTAACGTCATTGGAACTGATCATCTCAGACATCCCAATCTCTGGCATCTCTCGCCAGAATCCCTTTTGCGATCGAGAAAAGCTGGGTTCATGACTAGCCAATGCTTCACCCGACCGTGGGTGCGTTGAGCCAATGGACTTAGAATTCCAGTCTATCCATGGCTCGTGGCGTTACAGCCACTTCATGCCCAGAATGAGGTCATACCTCGAGTCCAAATCCAGGACTAGGCAACGTTCTAAGCTGCCAAAGTCTGTAAACTTCAGCTTAAGGTCAATCGAGACCTTGGATACAGTAACTTGTACGCCCGTCGCAAGACGGACCGTGACGACGTCACAAGAACGTGCCTCTAGGGCCTCGGCATACAGTCGACTATTATCTACAGAAGCCCGTCTGACATAATTGTCAGACGCTCCAGAGTCTATCAAGACTCTCCAAGGCTTATCAAAGCCTTTCACGTCCGCAAGGACTACCAGCAAACCTGGCTGGTACACCAACTCGGTGCTAGAAAGCACCGGTTCCCTCGGGGATTTGTGCTGTCGTCCCCTACCTTGGGGATTAAAAGCACTAAGGGATCCCCCAGTAGGGCGCCCCGCACCTACTGGGAGCCGTCGTTTCCCGACGGCTTGGGCGAGGGCCTCTTACCCTCTCTAGTCCCCTTATATCGAATATCTCGCTGGGGGTTCCCCGGGCATCTGTTCCGCAGATGATCCGTGCTTCCACACAGGAAGCATCTCAGCGACCCGTGCCGCTGCAACATAGCTAAGAGCTCCGTCTCGAAGCTCTGCGAAAAAGAGTCAGTGTGACTCTTAGCGGGAGGTTTCTCCTCCGCTTCGACCTGACTAAGGTCCATGGGTTCGGGACCCACCTTAGAGGAACGGAAGTTCCTCCCGGCGTTAAACGCCATCTTAAACGCCTCCTCCAGGGATTGGGGTCGGCATCGGAACAGTTCCGAACGTGCTGGCCCTTCTTTCAGGTCTCCCATGAAGACGGGGATGGACACATCGTCCGAATACGCTTTCGCGTACATCCCTGCCAACAGGGTCTTCAGTTCTTGGACGTATGTCTACAAGTCCCTAGTGCCCTGACGGCACCTCAAAAACGAAAGATGATTCTGGAAAACCAGATCAGGAGTAGCGTACATGTCCATAATCTTTCGCTTAAGGACTCCCCAGTACGGGGACACGTCTGTGACCGAATCCGGACACGTAAACGCCCATGTACGGGCTCTACCCGTGAGATGGGTTAATGCGAGTCCCACTTGCAAGTGATTTTCCGTCACATTAGCTGTGGAGAAGGCCGTTTCGACCTCACGAAGCCACACATAAAGGTTGTCACCCTTCTCTCCGGCGAATTCCTTTATCTTAAAGGATAACGGAGGGCGTACCCCCGTAGGCGCGGGGAAACTTCCGCGAAAATTCGCCTCATGGGCTATGGGGCGTTAACCCTCTCACGCACGGTATCAAGGCCCTGCTCTACTAGGATACGCATGCAATACTGACCCAAAATGATTACCAGCCTCTTAAATGCTTCTTGTAGGACGGGGGTTAGATTACCCCAATCGTCCTGGTTCATCCTTTGCAGAGGATGCCGTCTACCAACACAGTTGTTGGATTGACTACTAGTGCTACCAGATGATAGCCGGGTGCGTACACGCACGGTGCGGCTAGCGCACAGAGGAAGACTTTCCTTAAGCGGAGATACGCCGCTACTTAGCCGATACGCCATGATAAAAGGGCTTAGTGTGAGATTGCTCTCTCACTCGGGGCCAAGATTCCCTATGTTTACAGTTAGTAAACACTAACGCCTTATCCTAAGGCTTCCGTTAGTAGGGAGTAGCTAGGGGAGGTGTTCCCCTGCTACTACACTCAATGCACGCTTGACCGTTCGGGGTCGTGTGCCTAGCAGGATACAGTGTATTTCGTAAACTGATTTATTTATTTAATATAAAATTAGTCTAACTTAATAAACTAATATAAACTATATGCAATACTAGGTAGAACTTACTTAATCCGTACCTAGCCGAAAATGTAGTGTACACAACCTGTGTACCAACACGTGGCAGGCTGCCACGCCTTCACCAAGGGCTCACGCCCTGATTGGTTTAAGCAACCAATCGGTCCGAACCTTTCGGACCGGTCAATACTTGACCTCAACCGTTATTTATTTACGTACACCTACGTAACTAAATGTAATCCCGTTACAACAAGAATCCAAAGTCGGCTAGAGTCGGGGTCCAAGTGTAATGAAGAGACCCTTACAGGACGCGCTTGACATGGCTTACACCCACCTAATTAAATGGGGAGGTTCTCGATATCTCTAGATCTAGGAATACCTCGTAAGGCGAACATGGCTTCTGCTAGATTATGATGTTGACTAAAGGGTAAATACAATGACCTGAAATATTTTACTGGTAAAGGCGTGTATGCCGATCAGACTCGGTCATGGCCCAGTCGCACCAAATCCACATTTCTCAAGATCAGATCCCTGAGTACGTGAAATGTCTAGTGTTTGGCGATGTGATGAAGGAAAATCCAAGAACTGTATCCAAAAGCATAGGCCAGAAGTATGATCTAGTTGGCTCCGTTTATGCCATGATTTTGAAGTTCAGCACTGTAGTCTCGGTATTTCTGTCTCGACATAGTAGGAACAGGCCCCGCAAGACGCTGATGGAGTACCTTCACCGCTGGAATGTGGCCGGCGTATAGGTAATCTTCCGACCAAGAACGCCCATCAGACTGGGTTGCCCACTTAAAACTATCTATGGAGTTTGGATGATCGGGAGCAGGTTAATCAGCTCACTCTGTTACAACTAAAACGCCGACAAAGTAAAACAGACCCTATTGACATATTATCCAGCTAAGAGTTGTGGTGTGGTCCATTCGGAAATTTCTTCCTAATTCGAATGCGCACAGGTGAATCAGACGACTCACTTTCAGCGGGAGTACTCCGTTCGTTTTTAAATCATGCTGGCCAGCATCGTACTGGCCTGTCCGATCACCACGATTATCACCTTGATCGTGGGCAGCTCACTCCACAACGTGAAAGTTGTGCAGCCCTGAATATGGATTGTTGCGCTCTCTCGGTAGACTTCTTGACAATTTGTTGCGTGTTGCCCGGTAAGGGCAATTTTTTTTTGGAGCCTAGGTTTAGCGAACTCTTCGCCGGGGAGCGGGTAGCGGTTATACTTGATTTCATTATACCCAGGACTCTGACCAAGATATCAATAGGTCATGTTAAACGCAATAGAAGACTACTTAAGGTGCGCGAGAACTTGCACAAACGTCTACGTGGACCCTGACAGCGGCCAAAATACTACCTGTCAAAAACAACGAAGAACTCCGGGAAAGTTGCTTGAACGTACGTTCCTTGGGTATCTCCCGTCGGGGACTTCCGGGAAGATAAATATTATGCTGCTAGGAGATGTAGACAGCCTATGGAAACGTTATTAAGCCAATTAAAGCTGAGCGAATTGCGCAAAGACGCGTTCCGCGTGTTTATTTGAATGAAATCGTTGACTGATTTGTTTACCCCTAAATAGCCGTGGAACTAATGTGCACCACACGAACTCGTATGACCTACCAAAAAATTATATATACTAACATCCTATCAGATTATTGGTTAGTATGCTGTAGAGTAGAACTTCTTGAATGCTTCTTTGTGGTGGAGTCAAGTTCAAAATCGAACACCGTAGTGTCGAGAACCTGACCACCATCGTGCCCAGTCTTCCAACTGACGGGGGGGGGTACCCCGCGAACCTTCGATTCTACGATCTGATCGTCCGCTATTAGCAGACGACCGATCATCAGCATAGGACGCCTGGTCCGATTTCTGCGTCTCCATCTCACCTTGTGTACCCGATGGAATGGGCTGGTTTCACACTTGGTGGATCGTCGCCGCGAATTGATGTGAGCCTTAAAATGTGAGACCTTGCTGGTTAATGTACCCTGGGCGGAACTCTTCACCCTGGGTACGGGCAGACCAATTACACTCAAAGTAAGTATACTCCAAAGTTCAGATCGCTTAACCGATCGTAGAGCCCAACCAATGCGAGAATTAAAGACCAATATTCCAATATGAGATCCAAACGAGAACGTGACAAACTCCACGAACGATATCTCCACGTAACAATCCAAAACTTGCTTACACGTTCCAAACGTGTGTGACTTGAGCTTGTGAAGCCGACCAATGCGTACTCCCGTCGAGGGACTTCCGGCGGGACAAGTGCGTCTGTAACGCGTCCCGGCCGGGTATAATGAGCTAGAGGGGATTACTTGACCCTCTTCTCCCAAACACTCCGTGGTGGAGGCGACCAACGTACTTAAAAAAGATACTAACGACTTCCTTGTTGAGTTAAAAGGCCAAAACAATAACTACACAATCCTATCTCCCTACGGTCCCCAATCTGTACAAACATGAAAATATGTAAAGTACACGCAATATCATGTGACTCACCCAAATCCGCGTACAAAACACTCCGAGCACACGATTGGCCCAAAATACTCCGTCCTTTCATCCAACCAGATCGATATGCCGTGAAAACAGGTACACCGGTACAGGCTGGTCAACAATTTTCACTTGCACTTCACCACAGCCGCCCCTGAGTCTGGTCGTAGCCGCGCAACGGTAGCGACCCGATCTCACCACATCCCAGATCTTCGCAGTACCGGTTTTCTTCGATGGACAGATCTTCGAATCCTCCTTCTCCAGGTACATGTCCTTGTACACCTGATCATCTTGTAGCCTCTCTTGAAGTTCGTTGCCGCAGGTGCCCTGTGTTCCCAATCCCTTATGTCGATTCGCCTCCCCGATCGGCCTGATCTGACAGCCCTCGTAACACTTCAGATTCCGACACACCGGATGGGCATCAGATCGGGGCCGATAAGCTCCAGAAAAAAGTCCGGGAGCTCCAGTCGCAGTTGGACATTAGGACTTCATCACTCCTGCAACTGTGGAAGTAGGTGGATACTTTGATCCCCGTGTCCACTAAGTTGCAGGAAGTGATCGCCGAAAACGCGTATCTCCGGGACCGGATCGCCCAACAAACAACGCGAGGTAAGCTGTTCGGTCTGTTTTTGCCTTGGGTCTACTCTAAACTTCCTTCTTGCAGATCAGCTGCCCACAGACATCGCCAAAACGTTCGACGCTTTATTCGAGGCTGATCGGCAGTCGCATGACCACTGCGATCAGCTCCGACCGATCTTGGACGGGCTGATCGGCGCACGGCATGATCTGTCTCGTTTGGAGGCCTACAGGTCACACCTCCCGGAACAGCTCATGCTGGTCAACCGGCAGAGGTTGGAGGATCAGTCCGATCGGACTTTACTACGCACCCAACATGGTGACCTGGAGAGGCAGATCGGCGAGTTGCAGGTCGTGGTCAGGGACCAGATCGGTAAGGTCGAATCCTTCCAGAGCCGATCGGATGTCTGGACCCAGTAGTCAAACCGTCGTTGGGCAGCCGTAGATCGGTGCCACCAACAGTTGACTTACTTGATGTACTGGAGTACGGCTGCAGGCTATAGCGTTGACCGATCTGCATCGTCCGCTTTGATCGATCTGCACCAAGATCGGAAACGACGCCATTCATTGACCAAAAGTCAATATTCCAAAATTCCACAAGTTTCCAAGAAGCGTAAGGACGCGTCGAAGGGCTCAAGGCCACGGGGCATATCGCGCGACTCCGAACTCGAGGAGAAGCAAGCGGCGCCTAAAAAGAAGGCCAAGACGCAGGTGCATCCTCCAAGCCCAAGATCGGACGCAGCCACGCCTACCATCGCCAAATCGCATGCGCCCTTGCGCCCCCGCGCTGCTCACACCAAGCACATGAGATCTCCTCCGGAGAAGACTCGGGGAACGGATCGGGAGATTCTGAGTTCTTATGCACTGCTTTGTCCAATTCCCGATCCTATCAACGCCTAGGTCCTGTTCCAGCAAAGCCTGCATCGGGGGGTGATAAGGTGATCAGCTCCCAGGGTGATGATGTTGCACGGACGCGTGAGTCAACCGAATCGGCGCCTTCTTTCAAGCCCGGCACATCTAGGTTGCGTCATCATGACCGATTGAAAGGGACTTCAGATGCCACTTTGCCATGGTCACCGAGGCAGATCGGTAGCTTGCACCTATCAGCCCTGACCAAGCAAGATCTAGCCCGGTTGATGTCCCGACCAGATTTCTGGCTCTTCCCTCCAGCAAAACCCCTGACCCGTCTGCGTGGCAGGCGGATCTAGTCCCAGGACCGCAAATCGCCCGTCTGTATGCAGATCGGCCATGGGAAGTGCTGCTCAGCGCCAAGTTGGACTCCATATTCACGTCAACTCCTTGGATCGATTCGCTTCTGGGTCGACTTCGGGCCTTTAATATAGCCCACTGCCAGGCGATCTGGGAGTCAACCCATTATATCCTCCTTCCCGCGGGTCGGAAGTTACGTGACCAATACCTGCTCCTGTTTCAGAAGCGCCAGAAACAGCTCCGGAGTCGGGCGGGCGAGGCCTGGCTGGTCCTATGCCAGTTTTTTCAGGAAAGGATGCTGGCCCGCGAGTGCGACATCGACATCTTCCAGTATCCGGTGTTTCTTCATATGGCCAAGCGTCGCGTTGAGAGCCCCGGGGCGTTGACTGAGGACGGCATCTGGTATCCCGGTCTTCATTGTGACGAGCCGATCGTAGACCTGAAGGACGCCTTGATCCAGATCGATCGGAAGGAGCCCTGGGGCAATCATCATCAGAACCAGATCGAATACCATCCGGCATTAACTATTGGTCGTCTGTGGGGTGATTTCGAATCTTGATGCGGAATTTATCTGACCAGATAATCCATAATACATGTCATCATTCTTTCCAAATTCCTGATCACCTGATCACTTGACCAAATCTCATCACTTTCTCCAAACTTGCACCAACACGTTATCACACACAGTTTCCATCCACATCGCGAAAATTATCACCACGTTCGTCACTCCACTACTCCAGTTCATCACAGTTCATCACACTAATTAACAATAATTCAGACCTTACACATATTCACACCGATCGATATACTGATCGGTTCTACTGCGTGTCTTAATTTTCATCTTCATGAGTCTGCATCACTGCGAAGCGATTCCGACTGACTCGTTCTCTCTCGAACTCTAGTAGCAGTGCTCCACAATTTAGATCGAGTTCGTCGATCCAAGTTGCTTCGTCATGATCCTTCCAGCGGACCAGATATTCTCGGTGGATGCTACCGAAACGCGTCTTCTTGACTGATCGGACATCTAGCACTTTTTCCACCTCGAATTCGTCCTCTTCCAATGGCCTTTCCCAACTGTCTTCCGGCAGCAGAGCTTCATCAAAATCGAATCTCTCCGCTTCGTTCACCAGACCGGGTATTTTAGGCCGATGGGGGAACTCTCTGACCAGCTTCAGTTTGGACACATGCACGATCGTAAAAACTTTATAATCCGTGCCGATCGTGATCAGACGCGCAGCATGCTCATCGATCATCTCTGCTACGCGGAAATGACCGTGCCACATATGAGCCAACTTCTTTGCATAGCCTTCCTTGACCCGATCGAGGTATAACCATACCGTCGCCCCTGGTTTAATACCATGAGGGCAGACCTGATCGTTATTCCGATCTGATCGATCTTGCGTGCCTGAAGCAACTTTTCATTGAAGACTTCTTTTGCATGCTGATAATGCTTCTGGACCTGCATGCGCCAACGACGGGCATCGCGATTGTGGGTCCGAGTGCAGCCGATCGGTATCGCCGCTTCAAGTGTCGATCAAGGGTCCCATCCATACGCCAAATAGAAAGGCGTTTCTCCTCGGACCCGATCGGTTGAAGAGTTGAGTGCGAATACCAGTCTTTCTGCATACTCATCTCAGTCACGTTGGTCTGGGTCGGCTACATACATCTTGATCTCCCTTGTTATTGTCTGAACCATGCTTTTAGCCGATCCGTTCGCTTGCGGACGATATGCCATCGTCGCACTCTGTTTCTGGCCTAGCATGTTATTGAACGACCGGAACACCTCGGCCATAAAACCGGGTTCCCGATCGTGTCTGATAACTTCGCTGGCGACGAATCTTCGGAACACACATTCTTCGTAGCTCTGGGCGATCTGCACCGCAGATCGGGATGCACTAGCCTTTGCGATCACCAGACCAGTGAATAGGTCGATCCAGATCAGCAGCTCAGTGTTGACGCGTGTCGATCTGGGCAGCGACGGTATGTGATCCATAGCTATCACCTGGAAAGGGTAGGTAGCCTCGATATTTCCGGGCGATAGGCCCTTAATTATCGGTCTGCCCTTTCCGGTCTCGCAATCTGTGCAACATCCCACATATTTCTGCACGCTCCGAAAAAGTCCTCTCCAGTGAAAGTGGGCCCTGATCTTGTGGTATGTCCTGCCTATGCCTTGATGTCCCCCTTCTAGACTCACATGGTAGTGATGAAGGACATCCGGCTGTAGCAACTCAGGGATAACCAGTTTTGCTAGTCGATCTCGATCGGCACTGTCTTGATCAATGTCACGGCAGTAATACAGCAATCCATTGTCGTCCACATCGTAACTGTCCGCGATCTTGGTACACTCTTTCGCCTGATCATTTGTTAACTTGGACAGTTCACCGCGCAGATAGGCCTTCAAGTGGACGATCCACTCTTCTTCGTCCTGCGCCTTGGGGATCCGTTCCGCCCTTAGCTGTTGTACATCGTGCTCACTCAGCCTTTTATTTGGGAGCGATCAGCGAGACTTCCGAGTTTGCGATCTAGTTGCCGACATTACATGCACCTGATCAGGGCTGTCCTTGCGCTTGATCAACTCCTGGAGCCTTTTATGTCCATAAGTTCATGTAGAACGGCCTCCTCGGTGATCGTCGCCCAGATCTGGTCCCGCATGGCTTGGGTCGCGAGGTGAATGGCGCTTCTGTTCCAATCACGTTTCACGTGCAATAGCTCGTGGTTGAGATAGTCTTTCAGTGCCTTCATCACCCGATCATTCAACAACTTCAGCCGTGGTTCCTTACAGTCGATCTCCCCGGTGATCTGCATTATCACTAGGTTGGAGACACCACATATGATGATCCGCCCTTTCTTTTGTGATGACAGCATATCAAGACATAGAAGGTGTCCCCGATATTCCGCCTCGTTGACCGTTATGTCAGGCGTGGAATCGGCGGCTGCTGCTACTATAGACCATTGTGGTAACTTCCACAGTATGGCACTATAGGAGCGGACCTTTTTCTTCACGCTAGCCGATCCGTCGAAACTCAAGACCAGGAGTTCCTCATCCCGATCGACGGTCGGTGGCGGCAGCGAGATTGACTGTCGAGGTTGCTTCCTTGGGGCAATCGCCATCAGAGCCTCATACACTTCAGACCGAGGGGTGATACTGGCAGCCAATGTACCCAATATCTCCTCATCTCCCTTGGTGCACTTGACAACCTCGAGGGACCACTGCGACAAGATCTCTTACCATCTGCCGAGCCGACCGTCCATCCAATTGGCTGATAACAGCCAGGCCAATGTCGACTTTCTCGAAAGAACCTTTACAGATCGGCCGACCAGTAGGTTGTAGCACACATAAAAAATCCTTATTAAATCCAGAACTTCCTTTTCGACGATCCCATAGTTAACTTCGTCCGGCTTCAACGTCCGGCTCGTAAAAGTGACCGGATGGTACACACCATCATGTTCTTGCACTAGAGTGGCAGAAATGGCCCACTTACTAGCGTACACAATGACGATCGGCATTTTTTCCGGATCGACGTGTCTGAGAATCGGTGTCACCATCTTGGCCTTCAGCATACCGAAACCAACCTTTGCACACTTCATGTGATCCTCTGCCCCCACCTGCGGAAAATCTGTGGGAAGATCAGAGTCGCAGCCCTCCCGTAAAGTTTCCCGATTTCCTTCGAGCAACATATGGTAGTCGACTTCCCGGAGCTCGTACATCACGGCCGCATAAATCGCGAAGTCTTCAATGAAGCGGCTGTAGTAATTTGGCTCCCTAAGAAGGACTGCATCGCCTTCAGTGATCTGGGAAACGGGAGGTTGCTCAGTGACTCCAGATCCTTGGGATTTTCCTCCATCCCACTCATTGACACCATATGACCCAAATAGGCGACCTTGGACATGCCCCGAAAACTCTTCACAGCGCTGATCGACAGGTTCCAGCTATCGCATGTCTCCAACAACCGTTCGACCTTCTAGCACAGATCGCTCCATGACGAAGCAGGGATCAGAATGTCGTCGATATTCGATCGATCTCCTCCCCAGAACGGACAGTCTTCTTTCCCGATCGGGTTCACCCTCTGTAAATACATCATGGTTTTCGGTGGGGTCCCGATCGGTACTGATCTTGAAGTGTCCATACAATGCGTTGTCGATCAGCCTCTGGTAGATCTGGGGCGCGTTATTCAAACCGAACGGCATACGATTCCACTCTAACAGGCCGAACGGCGTAACAAATGCGGAGATCTCGCGAGCCCGATCGGTCATCGAAACCACCCAAAATCCACTTGCCATATCCAGTGAGCAATACCATAGGGTCTTTCCAAGATCTTCTAGCAGATCGCTTATCAGCGGCATCGGGTACACCATAAGCTTGGTCAACCAATTTACCAACCGATAATCGATGCACAACCTGATGTCGACGCCGTTCTTCTTGATCACAATCACGATTGGTGAGGCCCACGGCGAGGTCGACGGCTTAATGATATTGGTAGCCAACAGTCCTTTAATAAGATTGGATATTTTTTCGCGGTACTGTGGCGCCACACGTCGGCATCGCTGGGCGATCGGCTTGGCATCACCCACGTCGATGTCACAGATCGCTCCGCGATCAGCAGGGGGTAAGGCGTTGCCTTTCCCGATCAGCAGATGTTTCTTTTTCCATATGATCTTCTTTAGCTGATCGATCTGATCGGGACTGTTGACATCCCGATCACCCACTTGCAGATCGTCCAAGGTTACTTCGGGCGGATCAGCAGACACTTCAGGAAGGACTGCCATCTGGCTCTCCGGCTCCTGAATATATTGATCCCCGCCCTCATGTATACAAACTTGATCGTCTTCCGGGGCAATATCACCTAAACCGTCCTGATCGGTTGCACACTGCTGTTCCCGATCGGCGGGCTGCTTTTCAACGACATCGATCTGCTTAGGCGCGCCATCGTGGTCCGCCCCAGCAATGCCATGTTTCCCTTTTTCTATTCCCGGACCCTCTGTCGCCTGTTTTTGTGACGCCACCATGTTGACGAACCTTGGCTCATCTACTTGATGGTCCACCGTGTCCGGAGACTGCGGTGCCTTTCTTCGAACTAACATCTTCTTTGAGGTTACATAGCTGGTTCGTTACACCATAGGTGGGGTATCTTCTTCCACCGATCCATCATCGCTGATCAGATCGGGGGTCGCTTGGTATTCCAATTTCTGCCACTCAACATACCGTCTCGATCCGATCGAGACGAACCCCATCTTTCTTGGCACTTTCCCTTCCGCCAGCCACATGCCAACAATAGTATTGTTGCCGAGTGTAAGTGGCTTGTCACCGATATTAGTGACTCGAACAAAATCATATCGGCCGGCGCTCTTCACAAATGTAGACACCCACCGATCGCCCCTGGTCACCCATAACTTCCTTGATAGAAAACATTTGTCCACCGGGGTATCAGCGTATTGGCCGACTGGAATGGTGACATCTTGGTCCCACCTGACCAGATCGGTGTGCGATCCTTATAGGGGCCGCCGACCAGCTAACTGGATCTGGACCTCATCCGGGAGTGTAAGCACCTAATGAGACAGATCAAGGCGAATACCTGCCGTCACCATGAAATCCATGCCTAACAGGGCATCCTGACCGGCCAGCTTGCCAACCCAAACGCTGAAGAAGTAGACCAACGAACCCGATAGGGTGATCTTCATGCGAGTCCTTCCTTTGTTCATGTAAGAACTTTCAACGATTCCGACGCATTCTTGTCTCTGAGTGTCGTCTATACGACATCCGACCTTACGAGCAAAGGCGGAGTCGATATTAATACTTCGTCCCCAGAGTCGAACAACATCGTAGCCTTCTGGTTGTTTATCTTACCACAGGCTTTCGCCTGCTTGAACCATTTGTCGGGCGCATGATACTTCCAGTATCCGCGAGACTCCCCAGGCAGCAGATCCAGCTGTATGACTACCTCCGATCGGGAATATTCATCGGTCGTGAGATTGTAGACCGGGTGATCCCGATCGACGCAATTGAGAATGGAACATGTATTGTCTGTTTTATTCTCCTTACCGACATATGCATAGATGCCAAACGTAGATCGCTCGGCTCATCCAGATTCCAACCTGGCGAGAGCTCTAGTTTAACATCTTCTCCACGTCAGGTGGAAGCATCCCCGCGTGCTTACCCGGTTCATACCACTTGCGCATCAGATTGAAGAACTCTTCGATTTTGCACTGGTCGGCCTCGTGGATCTCTCCACATGACTTACACACGAAGAGGCAGTGATCGGTGGGGTGGCCGCGTCTTTCGCACTTCCTACATATCAGATTCTTCCAGCAGTCCCCACCATCATGCTTGCTTAACGCGCAGTGAGAACACTTCTTGCGAGGTCGGTCCGGATCGGACTTGTTTCCATTCCTGCCCTTCCGATCTGCCTGGTTAGGCGTCGATATGATTCTTGGGGCAGGTTCCGTGACGAAGATGTCACGATATTGGTCTTCGTCTGACTCCCGACTGGACTGGCCGCTACTTTCCTCTTCCGATCCAGTGCTGTCTTCAGTCGCGATCGCCTTAACAGCACGGGTCGATCTGGTAAGGGGACTCTTCACCGGATCGGTCTGGGTCTTCGATCTGTAGCTACCCGATCCAACGGCGACCTTCGCCCTCATGATGCGTGAGTGTTGCAACGTCCGCATCGTCTGATACACTTTCCCCACATCTTTGAGTCGCAGCAGAGTGAGCTGATCTGCCAGCTCTTAGTCATCAAGGGTACTGATGTAGTGACCCACGTGTTCCATAGCGGCACCGGTCGGCGGGTTGCCTTCCTTGATCACTATCCCGGCGCGAATTGCAGCCACGTTCAAACGATGCAGGTACTCAATCGGCGTCTCGTCGCCCCGATTCTGCATATGATGGTATTTGCGGGCGGTGGAGAACCCGGAGTTGCAGTACTGACACTCAAATTCTGAACGTAGCAGATCCCAGTCAGATCGGACATCCCGACTCAACTATTGGATCCAGTTCGCAGCCGGTCCTTTCATCAGTTCCCTGAAGATCAAACACAGTTCCTTTTTTGGTGTCTGATCCCGCAAGAAAGCAGACTTGACGCGACCAAACCACGATCTGGCTTGCTCTTCGTCGGCGTCCTTGCCAGTGAAATCCTTGAGATCAGTGGTTGCAGCCATGCGAATGCGTGGGATCGCAGTATATCCAAAATCAAAGGCGGTCGTAGAGGCTAGGTTAGCCCTGCGCGTTCTGCCCCCCCCCCCCTGCATCGTCTGACCCATAGTAGCCATCCGGATCGCCGATCGACTCCATGTCAAAATCGCTGTTCTTGCTTGATCGGCGTGGTTGGGCTGGCTGCGGTTTGCGTCTTCCTCTGCCAACTTATTTTCCACCTCGGATAGCCTTATCCGTTTATGCCACTGACTTCATATCGACATCCCGGCAAGTATTGACATTTTGCCGGGCAGATCGGTCCTGGGCATGCGGGCGCGGAGGCGATCGGCATCGGTCTCCCATGAAACGCTCCATCATTGCCTCAAACATGGCTTGGACGTTAGCTTGGGTCATGGGCAGCGTGTTGGCATCCTCCTTTGGAGGTACTGAAACCTGTGGGGGATCATAAGGCCCCAACCGTCATGCAGCCCCATGCTGCCGCACGTCCTTTTTATGCTCCCACGGGGGTATGATCCGCCCCCATGGTCATCCGCTCAACACCGAACTCCAACTCCGATGAGCTATTAGAGGCAGGTGGAGACTGATACAGCAATTTAGCATCGGAACACACATCATCGTGTGCTGACGTGGCCTCAGCGTCCTTCGATGCCACGATGGGAGCTGGACGGCGAACCGCCCCCACCAACGGCACCAAATGATCATGGAGGGTGGACATCGACATCTCCAGCTTCCAAGTGTCCAGATCAAACAGTTTATGCAAGTTGGCGAGGTTTTGCATTTTTATGCCGACCTCAGCCAACATCGCCAGCAGGTTCTTCACCAATAGCAACGGCCGATCGCTTTGGATCGGATCGGTGGTGGGTCCGAGAAGGCGATCAGGGATCTGGGGGTTTAAAAATCCGCATGACCTGGTCTTCACGAATAAATTGCTTTAACTCGTGGATGTAATACATCCTGGTCAGGTATTCTTCCTTGATAACCCCATCCTCGACCTGCGACTTTTCTTCCAAGTCGTCTTCATCGGGTGGCATTCCGAGCCTCTGATTGGGAACCTTGGGAGGGTGGATCGGATCGTTCCGATAAGCCTCCAAGTCGTTTTCATCTTTTATTTTTTCATCAAAACGTTCATTCAAATGCATAGGATCAGGACAAAAGTCCTGATCCTTTCCGGAACTATAGCTAGGCTTGCTATAGTCCCGATCGGCTCCGGTTGGAGCCTTATGGGGAGGAAAAAACTTATTAATCCCGATCTGGTCCTCCACCCGGACAGATCGGACATCGCCATCCTTATCGACAACGAGAACATAAGGCGATAGACGTTCCTTATGTCCTCTCCAGAACGATTCCACATTTAATTCGTTATAATCAATTCTTGACGAGATATCATCTCGGTGATATCCACGATCACCAAGTGATCCGGGAACGCGCACCGTTGTCGTGGAGTCAAGTTCAAAATCGAACACCGTAGTGTCGAGAACCTGACCACCATCGTGCCCATTCTTCCAACTGACGGGGGGGGGTACCCCGCGAATCTTCTCCAACGATCCGATCCGATCTTCCGCTGCTAGCAGACGACCGATAATCAGCATAGGACGCCTAGTCCGATTTCTGCGTCTCCATCTCACCTTGTGGACCCGATGGAATGGGCTGGTTTCACACTCGGTGGATCTTCAACGCGAATTGATGTGGGTCTTAAAATGTGAGACCTTGCTGGGTAATGTACCCTGGGCGGAAGTCCTCACCCTGGGTACGGGCAGACCAATTACACTCAGAGTAAGTATACTCCAAAAGGGCAGGTCGCTTAACCGATCGTAGAGCCCAACCAATGCGAGAATTAAAGACCAATATTCCAATATGAGATCCAAACGAGAACGTGACAAACTCCACGAACGATATCTTCACGTAACAATCCAAAACTTGCTTACACGTTCCAAACGTGTGTGACTTGGGCTTGTGAAGCCGACCAATGCGTACTCCCGTCGAGGGACTTCCGGCGGGCCAAGTGCGTCTGTAACGCGTCCCTGCCGGGTATAATGAGCTAGAGGGGATTACTCGACCCTCTGATCCCAAACACTCCGTGGCGTGCGGAGGCGACCAACGTACTTAGCAAAGATACTAAGGACGTCCTTGTTGAGTTAAAAAGCCAAAACAATAACTACACAATCCTATCTCCCTATGGTCCCCAATATGTACAAACATGAAAATATGTAAAGTACACGCAATATCATGTGACTCACCCAAATCCGCGTACAAAACACTCCAATCACTCGATTGGCCCAAAATACTCCGTCCTTTCAGCCAACCATATCGATATGCCTTGAAAACAGGTACACTGGTAAAAGCTGGTCAACAATTTTCACTTGCACTTCACCACATCTTGATCGAACCGATAAGATTACTTTACTCTCTTAGCTTCCTTAACTTGTTGTGGAGTAGTTGAATCTCCTATATTTGTACTATTTCCCTGGGCAGCTGATAGGCGGCTATTAAAACTTCTGTTTATTGCTAAAAATGCCCGACTGACGCGTCTCCGGAGGGTGAACTCTCAAACCCATCCTTTTTCATTTCCTGCACTATATTTCCCAATATATACAATCCCCGGAAATCATTTTTTGTGCACAGCGCCTGGACGACTCCTCATATAACCCAGGAAGAACCTTAGACTATTTTAATTCTCCCTGCAGTTCCTGGTAGTCGATGGTTGTTCCTCTGGAAAGACTTCACCACAGAGTCGAAAGATCATGGTATCCATGGGATCGAGCTGATATATACCGCTTTCTCATTCCGATCTGGTTTAGTTAAACCTACCCGAGAAATACAGATGATTACGAACTACTATGAAGTGCCAGGGAAACAGCAGATTTAAGCTTGGATCATATGAGAAACAATAACGCCATGTATTTTCGGCAGAACTTGTATATCCCGATCTAGATCGTCAAAATCCCAACAAGCAAAAAGGAAACGGAATGTGGATCGCCGCGCCGTAAATGTTCGTGGATGGATTAAGCATGACTACCGTGGATGTTGGAATGAATCACTTGGAAAAATGTGAAAGACGTGCCGATCACTGTATCTTTGTATGAAGGAGGTTCACGAAGAGAGCATGGGCCTGATTGAGGAATTTTTCAACAACGGTATGTGCTGACTAAACATCCGGGCAAACTCCCGGGCGAGCTCGAAAAGATGGTTAACTAAATTTTTCGCAAGGTTTGGAATCTTGATCGAGCCGCGCGATCTACATTTAGCATCTACGCCCATATCGCTCAACGAAAAAGCGTCAAGAAAAGCAACATGACCGACAATACATGTTCTTTTGAAAATAGCCCAATCGATCCTAGATCTTGGTCAATGAATATACTAGATCAAATTTTATCATGGATATACCAGGATATACTACCATGTAAAATACGTGAATACCGGAAGTATCACTCTTCCGCAAGTCTATAGAAGGGTAAACTACGAAAAAACCATACTGGGAAAAAGCCTCTATTATTATAGACTTCGTGTTTGCTCATTAGATCGGATGTCACATTAAAACCACCAAGAGCGAAGAATGTGTTGGTATTGGCGAGAACGCATCCATGAAAGAAGGCAGATCGCGCGTCAAGACATCCTTGCCGGATCTTTGGTCTATCAGAATCGGCAGACATTCCGGTTAATACACCACTCTGGGTATAGATATTATGGTCCCAGCTTGGATCCGCCTTGATCTCTCTAATGGAACATCAACTCTGCCATATGGCTGGTCTACGCCTCTGTATGGGGAACATACCCAATATGGAAAGATTAAGCGATCCCAGTAGGTAGCTCGGAAGTTGTCCCGAGACAATTTTTGTGATCGAAGCCACAAGTTATGGTTGACTCGCGGTGAACGGTGGGTCTTATCCTTTTTAAATTGGATCGATCCAGTTTTGTCATCTCATCTCCAATCGGTCGCTAAGGTTGGCTGAAATAATGATGCTAATAACCGAGAATAAGATGACTCGAAAGAAACGTTATGTTTAGTTCGATCGTGAAGGTATATCGAAGGGCAGAATCTAGCTTATCAGACCACGACCGATCTGGTCAGTGATGAGGAGTTGGCGGAAGGGGATACCTCACCTAACCAGAGTACACGACTCCCCCAGAGTTTGGGAAGAACAAATCCCACACCTAAACGATTTTTGTTGCATAATATAGGAACGACACGCAGATGGTCGGAGTTCTTAAGTGCAACGTGTCGATGAAGGAAGAAAATCCGCTCTATCGTGTCGATTAGGATGTCACATTTGATTGCAATGATGTGTGCTGATTGGAAAGATGACAAAAATCGAGAATAAAATGATGTCCCAGCAAAGATTAAAATAGCATCGATTTTAGATCAAAAATGATGCTCCGCATCTTCCCATTACTACCGGAAAAGTGCGAGTTAAGGGAAGTCGATTCCGAACAAGACCAAGATTGCATTCACTAAGGCGGCGTTCAGAACATTAGATATCGAAAACCAAAATTTAGCTAGTTAGATAGGAAGATCATCCGACTGCAATGTTTGCTGATTGTGATAGTGATCTAGAGAAGTTGCAGACATAGAATTATGCAAAGATTGCCGACAGGTTAATGTGGTGAAGTTCAGATGATAATTTTTGTCTAGCATGTACCAGTGTACCAGTTGTCAAGTCGGAGCGATCGGGTTGGCTGAAAGGGGGTAGTATTTTGGGCCAATCGTGTGTCTGGAGTGTTTTTGTACCCAGATTTAAGGTAAGGCACCCGGTTTGCATGTAGTTTACATATTGGATTTTAATTGGTTATATAATATAGTGTTCGTATTACATTGGGTTGCATAAGTCGCTGCTCCGTAGGAGTCATTGGGAGCAGAGGGATAACACGGTCCCCTCTTTCTCATTTAATCCCGGCCAGTACAGAGCTCCACCGGAAGTTCCACGACGGGAAGCTCCCATTACGTTCACTTACCCCTCAACTCTCGCCACGTTTGGAACGTTTGTCTCGGCTGGTTTACTCACTACAATCTGCAGTCAGGTTCCATATACTGGTAGGATTACTCACTGAGATCTGCAGTCAAGTTCCAATAATATATTGTCTGGGTTACTCACTGCTTTTGAATTCAACCCTCAGAACTTCTATTGGCTGGATTACTCACTGCTTCGTGCAGTCAAGTGCCAGATTTTACCCGCATTTGGAGTGACGATTTCCGCTCCATTTTTTTTATTTGCAGATCGACTGCATTGGATTATCTTTTCGTTGGTTTTGGGATGAAGTACCCCGGAAGTGGTACACACACATCAGTACCTTCCAAGTTCCTCACTAAGCGACGGTCCACCGAGTGTGTAGCCATCCACTACAATGGGTACACAAGGTGAGACAGAAGACAAATAGGACTCGGCGTTGTGGTGGAGCGGCTGGCCAAATTTTGAGGCTTGGACACTCGTTCCCACAGCGACCGGACTACCGACTAACGAAGGGGGTCCTCCAGTTGTCCTGTGACAGGCCTATGTCTTGCTCACCTTGTGTACCCGACGGTTTGGGCGTGGGTCGATCTCCAGGTGACTAGGGACGTAGATCAGTGCAATTACGATGCACATCAGGCGAATTCGTAGCAGATCGACAGGTGTAGATATGGTGTAAAATCGCAGATTAGAGATCCCGGGGGAAAACTGGGGGTCGAAGATAAACCCAGGTCGCAGATCGATGATCGATGATCTATGATCGCAGATCGACGCTGTAGATCTAGTGGTAATCAGCGAAGCGGTACTTGATCACGTGGCGGAAGTCTTCACCACTTGATCGTCGAGCCTATTAATCTTAGATCGCTAAGGAAAACCCAATATATTTGTATTCCTAGCCTAAACTTAAGAGGAAGGGGTTCGGTCTGCACCTTCTATGTGCAGATCGACGGATTTTACAAAAAAACATCTAGTGTTCCCAAAGGGCGCTTAAAGAAGCCGAACTTCTAGAGGATAGGTGTAAACCAATGTGGGAAGAGGTGAGAACACTTGGCTCGATCACCCTCCCAGTTGCCTTTACAAAAAGGGGCCGCTGACACAGCGGGCGAAGTTGAGGACGAGTTCTCCGGAACTTTACGTCTGCCGGTGAGCCAAAAAAGTTCACTACGTGCTCCCGCCCGGGACGTGTAAAGGTGCGTACGCAATGAAAGGGAGGCGCGAAGTTATCACGCCGTCCCAATCGATGATCTAGTTGATCGGACGCAAAAAGAGAACTTTATTATTCCTTAAATCCTAAAATCAACAAATTACCTAATATCGACCAATCAACTCTACCCATCCTGATATGCATCCTCGACCAATCATCCTGATATATCACTCGTCTGTCTCTTACCATCATGTACCTGTACCCTGCGTCATTTTTGCTCTGGATGTCCCGTCCATGTTCACAAAAAATGCGCAAAATCTTCCATGTGCTTCTCCACAGGGTCCTGTAATGCCGATCGGTCACCCGATCGGAACCCAGGCGAAGGTTCGCGTGCCCCCCCCCCCCGTAAGTTGTTCGGCTGGGTACGATGGTGGTCATGTTCCGGACACTTCGGTGTTCGAAATCGAACTGGACTCGACCACACAAGTGATGGCAACACGGATCGGGGATTCCCTTTGTCAACAGAGGCGAGGCAATTTCGGCTGACGCAATCGCAGGTTCCATCTGCTCATCGTCCGGGGGAGCATCAGGAAGCAGTTCCAAAGCGTTATTCAGGGATACCTCCGACTTCTACACTTGTCACAGTCTCTCCAGAAGCATCCGGTGCGGGATATGCAACCAAATAGGCAGACGAAGGCATAACAGGTAGACTATCTGGAGAGGCAGTGGGAGAAAAACCAGATTTCCTCGAAATGGATAGGCCGGTCGGCTGGATACTGATCCCTCTCTTAAAATTGACGTATGAGAGGGGGTGTGGAAATAGTAAATTTGGGGTGTGGAAAGGGGCGCGCTAGCGAGAAACCAAAAAATGATAGAGCCAAACCAGTCGCGCTTCCGATTTATTTTTTGGTTAAATGACTTCCTTTTTTTCCAGTAGCAATCCATGCCTATTATTGCGCATCCTTCTGAGTTCTAACAGATTGTAAGTTTAGCCAGGCCTGCCAGTTTAGTGCCGCCGGCGATCTGAGTCGGAGTTTGAATCGGTCAGTCTGTCAGTGGAGATATACAGAGTTTTCCAGTTGATTGACACCGTAGAATTTATCTCGATCAACCATTTTCCTTCTGGGAGAAAGTGGATGTGAATGAAGGGGCCTCGAGGACGTTGGATCGTCTCAAGAATCTCTGAGTCTTGGCCGCGGCCAGGAAGAAAGACCTTTCCATCTCGGAAGTGGGCTGGAGCTCGGATCCGGATGCGAGCGTCGCGTCGCCGGCGGCGCAGGCGAAATTCTTTGACGACTTTCACCATGCGGCAAAGACGCACTGGTTGGAGTACTACTGGTTTATCGCGTTTGACTCGAAATGGCGTGTGACCAATGGTGACAAGGAGGTGGAAGCGGACTTTGGAGTATTCCAAGAGAATGACAAGATGAACAGCAACTTTCAAACGTTGACGATTGGATTAAAAGCGCCCCGTGCGCTCCGAAACGCCGGCTCGAAGCGAGTGCTCTCGGGGACGGATCGGAGCGTGTACACGTTAAGCCGCTCGAGCGACTGGTTGGTCCAGACGCAGCAAGTGTGGTTCTTTGATTCCAGGACGCAACAAGTGCGCTCCAATAGCAGTGACCACTGTCGCGATGCGTACGAGGCCCGGGACAGCGCGATCGTGCGCGTCTACCGTTGTATGTACAACGAGGTGAACCAGAAATGGACGTAAGAGAGTGCCATAAGCTCAAGCATGTGCAGCATCAAGGTTTCTGCATCGACACGGACCCTGATCATAATCATAAGGTGCATCTTCAAGGATGCTCAGCTGGCAATCTCAACCAGCAGTGGATGATCATTGACCCCGAGACGATCTAGAGAGAGCATCATGTCCTCACTCATTGATTGTATGCCAATACTGCGGATAAATATAAATAAATAAAGAAAGAAAGAAAGGAAAGAAAGAAAGAAAGAAAGAAAGAAAGAATAGAGTTCATTTACATGCAAAAGGAAGTCATTTAACCAATAAATAAATCGGGAGCGCGATTGGTTTGGCTCTATCATTTTTTGGTTTCGCTCTAGCGCGTCCCGTGTGGAAATAACATTGCCCATATTTTATATATATATAGGGAGAGCCTGCGGTCACACACACCCCTCACATATTTTTTTTTACTTTTTTTACATTTAAATAAAAGGGAGGGGGGGTGACCGTAGTAGACCCAAAAGGCGAACCAGATGGAACACGTGGCAGCTTCTCGGCCGGAGACGAAGAGTCGACGGCAGAATGTTCGTTGGTAGTTAAAACGTGGTTTGAGGGACGGAAGGGAAGAGGAGGGTATCTCGGTGTTTGACTTCAGCAGTGGCCGGAAAATTGAGATGTCTTCGCTTATCGCTCAGTGGTAGAGCAACCGCTTAGTAAGTGGAAGGTCAGTAGTTCAGCTGCGGATGTTGTTTCTAGTTCCTATTTTCCAATGAGTCTGAGTCGTGGGTAATGAGATCTGAAAACGACATAGTGGGGTTTTTTAAACATTCGAAATCCGCGCTTTTTTAGGGCTTGTACTTTTTTGTCGGTATCTGCTGGCGCTTTAAAGAGAATAGTAAAAACTTCGAGACCACCTCTTTTATCCAAAAAAAGTTCTGTCCCGTTCCCTGCTTTTTTCAAATCCAGTCTCCAACGGGTTCGACTCATGTGCGTTATTAGGCAACCCTCCTACTACACGCTTCAGGTCGACAACCACGCCCACACATCATTACGGATCAACCCGCAGACTCGGCAATCAAAGAACGACCAGCGTTCCCCGAATTTCCCAACGCTAGCTTATCTTGAGGGATGCCTATGTGGTAAAGTGTTCCATAAAATTGGGCCTAATTGAGGGCTTAATTGTGGCCCTAATTAGGGGTGTGACTGCGGACACAATTGGGCGAGTAATCGTGTACGACTGTGTGTACCACGGTGTATATAACTTCGGGGTACATAGACAGGTCATAAACGAGGCATCGTGAGAAGGTACGACTATGTACAGGTACCCAACGAACAGTAACGAACAGCGACGAACGACGGATAAATCAGGTCGACTGGTCGACGGAGGACGCTGGAATGGGCGGTTCTTATTGGTTGATATTAGGTAATTGGTAGTTCTTGGGATATACGTGATAAAAAAGTTCTCCTTTTGCGTACGATCCGGCAGGTCGTTTACAGGGACGGAAACTTAGGGCCTCCCTTCTTCGCATACACAACTCTACGTCCCGGACGGGAGCACTTAGTGCACTTTTTGGCCCACCAACAGACGTAGAGTCCGTGGAAACTCGTCCCAACTCCGCCCGCTGTGCCAGCGGTTCTTTTGTAAAGGTTTTTTGGTCTCGGGAAAGTGATTGAGCAGCGCTCTCACCTCTTCCCCTTTGGTTCACGTTTGTCCCCTAGAGTTCGGCTGCTGTAAGTGCCCCACGGAAATTCAAGGTGGATTTAGTGAAATTCCCCTCCCTCGTAAAGTCTAGGCTAGGAATACATATATTTGGGTGTTCTTTTAGCTGTTTAACACTCCAGAGGCTCTTTAGCCGGTGCGTACACGCACGGGCGGATAGCGCACAGACTTTCCTTTAAGCGTCGTTCGCAGCTACTTAGCCGATACGCCCTTATAAAAGGGCTTAGTAAGAGAGAAATATCTTACTCGGGGCCAAGATTCCCACTTTGGCTTACTATTGGCTTTCGCTAATACCTTAACACAAGGCTCCCTTACTAAGGGGGTAGATAAGGGTAGAACTCCCCTTACGCTACTGCACTCACTAAACGCGCGATCGGTCGAGGTCGAGCGTCTGGTAGTCGGTTGAGTGAAATGTAAACTATATGTAATACTAAGTAGAACTTACTAAATTCGTACCTAGCTAAAATGTAGTGTAGACAACCTGTGTACTAACACGTGGCTGGCTTCCATGCCTCTACCAAGGCACCCTGCCCTGATTGGTTAAAATAAGCAATGGTCCAAAACCTTTCGGACCGGTCAATACTGACCCCAACCGTAGTGTACTCACGTACACCACATACCTAATGTAACCCGAATGTAACCATGTTACATCCTCCCCCATCAAGACTATTGCTTACGCAATAAATCAAATTTAGTTGGAGAGCTCTACTGCCAGAACCACTGTCTAACCAACCATGATCACCATTAGTGGTGCTAAGGATGGGAACTATTCCGATAACTCGGAGGTGGATTCCCTTGGGGATATCTCCCCAAAGGCTGACCACTCCGACAGCGCCGAACGGCGTTGTCGGTCATCCAATCCATTCCCCCCACGTGGGTAAAACGCGATAACTCGTGCGCCACCTTTACCAACTACGGGTGATGCATCCGGGTCGCCGAAGGCGACCATTACCAATGAACCGGACACGGTTCATGGAGCCCGACATGCCGTAACGGCACGAAAGGGACCTCGTGACCCACAAGAGAAGGCTAAGAACGAGGTCAAGAGAGGTTTAGCCTCCTATACCCCTGGTCCTGCGGCTGTACTGCCGCGTGAAATTGCGCGCCGGAAACAACTCCGGGAAAAACCGCTAACGCCTAAGCAGTTCACTGTCAAGTCCTACCGAGCGCGCCTCGCAAAAACAGGCACACGGTGCCATCGTAGAGATCCTCCGCGAGGTTCCCTACGTTCTCCTACGGGACGAAAGTGTCGAGGACGCAGAACGGGCATTCCGCGCTTGGGCGGAAGGGGAGAAGCGCCTCCCCAACTTTGATGAGCTGTACAACAGCTTTTCCGAACCCGACGTTCGGGTATAGAGGGCGTTACGCTTGGCATATGCCCAGGCCAAAGCGCAGGGGCAATTACCTGCCTCTTACTACACGCGCCCTGCTCTCGATGTGGTGCCGGAGAGCAATGCAAACTCTGCCTCTGCCTCCGGCAAATTCCCAGCTACTGGAGTGAAGGGGATTCTTCCGCCCCTTTGGTTGTTGACTCTCTGCGGGGTTCTCCCGCTCGAAAGCGTCAACGACGTCACAGCAATCCTGCCGCAGGGGAGTCTCGGACTCCCACTAACTCTGGAAATGTGGATAACCCTTCCACTTCACCAGGTACTGGGTCTCACCCCGGTGATGGCGTCGTGCCATCAGGCGTTCCACATGGTAATGTTGAGTACCCTCCGTATCGAGAACTGGAGGAGGAGGTCGCGCTATTGCGACGTGAGTTCCACGAGTGTTGTGATCGACACAGCCGTCGCATCCTGGATGCCCAGGAGGGACTCCGCGACGAGGGGGTGCGAATGAACGCATCGAGGGGTGGCTTGCCTCCCTCGAGTCTCTCGTTACCGTGCTTCAGGGTCGTATTTCGATCCTGTCGGAGATGTTCCGACCTGTCGTGCCTTTCGGCTATCCGACTTCCCACCCTCCTCCAAGAGGGGACCCGCCTCCGGGTTATGGTATGGCTTAAGCATACCCACATAGAAGGTTGGATGCGTACGCATCACCTTCGGGATGTCCAAGGTATACGATAAGCCCTTTCGGGCTAGTACCTTAAAAGGTCCCACAAACCTGGGGCGCAGTTTGTTCCGTAACACGTTAGAAACTGCATGTGTTGGAAGGTTTTTAGCGTTTAATAAAACACTTTCTCCTACTTAGTACACCTTTTCGTTACGCCGCCCCTTTCGGTAAGCCTGCTCCTTCTGCTTGTCTTGGCTTTCCGCCATGGCATCGCAGACGTGTCGTAAGACACTAAGGCGCGTCGATAAGAACTTATCGATGTGCTTTCGCACAGATACAGGGCTGACATCAGGGAATCCTCCCCCCTCAAGCCCTGGGCCACACACACGTGGCGTCAACGGAACCCTCGGATTCGCTAATCCGTTCACGTAAAACGGAGTAAGCCCCGTAGATGCATGGACCGAATTGTTTATAGCAAATTCGGCCATAGGAATCATCTCACTCCAACTCTTTGGAGAATTCGGACTTAAAATCCGTAGAATATCCCCAACAACGCGATTAATGCGTTGCGTTTGACCGTCCGTCTGCGGATGATCCGCGGTGGACATGAGGAGCTTGGTGCCCAGCACCGTAAACAACGCTCCCCAAAATTGTCCCGTAAAACGGGGGTCCCGATCCGACACATCGGAATCGGGTAGACCGTGCTGTCGAAAGACACGGTCTAGGAACACTTTTGCTGTTCCTTGTCCATCAATGGACTCTGGCACTGCCGCCAGATGAGCCATCTTGCTCAAACGGTCTACAAAGACCAATATGCCGGTGTTCCCGGCCTTATCCTTCGTAAAACCGAAGATAAAATCCATACTAATGGATTTCCAACACTCCGTTGAAACCGACAATCTCGCCAAAGGCGCAGCTGAAATTGCAGAGGTTTTAACCCTCTGACACGTCTCACAGGTGCGTATATACGCACCGACCCACTTATACATGTTGGGCCACCAATACAAAGCGCTTAAAGCGCTGTAGGTCTTATCCCGACCTAAATGACGACCGGTAGGGGCTTCATGTGCCTCAAAGAGGACTCTATACTTTAGTTCCTCATCATGAGGAACTACCACCCGCGGAGTGTCCTCCGCGCTCGTGCTATAATATATCAAACCGTCACAGTAACTGTAACGGTGTAACTGAGCTCTAGCTCGACTTGACAGGGTTGGCTCAGACGAGCCAAGTCCCTTTCCACCCAACGCGCTGATAAGCGCCGTACACTGTGGGTCTTTCGCATACTCCTGGCGTATGAGATCCACCACAGACGAGGTGATGAATGTCGCGTGAGCGAGATCGTAAACGGGACGACGCGACAACGCGTCTGCAAGCACGTTCTGCTTGCCAGGTGGTTTATACTTAACCTCAAAGTTGTGCTCCGCAAAGAAGGAGAGCCAACGGGCCATCCGTTGGGAGAGATGAGGCGACTTCGTCGCTGTCCTTAAGGACGCGTGGTAAGTATAAACCACGAACGGCTTTGAGCCGAGTAGGTGAACCCTAAATTTGACAAGAGCATACTTCATTGCAAGTAGCTCCTTGTCATGAACGGGATAATTCCGTTCCGCAGCTTTAAGCTGCCTCGACTCAAACGCAATTACGCGTTCCCTTCCTACGTCGTCGGCTTGTAACAAAGCACATCCGATTGCGAGATCGGAGGCGTCGCAGACGACACTAAATGGTTTCCCAGAATCTGGGAGAGCAAGAACGGGAGCTTTCAACAAGCTCCCCTTTACCGCTTCAAAAGCGTCTTGGTGTTTGGTTTCCCAACACCAATCAACATCCTTCTTAAGTGTCCGTCAATGTCTTCGCCATTTCAGCGTATCTCTTGCTGTATTTGTGGAGATAATTGGCTAATCCAATCCACTTCCGTAAATCTCTAAGATTTACAAGCGAAGGCCACTCCACATTGGCTTTCACTTTCTCGGGATCCGCCCGCACTCCATCCTTACCGATGAAGCATCCGAGGAAATGAATTTCCTCAGCACCAAAAATACATTTGGATGTGTTTGCATATAACTTATGCTCTCGCATACATTTGAGCACAGCTCGAAGGTGTATTAGGTGCGTCGGAACATCAGGCGAGTCGCCTTCCGCACGACTATGAACGAATATATCGTCGAAGTACGTCTGAGCGTACTTTATATGAGGGGCAGAAGAGTTGAGTCACCAAGCGATTAAAAGTCGCTGGTGCATTTGAAAGCCCCTGTGGCATAACAATCCACTCCCACAGCATGCCACTAGGCGTGCTAACCGCTGTAAGCGGAATATCGGATGCTCGCATGAGCGCCTGATAATACCCGCCCACCAGATCCAAGGCACTGTACACAGTACAGCCCGCCATATTGTTCTATAGGACATCCTTCCTAGGAATCGGAGTTTGCATGGTTACAGTAGCTGCATTCTTCTTGTTGTACGCATGCACAATACGCCACTTTCCGTTCGGTTTACGAACACAAAAAGTGGGAGATGAATGGGGAGACTTGCTATCCCGTACCATCCCTGCCTCTTCTTTCCCCTTGAAGAATGCGTCGATGACGTCGCATTGCTCCTTGGGGAGAGGCCACTGCCTAGTGACGCAGTATTTGGTTCCAGGAACCAAACCAATTTCATGTCGGAATCCCCGATCCGGTGGTAACCCCATCGGCGGGTTGTCACTAATAACATCTCCAAATTCCTTTAATAAGGAATGGTAAGGGTCCTCATTATCTGCAAGGATCTTGAGGCCGCTTCGGGCATTTAATGCCTGTTTGGTTTTCACCAAAACTGACTCGTCCATCGTGGATGAGTCGTTCAACTCCTCTTCCGGACGTAATACGACAACCTCGTCGATTTCATCTGCTTTCACAACAGTCTCAAACTCGTTGAAGGACATCTCCTCCAACGACGACAGTTCGCCTACCCCAGGCAACCGTTCAAGGCTTACGCCTTCTGCGACAACACTTGTCACACTATTCAGCATCATATAGAACTGCTGACTACTGGCCTCGGGACTCGTTCCGGGACCCAGATGGGGGGAGTCAATTGCCCCATCTATTGGAAGCGCATCGCGCCTATCCACAGAGGTCTCTACCTCTACCACCGGTGACTCGCCGGTCTCACCTACAACGGCGTGATCGGAATCATTTCCGACGTGTGAAGGAGACGAACTACGGGTCTCTTCGCTTGGAAGCGCCTCGCGCTTAACCACAGGGGTCTCTATCCCTATCAATGGAGTCGGAACTTGTTCGAACACGGCGTAGTCGGAATCAGTTCCGACTTTCAGAAGAGACGAACATCGGGTCTCTTCTCTAAGCGCCTCGCGCTTAACCTCAGAGGAATCCACCTCTACCACTGGCGACTCACCAGTCTCGCCTATATCGACGCGGGGATTAACCATCGAATCCCCCTCGTCAAGTAACACTTCCTTGACCTCATTGGAACTGATCATCTCAGACATCCCAATCTCTGGCATCTCTCGCCAGAATCGCTTTTGCGATCGAGAAAAGTTGGGTTCATGATTCGCCAATGCTTCACCCGACAGCGGGTGCGTTGAGCCAATGGACTTCAACTTCCAGTCTATCCAGGGCTCGTGGCGTTTCAGCCACTTCATGCCAAGAATGAGGTCATACTTCGAGTCCAAATCCAGGACTAGGCAACGTTCTAAGCTGTCGAAGTCTGAAACTTCAGCTTAAGGTCAATCGAGACCTTGGGTACAGAAACCTGTACGCCCGTCGCAAGACGGAATGTGACAACGTAACGAGAACGTGCCTCAAGGGCCTCGGCATACAGCCGACTCTTCTCCACAGAAGCTCGTCTGACATAATTGTCAGACTCTCCAGAGTCTATCAAGACTCTCCAAGGCTTATCAAAGCCTTTCACGTCCGAAAGGACTACCAGCAAACCTGGCTGGTACACCAACTGGTGCTAGAAAGCACCGTTTCCCTCGGGGCTTTGTGCTGTCGTCCCCTACCCTGGGGCTTAACAGCACTGAGGGATCCCCCAGTAAGGGAAACCCCGCACCTACTGGGAGCCGTCGTTTCCCGACGGCTTGGGCAAGGGCTTTTTCCCAACCCTTGGCCCCTTAAAGCGAATATATCGCTGGGGGTTCCTCGGGCATCTGTTCCGCAGATGATCCGTGCTCCCACACAGGAAGCATCTCAGCGGCCCATGCCGCTGCAACATTGCAAGGAGCGCCGCTTCGGAGCCCTGCGAGGTTGAGTCAGAGTGACTCTTAGCTGAAGGTTTCTCCTTCGCTTCGACCTGACTCAGGTCCATGGGTTCAGGACCCACCTTAGAGGAACGAAAGTTCCTCTCGGCGTTGAACTCCATCTTAAACGCCTCCCCCAGGGATTGGGGTCGGCATCGGAACAGTTCCGAACGTGCTGGCCCTTCTTTCAGGCCTCCCATTCAGACGGGGATGGACACATCGTCCGAATACGCTTTCGCGTACGTCCCTGCCAACAGGGTCTTCAGTTCTTGGACATACGTTTCCAAGTCCCTAGTGCCCTGACGGCACCTCAAAAACGCCAGCTGATTCTGGAAAACCATATCAGGCGTTGCGTACATGTCCATAAGATTTTGCTTAAGGACTTCCCAGGTTGGGATCACGCTCGTGACCGAATCCGGACACGTAAACGCCCATGTACGTGCTTTGACCGTTAGATATGTCAGTGCAAGTCCCACTTGCAAGTGATCAGCGATCACATTCGCTGTGGCGAAGGCTGTTTCGACCTCTCGTAACCACACATAAAGGTTATCACCCTTTTCACCGGTGAACTACTTTATCTTAAACGATAATGGGGGGCGCACCACCGTAGAACGACTTCCACCTAAACTCTCCTCATGGGCGATAAGGGCATTGACCCTTGTCTTCACGGCCTCAAGGCCCTACTCCACTAGGAGCTGCATACCCTCGTCACCCAGTAATGATAACAGCCTGTTAAAGGATTCCTGCTGGACGAGGGTCAACCTATCCCAATCCTCCTGATTCATCCCTTGCAGAGGATGTCGTAGCCTACCAACACAGGTGTTGGATTGACTACAAGTGCTACCAGATGTAGCCGGTGCGTACACGCACGATGCAGCTAGCGCACAAAGGAAACTTTCCTTTAAGCGGCGTTCGCCGCTACTTAGCCGATACGCCCTTATAAAAGGGCTTAGTAAGAGAGAACTCTCTTACTCGGGGCCAATATTCCCACTTTGGTTTACTATTAGCTTTCGCTAATGCCTTAGCACAAGACTCCCTTACTGCACTCACTAAACGCGCGACCGGTCGAGGTCGCGCGTCTGGTAGTCGGTTGAGTGAAATGTAAACTATATGTAATACTAAGTAGAACTTACTAAATTCGTACCTAGCTAAAATGTAGTGTACACCACCTGTGTACTAACACGTGGCTGGCTGCCACGCCTCTACCGAGGGCACATGCCCTGATTGGTTAAAATAAGCAATGGTCCAAAACCTTTCCGACCGGTCAATACTGACCCCAACCGTAGTGTACTCACGTACACCACATACCTAATGTAACCCGAATGTAACCCTGTTACAGGCTCCGTGATCGGGCAGTGAAGACTTCCGCTGCCTGATCAAGTACCCCCTTCGCCGATCAACACCTGATCGACACTTTACAACCTGCGACCTGCGTTCATCTGTTCGCTAACCGCGCCAACTAGTGCCTGATCGACTAAATCGATCAGACCGATCAGGTCGATCACGATCTGACTTTCGACTATTGGCTCTGATCACCCTTGATCACCCCCTGATCAACGACCAAAGGCCCTGATCATCGACTATTTACGCCTGATCAAGCCTGATCGATAACAGTCGCTTCATCACAAGTCAACTCAATCTTGCAGCAAGGAATTGCAGCGTGCCATCCCCGCCACCTGGATAGCGTACCACGCCCAACCCGTCGGTTACACATGGTGAGCAATAACACAAGCAGTCAAGGGACAACCGGAGAACCCCCTTCGTTAGTCGGCAGTCTGGGCGCCGTGGTAACGCCTGATCAAGCTTCAAAACTTGGATCAGCCGCTCCACCACACCTACCGCTCCCTGGAATACGCCTGCCGAGATCAGCTTCTAGCCGGAACGGACGAGAAGCTGCGGCAGGCGTACGAATTGGGAGACGACATTTTCGACTTAATCCTGTACATCGAAACACGTCGGTACCTGCATTGCCCCGCAGAGAACGTCCACCCAACAACAGATGCCTCAGTTGATCTCTTGTGGGAGGTAACCCCTCAAAGTTTTAAGCAAGCCGTCCGTGTCCTTTCAAGAACGCTCGAATATATATTGAATTTGATCAATAACGACCCGGTTTTCATCAATCAATCGTTTTTCCCTCATGATGCCGTTAGTGTTCAGTTGCATTGGCATTGGAGCTACTGGTGATGAATTGTAATAGTGCAGCCGTCAAAAGAATTGTTCGCACTGCGGGGGTGGCCGATGGGACGGTGACATTGTACACCGACTGTATCATTTCGGCCCTGGTGCGTCTCGCAAGTGAATTTGTGCGCTGGCCACAGCCTGAGGAGCGCAGAGAGATTTCTAGGCGGATAGCCCAACGGTCACGTACTGTGGGCGCGGTGGGCATCGTTGACGGGATCCACATCAACTTTGCACAACGACCTGCCATCGATAGGGAAGTGTTTTTCAGCCGGAAGCATCGATATGGGTTAAATGCACAGGTTCTTACTCTTTTTTTGATGAGGACATAGAGTCGGATACGCATTGCAATGACTATGTTATCGTGGATGACCGTAGCATGATCCGTTTTTTTTCAGACCGGCTTGCCACCATCCCTCTACGATTCTACGGCATTCACATCCACCCCCATCAGCAAGCAACCCGAGCAGTTTTTCTCGGAAAACGAGTTTCTGTTGGGTGATTCAGGGTACACACTCACCTCTCGCATGCGGATTCCCTATCGGCAACCAGCCGCATCGAGGCCTACCAACGCAACGTTCAATTTACTGCATTATCGGGCAAGGGTGAAGGTAGAGCATCCGATAGGGATCCCGAAATACCGCTGGACATCGTTGCGGGAATTGCGGGTGCACATCCGACGTGAGGCGGATTTTAAACGCGCCTGTGACTGGTGCAGCGCCTATGTTGTGCTTAACAACATAGTTACCACGCAGAGGGATGATTGGTTTGAGGACGAGGATGAGGAGGAGCCGTTGCAACGGACATAACTTCAGGAAGACGGAGATATATCGTTGGCGCGCTGGAGAAGTATAGTGAAAGATGCGGTTGTAGCCTGGGCAGAAGAGCATCCTCTTCTAGTAGTATAATTCATATAGACTACGCTAATAGATTCGATAGATATGTTTCCCTCTCCCACACCTCTACCTATTACTATCCTATTCCTGTACTATTCTATTCGAATATTGTTCTGAATACGTAATAGGTAGCTCAGATGTTCAAATATCTCATAAAGGCGGCTATCTCCTCGCTTTTCTTACCTGCCTTGATGAGCTCCGTTATCATGCTATACCGCCCCGCCTGTTCCACATCTTTGGACCTGGCCCTCATCTCCTCACGTCTCAACTCCTTTTCCTCACTCCAGCGCTTCTCCTCCAGCTCTATGAGTCTACGGTCGATGTCCGCCCGCTTCGACGCAAAGTCCGAATACATGGACTGGTCATACCCCTCTTGGCGGGCAAGACCTTCCGCTGTGAAACCGTCTCGCTGCCGGATTCCTCTTGATTGTTCAGCAATGATTGACGTCGGGGGTTCCGGGCCGTAGCGCTACCAGCGCTGCTGTGAATATGCAACATCAATAGAACATTAATCAACACGACGAGTAAGGGCAAAGACAACGAACATAAATCAGGATCATCACGGTGAGTGTAACGATATGGACAGATGATTTGTAAAGAAAAATTTGAAAAATTTGCAATGAGAACTCATTGCACATACCGCAAAGGGTCTGGAAAGAACCGAATGTCATCCTCAGTATCCTCTTATTCGGGCTGGTAGCTCAAAAGAAGCGGGTCCTCCTGCTCTTCCGTTAGAGACCGGCGTGTCGCAGTGATGACGGGTGATGAAGCAGCACTTTTATTACTATCAACGCAATGAAGGACAAATGCCTTTATTAACGACGAGAGATAATCGAAGAGGTCAGGGGTAGAAAGGAATCATCACACACATACCGCACATGCTCCTCTGGTTCGTCATCGGAAGATAAGGGTTCCTCCGAAGCGGTGGATCCGGGAGAGGTGGGGTTGTTGGCCGTGGCCGGGGCGGCGGGAGTGGACGACCCTCTCCATCCGAGAGTTCCGTCATCTATTATTGTAAGATCGTTAGACTCGGTGGATCGCGAGAATGTGGTGGAGTCAAGTTCAAAATCAAACACCGTAGTGTCGAGAACCTGACCACCATCGTGCCCAGCCTTCCAACTGACGGGGGGGATACCCCGCGAACCTTCGCCTACGATCCGATCTGATATTCCGCTGCTAGCAGACGACCGATAATCAGCATAGGACGCCTGGTCCGATTCTTTCGTCACCTCACCTTGTGTACCCGATGGAATGGGCTGGTTACACACTCGGTGGATCGTCGCTGGGAAAAGATGTGGGGTCTAAAAACGTGACACCGTGCTGGGTGGTGTACCCTGGGCGGAACTCTTCACCCTGGGTACGGACAGACCAATTATACTCGGAGTAAGCATACTAGAAAGGGCAGATCGCTCAACCGATCGTAGATCCCAACCAATACGAGAATAAAAGTCCAATACTCCAATTTAGAGATCCAAACGAGAACGTGACATAATCCACGAACGATATCTCCACATGACAATCCAATACTTGATTACACGTTCCAAACGTGTGCAACTTGAGCTTGTGAAGCCGACCAACGCGTACTCCCGTCGAGGGACTTCCGGCGGGCCAAGTGCGTCTGTAACGCGTCCCGGGCGGGTATAATGAGCTAGAGGGGATTACTCGACCCTCTTCTCCCAAACACTCTGCGGCGTGCAGAGGCGACTAGCGTACTTAAAGATGTAACTACTTCTTGTTGAGTTAAAGGCCAAAAAACAACGACTCGGTAAAACCAAAACCAACCAATCCTATCTTCCTATGGTCCCCAATATGTACAAACATGAAAATATATCAGTACACGCAATATCATGTGACTTACCAAAATCCATGTTCTTGACACCTCTCTCACACGATAGGCTTAAAATACTCCTTGATTTCCACCAATCCGATCGCCGATAAGCCGATCGGCGCGCCGCTGACACAAAGTGACTAAAATTCTTGAGTCCGCTTCACCACATCCGCCCCTGAGTCTGGTCATAGCCGCGCAACGGTAACGACTCGATCTCACCACATCCTAGATCTTCGCAGAAGCGGACTTCACCGATGGACAGATCTTCGAATACGCCTTCGCCAGGTACTTGCCTTGTGCACCTGATCGTCTTGTAACCTCTCTTGACGTTCGTTGCTGCAGGTGCCCTATGTTCCTCATCGCCCCATATCCATTCGCCTCCCCCATCGGCCCGATCTGACAGCCTCGCAACACTTCAGAGTCCGACACACCGGATGGGCATCAGATCGGTGTCGATCAGCTCCGTAAAACAGTCCGGGAGCTCCCGTCGCAGTTGGACGTCAAGAATTCTTCACTCCTGCAACTGCGGAAGGAGGTGGACACTTTGATCCCCATGTCCACGAAGTTGCAGGAGGTGATCGCTGAAAACGCGCATCTCCGGACCCAGATCGCCCAGCAAACAACGCGAGGTAATCTGATCGGCCTGTTTTCGTCTTGTATCTGCTCTAACCTTCCTTTGCGTGCAGATCAGTTGCACACCGACATCGCCAAAACGTTCGACGCTTTATTCGCGGCTGATCGGCAGTAGCATGACCACTGCAATCAGCTCCGACCGATCTTCGACGGGATGATCGGCGCACGGCATGATCTGTCTCGTTTGGAGGCCTACAGGTCACACCTCCTGGAACAGCTCGCGGTGTTCAACCGGCAGTGGTTGCAGGATCAGTCCGATCGGACTTTACTCCGCACCCAACATGATGACCCGGAGAGGCAGATCGGCGAGTTGCAGGTCGTGGTCAGGGAGCAGATCGGGAAGTTCGAGTCCTTCCAGAGCCGATCGGATGTCTGGACCCAGGAGTCAAACCGTCGTTGGGCGGCCGTAGATCGGTGCCACCAACAGTTGACTTACTTGATGTACTGGTGTACGGCTGCAGGCTATAGCGTTGACCGATCTGCATCGTCCGCTCTGATCGATCTGCACCAAGATCGGAAACGACGCCATTCATTGGCCAAAAGTCAATATTCCAAAATTCCACAAGTTTCCAAGAAGCGTAAGGACGCGTCGAATGGCTCAAAGGCGCGGGGCATAGCGCGAGACTCCGAACTCGAGGAGAAGCGAGAGGTGCCTCAGAAGAAAGCCAAGACGCTGGCGCATCTCCAAAGCCCAAGATCGGACGCAGGTGACACGTATATCATCACCAAATAGCATGCGCCCTTACGCCCCCGTGCTGCTCACACCAAGCGTATAGAGATCTCCTCCGGAGAGGACTCGGGGAACGGATCGGTAGATTCTGAGTTCTTGCTCACTGCTTTGTCCAAGTCCCGATCCGATCAACGCCGAGGTCCTGTTCCGGTGAAGCCTGCATCGGGGGCTGATAAGGTGATAAGCTCACAGGGTGATGGTTTTGCACGGACGCGTGAGTCAACCGGATCGGAGCCTTCGTTCCAGCCCGGCACATCTGGTCTGCGCCATCACGCCCGATTGAAAGGGGTGTCGATCGGAGATCGACTCTTCCATCGCTGATTTCAGATGCCACTTTGCCATGGTCACCGGGGCAGATCGGTAGCTTGCACCGATCAGTCCTGACCAAGCAAATACTAGCCCGGTCTATATCGTGTCCAGACTCCTGGCTTTTTCTGCAGCTTCAAAGGCTCCTGCCGCTTCTGCATGGCGGGAGGACCTGGTCACAGCACCACAAATCGCCCGTCTGTATGGAGATCAGCCATGGAAAGTGTTCATCCGCCCCAAGCTGGGATCCATGTTTGCATCGACTGCGTGGATCGATTCGTTCTTGGGTCGAGTGAAGGCCTTCAATGAAGCCTACATCCAAGAGATCTGGGACTCTACGCACTATTCAGTGCTTCCTCCTGATCGAGTGCAGCATGATCAAGGCCTGATCTCATTCCAGAAGAACCGGAAGAAGCGACGGAGTCGGGCGGGCGAGGCCTGGCAGACCCTATGCCAGTTCGTTCTGGGAGGGATGCTGTCCCGCGAGTGCGACATAGACATCTTTTTATATCCTGCAGTTCTTCATAAGACCAAGCGTCGGGTTGAGTGAGCCGGGTTATTATCTGACGACGGCGTCTGGTATCCCGGTCTCCACTGTGACGAGCCGATCGCAGACCTGAAGGACGCCTTGATCCAGATCGATCGGAAGGAGCCCTGGCGCAATCAGCACCAGAACCAGATCGAAGACCATCCGGCGTTGAATATCGGCCGTCTGTGGAGTGAATTCGAATCTTGATGCGGCAGTTAGCTGACCAGATAATCCATAATACATGTCATCATTCTTTCCAAATTCCTGATCACCCGATCACTTGACCAAATTTCATCACTTTCTCCAAACTTGCACCAACACGTTATCGCACACAGTTTCCATCCACATCGAGAAAACTATCACCACGTTCGTCATTCCACTACTCCAGTTCATCACAGTTCATCACACTAATTAACAATAATTCAGACCTTACACATATTCACACCGATCGATATACTGATCGGTGCTACTGCGTGTCTTGATCTTCATTTTCATGAGTCTGCATCACTGCGAAGCGATTCCAACTGACTCGTTCTCGCTCGAACTCTCGTAGAAGTGATCCACAATTTAGATCGAGTTCGTCGATACAAGTTGCTTCGTCATGATCCTTCCAGCGGACCAGATATTCTCGGTGTGTGCGACCGAAACGCGTCTTCTTGACCGATCGGACATCTAGCACCTTTTCCACCTCGAATTCGTCCTCTTCCAATGGCCTTTCCCAACTGTCTTCCGGCAGCAGAGCTTCATCAAAATCGAATCTCTCCGCTTCGTTCACCAGACCGGGTATTTTAGGCCGATGGGGGAACTCTCTGACAAGCTTCAGTTTGGACACATGCACGATCGTAAAAACTTTATAATCCGTGCCGATCGTGATCAGACGGGCAGCATGCTCACCGATCATCTCTGCTACACGGAAAGGACCGTGCCACATATGAGCCAACTTCTTTGCATAGCCTTCCTTGACCCGATCGAGGTACAACCATACCCTCGCCCCTGGTTTAATACCATGAGGGCAGACCTGATCGTTATTCCGATCTGATCGATCTTGCGTGCCTGACGCAACTTTTCATTGACGACTTCTTTTGCATGCTGATAATGCTTCTGGACCTGCATGCGCCAACGACGGGCATCGCGATTGTGGGTCCGAGTGCAGCCGATCGGTATCGCCGCTTCAAGTGTCGATCAAGGGTCCCATCCATACGCCAAATAGAAAGGCGTTTCTCCTCGGACCCGATCGGTTGAAGAGTTGAGTGTGAATACCAGTCTCTCTGCATACTCATTCCAGTCACGTTGGTCCTGATCGGCCACATACATCTTAATCGCCCTTGTTATTGTCTGCACCATGCGTTCAGCCGATCCGTTCGCTTGCGTACGATATGCCTTCGTCGCGCTCTGCTTCTGGCCTAGCATGTTATTGAACGATCGGAACACCTCAGCCATAAAACCGGGTTCCCGATCGTGTCTAATAACTTCGCTGGCGCCGAACCTTCTAAACACGCATTCTTCGTAACTCTGGGCGATCTGCTCCGCAGATCGGGATGCACTAGCCTTTGCGATCACCAGACCAGTGAACAGGTCGATCCAGATCAGCAGCTCAGTGTTGCCGCGCGTCGATCTGGGCAACGACGGTATGTGATCCATTGCGATCACCTGGAAAGGGTAAGTAGCCTCGATATTTCCCGGTGATCGGCCCTTGATTATCGGTCTACCCTTTCCGGTCTCGCAATCTGTGCAATAGCCCACATATTTTTGTACACGCTCCAAAAAGTCCTCTCCATTGAAAGTGGACCCTGATCTTGTGATATGTCTTGCCTACGCCCTGATGTCCCCCTTCTAGACTCACATGGTAGGGATGAAGGACATCCGGCTGTAGCAACTCAGGTATCACCAGTTTCGCTAGTCGATCTCGATCGGCACTGTCTTGGTCAACATCACAGCAGTAATATAGCAATCCATTGTCATCCATATCGTAACTATCCGCGAACTTGGAACACTATTTCGCTTGATCATTCGTTAACTTGGACAGTTCACCGCGCAGATATGCTTTTAGGTTGACAATCCACTATTCTTCGTCCTGCGCCTTGAGGATCCGTTCCGCCCTTAGCTGTTGTACAACGCGCTCACTCAGCCTTTTATTTGGGAACGATCGGCGAGACTTCCGAGTTTGCGATCTTGTTGCCAACATCACATGCACCTGATCAGGGCTGTCCTTGGGTATGGGAGCCTGTTTATGTTCATAAGTACATGTAGAACGGCCTCCTCGGTGATCGTCGCCACGATCTGGTCCCGTATATCATGGGTCGCGAGGTGATCGGCGCTTCTGTTCCAATCCCGTTTCACGTGCAATAGCTCGTGGTTGAGATAGTCTTTCAGTTCCTTCATCACCCGATCATTCAACAACTTCAGCCGTGGTTCCTTACAGTCGATCTCCCCGGTGATCTGCATTATCACTAGGTTGGAGTCACCACATATGATGATCCGCCCTTTCTTTTGTGATGACAGCAGATCAAGGCATAGAAGGAACCCCCGATATTCCGCCTCGTTGACCGTTATGTCAGACGTGAAATCAGCGGCTGCTGCTACTATAGACCACTGTGGTAACTTCCACAGTATGTCACTATAGGAGACAATGTGGTAGAGTCAAGTTCGAAATCGAATACATTTGTATCGACAACCTGACCACCACCATCGTGCCCAGCCTTCCAACTTACGGGGGGGTACCCCGCGGACCTCCATTCGAAATCTGGTCCGATCGTCCGCTGCTGGCAGACGACCAGTCATCATCCAAAGACACTTGGTTTGATTCACTTAAGTTCATCTCACCTTGTGTACCCGATGGAATGGGCTAGTTACACACTCAGTGGATCGGGATGGCAGATCGATCTGATTCGGTCTTGAATATGAGACCGTGCTGGCTAGGTATACCTAGGGCGGAACTCTTCACCCCAGGTACGTACAGACCAGAAACACTTCCAAAAGAAAAAGTCCAATAGGTCGATCGTCCAAACGATCTAGACCTGGCCAATACGAAATAATAGAGGGTAGACCAATCAACCGGTCTAGCCCCTGACCAATATGAGAGAAGACCAAAACCGGTCTAAACTCCAACCAATGTTACAATGAGCCAATATGTCCACGTAAAGACCCAATATGTCCACGTAAAGACCCAATATGCCCGTGAAACTCCACAAACGATATCTCCACGTAAAGACCAATCCAGTGAATAGCACGTTCCAAACGTACTTGAGTCAAAGTGTCGAGATCGCCAAATCGTACTCCCGTCGAGGGACTTCCGGTGGCCAAAGTGTGCGTGCGGCGCGTCCAGACCGGGTATAATAGGCAAGAGGGAATAATTCAACCCTCTGCCCCCAAACACTCCGCGGCGGGCGGAGGCGACTAGTGTACGTGAAAAGAAAAACGGCGACCCCTTGCTGCGGTGTAGACCAAGACAAGAAGAGGTTTTTGCCACTTATTCCTAGACCAAAAGACTTTTACTTGGAAAATCCGCAACCAAAAGGCTTCTACTTGGAAATATCGCAACTAACCAATAATACTACCTCCCTATGGTCCCTAATGTACCCACACAAAATTATGTAAAATACCCAATGTCAGGTGACTCACCCAAGACCTGCGTTCTTGATACTCCTTGAATCTGATAGGCTAAGAAGCCCCCCTTGTTTAGACCAATCGGAAACTCGACCAACTGCCTTGACCAAAAGTGACCAAATTTGTGGTACACTTCACCACACCGACCTTCTTCTTCACGCTAGCCGATCCGTCGAAACTCAAGACCAGGAGTTCTTCATCCCGGTCGACGATCGATGGCGGCAGGGAGATTGACTGTCGAGGTTGCTTCCTTGGGGCAATCGCCATCAGAGTTTCATCCACTTTAGACCGAGGGGTGATACTGGTATCCAATGTGCCCATTATCTCCTCCTCTCCCTTGGTGCACTTGACGACCTCGAGGGACCACTGTGACAACATCGCTGACCATCTGCCGAGCCGATCGTCCATCCCGTTGGCTGATAATAGCCGGGCCAATGTCGACTTTCTCGAAAGAAACTTCACAGGTCGGCCGACCAGCAGTTTATAGCACACATCCAAAATCCGTAGTAAAGCCAGAACTTCTTTTCGACGATCCCATAGTTGACTTCGTACGGCTTCAATGTCCGGCTCGTAAAAGTGACCGGGTGGTACACTCCATCATGTTCTTGCACTAGAGTGGCAGAAATGACCCACTTACTAGCATACACAATGACGATCGGCATTTTTTCCGGATCGAAGTGCCTGAGAATCGGGGCCGTCGCCATCTTGGCCTTCAGCATACCCAAAACAACATTTGCACGCTTCATGTGATCCTCTGCCTCCACCTGCGGAAAATCTGCGGGCAGATCAGATTCGCAGCCCTCCCGTAAAGTTGCCCGATCTCCTTCGCGCAACATATGGTAGTCGACTTCCCGGAGCTCGTACAGCACGGCCGCATAAATCGCGAAGTCTTCAATGAAGCGGCTGTAGTAATTTAGGCTCCCTAAGAAGGACTGCATCGCCTTCAGTGATCTGGGAAACGGGAGGTTGCTCAGTGACTTCAGATCCTTGGGATTGGCCTCCAGCCCACTGATTGACACCATATGAGCCAAATAGGACCTTGGACATGCCCCAAAAACTCTTCACAGCACTGATCGACAGGTTCCAGTGATCGCATGTCTCCAACAACCGTTCGACCTTCTCGCAGAAATAGCTCCATGACGAATCAGGGATAAGAATGTCGTCGATATACGATTGCCTCCCCAGAAGGGACGGTCTCCTTTCCCGATCGGGTTCACCCTCTGTAAATACATCATGGTTTTCGGTGGCGTCCCGATCGGTACTGATCTTGAAGTGTCCATACAATGCGTTGTCGATCAGCCTCTGGTAGATCTGGGGCGCGTTCTTCAAACCGAACGGCATACGGTTCCACTCGAACAGGCCGAACGGCGTAACAAATGCGGAGATCTCGCGATCCCGATTGGTCATCGAAACCACCCAAAATCCACTTGCCATATCCAGTGAGCAATACCATAGGGTCTTGCCAAGATCTTCTAGCAGATCGCTTATCAGCGGCATCGGGTACACCATAAGCTTGGTCAACCGATTTACCAACCGATAATCGATGCACAACCTGATGTCGACGCCGTTCTTCTTGATCACAATCACGATCGGCGAGGCCCACGGCGAGGTCGACGGCTTAATGATCTTGGTGGCCAACAGTCCTTTAATAAGATCGGAAATTTTTTCGCGGTACTGTGGCGCCACACGTCGGCATCGCTGGGCGATCGGCTTGGCATCACCCACGTCGATGTCACAGATCGCTCCGCGAGCAGCAGGGGGTAAGGCGTTGCCTTTCCCGATCAGCAGATGTTTCTTTTTCCATATGATCTTCTTTAGCTGATCGATCTGATCGGGACTGTTCACATCCCGATCACCCACTTGCAGATCGTCCAAGGTGACTTCGGGCGGATCAGCAGACACTTCAGGGAGGACTGCCATCTGGCTCTCCAACTCCTGAATATATTGATCCCCGCCCTCATGTATACAAACTTGATCGTCTTCCGGGGCAATATCACCCAAACCGTCCTGATCGGTTGCACACTGCTGTTCCCGATCGGCGGGCTGCTCTTCAACGACATCGATCTGCTTAGGCGCGCCATCGTGGTCCGCCCCAGCAATTCCATGCTCCCCTTTTTCTATTCCCGGTTCCGCTGTCGCCTGTTCTTGTGACGCCACCACGTTGACGAACCTTGGCTCATCTACTTGATGGTCCACCGTGTCCGGCGACTGCGGTGCCGTTTTTCGAACTAACATCTTCTTTGGGGTAAAAATAGTTCCAATGATAACATGTATACCATGAAAACCTGTTAATAAAAAAAAAGTTGTACCATAAATACTATCAGATATTGAAAAAGAACTTTCAATATATTCATAAGCTTGAATTAAAGTAAAAAAAAGCTAATAAAATTGTAATAATTAAACTAAAAATAGCGTTTTTTCTATCACCAAAAACAATAGAATGATGTGCCCAAGTAATTGTTTGTATTAAAATTATTTTTTTAATTAAATAATAAAAAATGTTTATTAAACCATAAGGACCGCACATTTCCAATAAACCTTTATCTATTTTTTTATATGTAAAATCATAACCCATTTTTAAAAAAAACTGATTTATAAATTCAGAATAAACTTTATCAAAATACCATTTTCTATTTAAAAAATTATAAAAATAAATTCCATATTTAGAAATTTTTAATTTATATAAAAATTTAAATTTATAAAAGTATAAAAATAAAAATAACCAAACAACATCCACAAAATGCCAATACCATGCAGCAGCTTCAAAACCAAAATGATGCTGTTTTGTAAAATGATAATTAATTAATCGAATAGTACTTACTAGTATAAAAATAGTTCCAATGATAACATGTATACCATGAAAACCTGTTAATAAAAAAAAAAGTTGTACCATAAATACTATCAGATATTGAAAAAGAACTTTCAATATATTCATAAGCTTGAATTAAAGTAAAAAAAAAAGCTAATAAAATTGTAATAATTAAACTAAAAATAGCGTTTTTTCTATCACCAAAAACAATAGAATGATGTGCCCAAGTAATTGTAGCACCTGATGATAATAAAATTATTGTATTTAATAAAGGTATTCCCCAAGCATTAACAGTTTCAATTCCTAATGGTGGCCATAATGATCCAATTTCAGGTGTTGGTGCTAATGCTGAATGAAAAAAAGCCCAAAAAAAACTAATAAAAAATAATAATTCACTTAAAATAAATAAAAGCATTCCATTTCTTAAACCTAATTGTACTTGTTTAGTATGTTGACCTTCATATACAGCTTCTCTAACAATATCACGAAACCAAGTATACATTGTTAAAATAACCATTACTAATCCAGTTAAAATTAATAATATACTACCTCTATAACCATGAAAATACATAGCACTTCCAAAAGTTAAGAAAAATAATCCAAATGAAATAATAAACGGCCATGGACTTGGGTCGACTAAATGATATGGATGTTTTTGTGTATTTTTTGTTGTATTTTGTACAATCTTTTTAAAAAAATTTAAATCATGATTCGGTTTATAATTATTTATACCTCTTGGTTCAATTTTAAATTGTTTATTATTTATATAAAAATAGTTTTTCATAAAAATGTAATATTTTGTAATAATTAATTATTTAATAAAAAATAATTTTTAAAAATTTAATTAAAAATAAGATTAAATTTTAATTTTTTAATATTTTTATAATATTGTTTTTTAGTATTAATTGTCTTACTTTTATTTTTTGAAGTTTTAATAATTTCATTATGTATTGTTTTTAAATTTGAATTTGAAAGTAGCCATAAAATTGATTTTTTAATTTGTTTATCTTCATTTAATAACATTAAAAAATATCTATCTTTTTTTTTTTTTTGTTTTCGTTTTTTATTCGGAATACTTATTATTTTTAATTTTGGTAATAAATTATCAATTGCTTGAAATAAAATAAAATTAGGTTTTTGTTTTGTTGTTTTTTTCAAATTAATTAAAAAAATTTAAAAATATTTTCTGAAAATTTTTTTTCCCTCTTTTTAATAATATTTTAATAAATAATTCTTTTATTTTATACTCTTCGTATTTTAGTTCCATATTTTGATCTTGATGTTTTTCTAGAATAAATTCCTAATAAATCATATTTACCTCGAACAATATGATATTTTACTCCAGGTAAATCTTTTACACATAGGCCCTTTTGAAGTAAAAGGATTCGAACCTTTGATTATCCGTACCAAAAACGGAGGCCTTTCCTAATGGTATAATAACCCAACTTAATAAACTTAAAAAAAAAGTTAAAATTGGAGCAAATATAAATAAAATAACATCAGCATTACTAGGTAAAATAGTTTCTTTTAAAAATAATTTAAGACCATCTGCTAAAGGTTGTAATAATCCAAAAGTACCAACTACATTAGGACCTCTTCTTCTTTGAATAGAAGCTAATATTTTACGTTCTACTAAAGTTTTTGTTTTCGAAATTCAGACGTAATTGGACCGAATATACGTGTCCCTAAAGGTTTATTTTGATTATTTAAAATAATTATACAATTTTTATCAAATTTTATTATATTACCTATTGTACTTATTTTTTGATTAGGTTGTAAAACTCTTTCATTAAGGAGGAAAATGACAGTACTTAAAAAAGAAGTTCCGGCTAATACCCGTGCCAGCAGCCGCGGTAATACGGGAGGAGCGAGCATTATTCGGAATGATTAGGCGTAAAGGGTTTGTAGGTGGTTTTTTAAGTTGAAAGGAACAAATTAAAGCTCAACTTTATACATTTTTTCAAAACTAATAAACTTGAGTATAAATAGAGGATAATGGAATTTCTATTGGAGTGATAAAATACGTTGATAATAGGAGGAAGGCCAGTATTCAATTAAATATTTTAATATTTAGTAGTATAGATTATATAGTTACATAGATGGTTCGTTCCACCATAGGTGAGGTATCTTCTTCCACCGATCCATCATCGCTGATCAGATCGGTGGTCGCTTGTTATGCCAAGTTAACACCTTTGTCGACCGGGGTATCAGTGGATTGGCCGACTGGAATGGTGACATCTTGGTCCCACCTGACCAGATCGGTGTGCGATCCGTATAGGGCCCGCCGACCAGCTAACTGGATCTGGACCTCATCCAGGAGTGTGAGCACTCCATGAGACAGATCTAGGCGAATACCCGCCGGCTCCATGAAATCCATGCCGAACAGGGCATCCTGACCGGCCAGCTTGCCAACCCAAGCGCTGAAGAAGTATACCAGCGAACCCGATAGGGTGATCTTCATGCGCGTCCTTCCTTTGTTCATGTAAGAACTTTCACCGATTCCGACTCATTCTTGTCTCTGAGTGTCGTCTATACGACATCCGACCTTACGAGCGAAGGCGGAGTCGATAATTAGTACTTCGGCTCCAGAGTCGAACAACATCGTTGCCTTCTGGTTGTTTATCTTACCACAGGCTTTCGCCTGCTTGAACCATTTGTCGGGCGCATGATACTTCCAGTATCCGCGAGAATCCCCAGGCATCAGATCCAGCTGCATGACCACCTTCGATCGGTAAAATTCATCGGTCGTGAGATTGTAGACCGGGTGATCTCGATCGACGCAATTGAGAATGGAACATGTATTGTCGGTTCTATTGTCCTTGCCGACATATGCATAGATGCCAAACGTAGATCGCTCGGCTCGATCCAGATTCCAACCTGGCGAGCGTTCTAGTTTAACATCTTCTCCACGTCAGGTGGAAGCATCCCCGCGTGCTTGCCCGGCACATATCACTTGCGCATCAGATTGAAGAACTCTTCGATCTTGCACTGGCCGGTCTCGTGGATCTCTCCACATGACTTGCACACGAATAGGCAGTGGTCGGTGGGGTGGCCGCGTCTTTCGCACTTCTTGCATATCAATTTCTTCCAGCAGTCCCCACCATCATGCTTGCTTAACGCGCAGTGAGAACACTTCTTGCGAGGTCGGTCCGGATCGGACTTGTTTCCACTCCTTCCCTTTAGATCTGCCTGGTTAGGCGTCGATCTGGTTCTTGGGTCAGGTTCCGTGACGAAGATGTGGCGATATTGGTCCTCGTCTGACTCGCGACTGGACTGGCCGCTACTTTCTTCTTCCGATCCAGTGCTGTCTTCAGTCGCGATCGCCTTAACAGCACGAGATGATCTGGTCAGGGGGCCTCTTCACAGGATCGGTCTGGGTCTTAGATCTGTAGCGACCCGATCCAACGGCGACCTTCGCCCTCATGCTGCGTGAGTGTTGCAGCGTCCGCAACGTCTGCTCCACTCCCCCCACACCTTTGAGGCGCAGCAGAGTGAGCTTATCTGCAAGATCTTGGTCATCAAGGGTACTGATGTAGTGGACCACGTACTACATAGCGGCACAGGTAGGCGGGTTGCCTTCCTTGATCACTATCCCGGCTCGAATTGAGGCCACGTTTAAACCGTGCAATTACTCGATCGGCGTATCGTCGCCCCGCTTCTGCATATGATCGTATTTGCGGGCGGTAGAGAATCCGGAGTTGCAGTACTGCCCCTCAAATTCTGAACACAGCAGATCCCAGTCAGATCAGACATCCCGACCCAACTGTTGGATACAGTTCGCAGCCGGTACTTTCAGCAGATCCCTGAAGATCAAACACCGTTCCTTTTTTTGTGTCTGATCCCGCAAGAAAGCAGACTTAACCCGACCAAACCACGATCTGGCTTGCTCCTCGTCGGCGTCCTTGCCAGTGAAATCCTTGAGATCAGTGGTCGCAGCCATGTGAATGCGTGGGATCGCAGTAGATCCGAAATCAAAGGCGGTCGTAGAGGCTAGGTTATCCCTGCGCGTTCCGCCACCCCTGCACCGTCTGACCCATAGTGGTCATCCGGATCGCCGATCGACTCCATGTCGAAATCGCTGTTTTTGCTTGATCGGCGCGGTCGGGCTGGCTGTGGCTTGCGTCTTCCTTTGCCAACTGGTTTGCCACCTCGGGTAGCCTTATCCGTTGATGCCACTGACTCCATATAGACATCCCGGCAAGTATTGACATTTTACCGGGCAGATCGGTCCTGGGTATTCGGGCGCGGAGGCGATCGGCATCGGTCTCCCATGAAGCGCTCCATCATTGCCTAAAAACATGGCTTGGACGTTAGCTTGGGTCATGAGCAGCGTGTTTGTATCTTCCTTTGGAGGTACTGAAACCTGTGGGGGCTCCTGGGGCCCCGACCGGCATGCAGCCCCATGCTGCCGCACGTCCTTTTTATGCTCTCATGGGGGTATGCTCCACCCCATGGTCATCCGCTCAACACCGAACTCCAACTCCGATGAGCTATTAGAGGCAGGTGGAGACTGATACAGCAATTTAGCATCGGAACACACATCATCGTGTGCTGACGTGGCCTCAGCGTCCTTCGATGCCACGATGGGAGCTGGGCAGCGAACCGCCCCCACCAACGGCACCAAAAGAACATGGAGGGTGGACATCGACATCTCCAGCTTCCAAGTGTCCAGATCAAACAGTTTATGCAAGTTAGCGAGGTTTTGCATTTTTATGCCGACCTCAGCCAACATCGCCAGCAGGTTCTTCACCAATAGCAACGGCCGATCGCTTTGGATCGGCTCGGTGGTGGGTCCGAGAAGGCGATCAGGGATCTGGGGGTTTAAAATTCCGCATGACCTGGTCTTCACGAATAAATTGCTTTAACTCGTGGATGTAACACATCCTGGTCAGGTCTTCTTCCTTGATAACCCCATCCCCTACCTGCGACTTTTCTTCCAAGTCGTCTTCATCGGATGGCATTCTGAGCCTCTGCTTGGGTACCTTGGGGATGTGGATCGGATCGTTCCGATCAGCCTCCCAGTCGTTTTCATCTTTTACTTTTTCACGAAAACATTCATTCAAATGCATAGGATCAGGACAAAAGTCCTGATCCTTTCCGAAACTATAGCTAGACTTGCTATAGTCCCGATCGGCCCCGGTGGGGGCCTTATGGGGAGGAAAAAACTTATTAATCCCGATCTGGTCCTCCACCCAGCCAGATCGGACATCGCCATCCTTATCGACAACGCGAACATAAGGCGATAGCCGTTCCTTATGTCCTCTCCAGAACGATTCCACATTTAATACGTTATAATCGATTCTTCGCGAGATATCATCTCGGTGATATCCCGGGTTCGAATCCGGGCACGCGCACCATTGTGGTGGAGTCAAGTTCAAAATCGAACACCGTAGTGTCGAGAACCTGACCACCATCGTGTCCAGCCTTCCAACTGAGGGGGGGGGTACCCCGCGAACCTTCGCCTACGATCCGATCTGATCGTCCGATGCTAGCAGACGACCGATCATCAGCACAGGACGCCTGGTCCGATTCTTTCGTCATCTCACCTTGTGTACCCGATGGAATGGGCTGGTTACACACTTGGTGGATCGGTGCTAGGAATTGATGTGAGGTCTAAAAACGTGAGACCGTGCTGGGTGGTGTACCCTGGGCTGAACTCTTCACCCTGGCTACGGGCAGACCAATTATACTCGGAGCAATTATACTCCAAAGGGAAGATCGCTCAACCGATCGTAGAGCCCAACCAATACGAGAATAAAAGTCAAATATTCCAATATAGAGATCCAATGAGAACGTGATAAACTCCACGAACGATATCTCCACGTATCAATCCAAAAACTTGATTACACGTTCCAAACGTGCGTGACTTGGGCTTGAGAAGCCGACCAATGCGTACCCCGTCTGGGGACTTCCGGCGGGCCAAGTGCGTCTTCAACGCGTCCCGGCCGGGTATAACAAGCTAGAGGGGATTACTCGACCCTCTGCTTCCAAACACTCTGCGGCGTGCAGAGGCGACTGATGTGCAGTTCGAAGATGCTAACGACTTCTTGTTGAGTGTTATAGGCCAAAAATTAACGACTAACCAAAACTATCTCCCTATGGTCCCCAATATGTACAAACATGAAAATATATAAGTACACGCAATATCATGTGACTTAACAAAATCCGTGTTCTTGACACCCCTCTCACACGAAAGGCTTAAAAGCCTCCTTGATTTCCACCAATCCGATCGACGAAAAGCCTATCGGCGTGCCGCTGACATAAAGTGACTGAATTCTTGAGTCCGCTTCACCACAAAATCGAGTTTGGCGTCGATTGTGTGCCGTTCTGCGCGACGATCAGCATCGGTGAGCCCGAAGCCGGTAGTGTTCGACTTCGCACGGGTCTCTTGTATGTCGCCAGATAAGACTCGTAGCGACTTTTCCCTGCCTTCTCATCCCACTCGGTGCCAGGGACCTTCCGGTTAACGTACTGGGCCAAAGCCCTGTAGCCATCCAATTTCCTGAGCTTCTGGACGCTAGTAAGCCGCTGGCCTTGAGCAGCTGCACCTGTGATGAGGGCGAAGTTAGCTTTCTTTTCCAGTCATGTGATCATGGCTGGTACTCCGCGCGGGTTGTGTGTTTGCCTTTGGACAAAAGTACGAAAATGCATTTGGGGACGAGAGTAGTGTTAGCACGCTACCAAGAGGGAAGAACAGACTCTCCCTAAGCACGCTATATCACGATACCCTTGGCCATGGCTTCTACGTTGCGCAATCGGGATCGCAGATGTGAAGTGAACAGAGTAATGAGCGAGTTAGGAGAAAAGCGGGCGAAAAAAGCAGCTCGGGGGGTGCTTTATAAAATCCGCTGCATTGGCCGAATACGCGCTTTTTTGGTAAAAAAAACGAGAAACATGTTTGAAACCCCCAGGCCCTTTTCGCTGCACTTTTTTGGACCTACGAAAAAAAGTACGGAGGTTTCAAACATGTACCCCGTCGATTCAGAAATGTGTTTTTTTGCTTTATGTCGCAAAATAACGCCCTTTTTTTCGCCCAAAAAAATCGAATGTTTGAAACCCACTAGTGCTGGGTAAGAAATAGAAATTCATGGGTAGCATGCCTAGTGTGACTCATGAAAATCGTGATATTGCGATTCGACATGTTTTGTTCCCCAATTATAAACACACCTAATGTATTTCGTAAAAAACAATTTTTGCGCGTATGTTGTATTCCGTACTTGTACAATTTATTCTTTGGTATTCTCATTCTCACTGGCGCAAAGGAATTCAAACTCTGCCATCAGAGGCACGTGATCGCTGCCAAAGACAGAATTGGGAATGCCATTGTAGTTACCGTGCAGACCTGATGGCAAACGACCTGATCGGTTCAAGCTGTCAGAAATGGATAGACGGTTGAACCAGTTTACTGGTCCGTCTTCAGCTCGCAATTGTGACTCTGTCGGAATCTCTAAAATACGTGACGGGACTAAGCTGCTTTTCGAATACCAGATATAGTCTATCGTCCAGCATCGCCGAAAATTTACGGTGGTGTGAGGCGGCTCAGCTTTCTTTCCTTCTTCGAACTTTAGCGACTGTAATGACTCTTCCGAGTGTTCCAGTGCACTGGCCAGTGCGTTTGGCTTGTAAAAAGCGTAGGCACTACGAAAAATTTCGCTCACACCTTCTAGATTAGGTTTCTGCATGAATGAGTTTTCCATATACTCGTAAATTGGCGACTCGGGAGAGTTATTAAAGTCACCGCATAGTACGATTGGTACCCTGTTCGGACCTGTTAAGGTCTCAATCAAATCACGCTCATATTTATCCTTCACGTCGCTGGTCATGCGGATAACTTCCTCCTCAAACTCAAAGAGCTCTGCCAGCTGCTGATTAACCTTACTGTAATTTCAAATTTTGCGAATATTATTTCAACTCAAAACTCACGAAGCAATAAACTCACTTCGCATTCCACCATAAATGCGTGCAGCCAACCAATACAAATTGCGCAAAATGGCGCATCTTCAGCAACGCCAACACAGCCACGCGGTCGTGTGGGTCGTGATAGTTCACAGCTTCAAACTCCTCTAACTCGAACTTGTCTTTTCTAATTCATGATAGTAATGAATGCAGATTGAGTACGAAAAGAAAATACCCACGACACACAGGGCTTACTCACTTGTAGAAAATACCGCATCCATCGCGCTTTTTCTCACCAGACCAATTCGAGACATGGATGGATGGCCGCTTCACGTAAACGCTTTCATACCCTCGATACTGTAATTCTGGCTTGAAAAACCTGCAGTTTAACACAGCAAATTACCCACTTTATATTTCCAATACTTATTGAACGCACGTCCAGTAATCGCTCAACTCCTCCAGACACAATACATCAGCATCCAGCGCGTCCAGCTGTCGCAGCAAAGCCACCTTGCGATTTTCCCAGTTTAAGCTAGATTCCACAACGTACGGGAAATGATTGCGCGTGGCCAAATTGCTCGCCAGAATATTTAACTGTACAGCATAAAATTACAACTGTCAGCAACCAAACTTCTGCAACATTACTCGCCGTTCTTCGCACCTGAACGACTGTAATCTTTTGTTTGCTGAGTTTGCTAGGATGTACTTGTTCCTTTTCTTTGACGCACGGCAGCATTCGCGTACTAGGAAATCGCTCAGAGCTGGAGCAAAGGCTTCGACTAGCTCGACAGTTTGCGGATGCCTGGCGGAGGGCACGCCATAGCTTTTCATTGTGCCTGGAAAATGAGAATGACGCAAGCACCGCCACTCCCATCCCCAAACAGACGGTTGCGGGGCGGCAGGAAAGCGTCGCACTCATGACAACTTTTTTTCGTTGCTCTAAAGTGAACGTTCCCTCTTGAAATTAATACATGTGTCCATCACTCGTTTTGAAGTGCAAAATGTAGGTGATAAAATCAGTACAAAAAGCCTACGGCCACTCATTCCACAAAGCTCATTTTGGATTCAGGTTACCGACAGTTCAAAGCTACTGGTAATTGATGGTATCTCCCAATTCATGTATCTAACAGTGTGCTGACGCATTTTGTACCTGCTGCAGCCCTCTATCCACCATGTCCCTTGTCAGCAAGCCAAAGACCGTTGAGGCAGAAGAGACCCGCATCCACCGTATTCGCATTACGCTAACGAGCCGTAACGTAAAGAACCTGGAGAAAGTATGCGCTGACCTCAAGCGTGGTGCTGTGGACAAGAATTTGAAGGTGTCGGGCCCCGTGCGTCTACCTACAAAAATCCTTCGCCTTACCACACGAAAGTCGCCTTGTGGTGAAGGTACCAATACTTGGGACCGCTTCGAGATGCGCGTTCACAAGCGTATTATTGACTTGCACGCCCCCTCGGACATCGTCAAGCAGATTACGTCGATTTCGATTGAGCCTGGTGTTGAGGTTGAGGTGACAATTGCCGACTCAGCATAGGAGCTTGCAAAATTACTTTGCTAGCTTGAAAGCATGTTCTACCTCGCATTTCGTGAGCTTGAAGGGTACGATAATGAATTGATGACTTTTGGGGCTTGAATAGAATTTCATATCCTACCTTTTCATACTTGGCCTTTACCCAAAAGTCTATTAAGGCACCCTTTATAAACGAGTTTTGAAAAAGTTTTGAGTTCAAAAGTAAATACATTTTTAACGCATTTCGATTACAAAACTTCTCAAACCCTCCTCAGGAGGAGGGTTTGAGTTTCAAAACTTTTTTTCTGGGCGGTTTGCCGCAAATTTTGAGCGCCTCTCAGGACTCGAACACTCGGCCTCCGTTGCATCAGACCGGCTCCTAGACCCCTGAGACAAACGACACGCACCGTCATTTTCGTGGCGCAATAGATCAGGAGCTCTTTTCCTCGTGACCCCTTCCCCTTTCCGCCCCCTTAACTTCGTAGTACCAACTGTGATGTCCGATGCCACCGAAGGTAGCGGCGTGCCCACTGAAGGTCCTATTATCGCTGCCACCGCTAGCGCTGACACCGGTGCCAAACGAAAACGCCGCTCTAAAGAAGAGATCGAGGCCGAGAAGGCCGAGAAGGCCGAAAAGGCAGCGAAACGGCTCGCCAAGATGAAGGAAAAGGAGGATAAGGCGTTGGAAGCCGGAGCGAAGAAGATACAGAGGGAGGCGAATAAGCGGCAAGCTGAGACGGCCACGAGGAGTTCTCGCTTCGTCTGGTCAGAGGGCGCACTGGAGCTGCTAGCGCTGGTTGCCCAGCTTAAGGCCGAGCACGAAGAAGCCAGCGACAACACTGCCGGCTTCATCGTCTATCCATCCCCACCGCCCCACTGTATTTCACACCACTCGATCTCAACCACATTGTGCATGAAATGAAAGGAAAAGACGAATTAGTGCAGGTGCAAAAAACACTTTTGTTATGTGACGACAAGATGGCCTACCCGCCTGAATTCGCGATTGGCAGATTCTTCTCGTCGTGCATTAAACTGGACGCAGCTCATGTGGCGATCGAGTTTTTGCGCCAAGCGGAGAATGTGCGCTTTTATGTGAAGAATCAGAGTTTTGTGCGGCTGGCCGAACATTTGCCAGTCTGGACGACCAAGATACGGTCGATGAGCTGGTGTCGATTATGAAGAGCAAGCGCGTGCCCATGACATACAAGATGTATGTGTTTCGAGTACAAATGCCAAGAAGCAGGGAAAATGGGACGATGCAGTCGCGCTCGCCAAAGAAGATGCGAATGCGATCCAAATCAACTCCCATCTCATTATTCAGCTACTGCAGGATGAAAAGGGCAACATTCTGAAGGAGCACGTTAGTGGGAGAAGAGAGGAATGTATGTTTTGTTGGTTCTTATGAGATGTATGGTTGATGTTTGTGGGGGTAGATACCGTTAGCCAAGTACCTGGCGGACAAAGGTGACGTTTATGTAAATGCGCAGCTCGTTGACATCTTAGCAGGAGGAGACGGCAAAGTGCAGGAGACCAAAGTAGAATAGTCGCGACAGTCTGAAAACGCAACCACTTCGGAGGAGGAAGCGATGGAAGACAAGGACGAGCACGAGTAGACATACGCTCAGGCTTGGCGTCGTAGTGTGGAGGCAGTATGGACACGGACTTTCCTTTACGTTTGCTAGAATGAAAGTGGTGTACAAATAAACACACTGTCACGCTGAGCGATCAACTTTGGCATGACTTAGTAAGTTCCAGATAAGGCTCAGAGTAAAATGACCATTTGTAGCTATTGTTAGTTGGTACCAATGGACGGTGTAATCATCGTCAGCGCTCAAGATCGGACGCCGTTGAACCACCGTAGTGACAAGGCCAGCGAAGACACCTCGAGTGATATGGTCAGTCGCCCACACCAAGGTGCAATTGTAGCAAGCTGATCGATCAGCTGCAGCGTGAGTTGTACTGCATTTTCTTCATGTGAGATACTCTCGTTGAGTCCGTACACACACATGCAATTGGCTTTACTCGGTAAAGGCCATTGCGTCAGGACAACTTAAGGTGGACAAGTATTCGAGTTCATTAGCATCCATGGAACGCAGTGTTCCGCCGAACGTATTCCCTGCAAAATAGAGCGCTTGTATGGGTGTTCCGGACAGCTGTAAGCTGAAACACGGACGCAAGTCATGTCAGGCAGCTTCCAGGCATACCCAGAGATGCATTGACACTGCTCCATTGAATGCGGCACGGTGGCCACGGACGAGAAAATGGCGGACACTCATACGGCTCGCTTGTTTTGCCTACGCAAGCAACAGAGATGTTCTCTCTTTGCTTTTCGAGTCATCAACGGCCAAAAGCGTGTGCTTGTTCATCGCGCACATAATCCATAAGCAGGACACTTAAAGTAAAAAAAGCGCACGAGGTCGCTCTCTGATCGGCAGATCCATTTTCTTGATAGATATCACGGGACAGGCATAGCATGCTCCCGCTCGCATTCGTCCACGATGTTGCGTACGAAGTTTCCCAGATGCAGTGACACTCAACAGATATTTTCGGCATCACATCGTACGTTGTGAGGACATTCGACTTACCGCGGATCTCTCGAAAGATTGCTTTTTATCAGCCAGGAAACACTGTCCTGACGTCTCCACTTAAACGTAAGGCGCAGTTCACGACACCTGCCACATCCGTCGCTGACTCGTAATTGTTGGCGCAGGTAGTCTTGGTAGCTTGAAGTACGTGCGTAGATGGGCTGTAGCGGCTCTCAATAGCCGTAGCCCGAAGTGCCTGTCCAATTGCTCGATGTTTTCCAAAAGTAAAAGTCATATATATTATGTAAATATAAAAAAATAAGTCACTAAATCAGGCTTAATTCCACTAAGCGCTACAGACTTAAAACCTGTACACATCATACATAAAAATATTATCAGACAATCCGTTTCCCGCATATGATTTACCTCGAAATCCAAACATGGCTACGTCGAAAATCAACACTCCTCCTGAAACGGCGCGCGCTGTAACACCTTTAATACAAACCGATTTGATTCCGTAAATCTTGCATCCGCTGCGCACTTAAGTCCTTCGTTAGCAGGTCCGCTACCATCTCCAAACTTGGCACGTGAGCTGCCTTAATCACGCCCTTCTTGCGCAAACCTTTCAGAAACTTCAACTTAATGTCAATGTGCTTCGTACTGACAGCACTCGCTTCGGACTCCACATGCTTGATGGCGGCCTGATTATCCATTTTCATCAGCAGCGGTGCCCTCGAAAAAACACCAATCTACAGCAGTAATTCCCGCAGTCCTAATGTCTCACGTCCGCCCACAGCAGCAGCCACAAACTCTGCCTCGGCCGTAGACAATGCCACTACAGTCTGTTTCTTGCATTTCCATGACACGATAATCCCATTTAGATACACGACCACTGCGCTCACGCTTTTCCGGTCCGTTTTGTCGCCTGCAAAATCCGCATCCGTATAGCACGTGATCCGGATTGGCAACGGTAGCTCGTCATCAAGGTTCAGTCGTAGTTTCAACGTCTTGGTACCCTTCAGGTATCTCACAACTTGCCTTGAGGCCTTAAAATCTACCATCGTGGGTGCGTGTGCGCCACGGTGCACAGCGAAGGCAATACCCGGGCGCGTACAGCGAGATATCCACAAGAGGCTGCCAACCAACGATTAAAAACTTTTTGTGCTTGGAAATTTTTCCCTCGATTTGGCTGGCAACCATTCCTTAAAATCCTCCACACCGTCCATGTCGAGCACCGGCGTGCGCGTTGCGTTCATCTTCCCAAAATCGTGTGTGATCAGGAGCTCATCAATAGCAGCCTCCTGATCCAATCTATAGCCATCGCGGGTGTTGCCTTCGATACGAACGCCTAAAAACTTGCTTACGATTCCAAGGTCCTTGAGTTCCAATATCTTCATCTCAACGAAAAACTTGTCAACTGCGTCCGACGTATTTCCGGTGGCCAATAGGTCGTCGACATACGCCCCTTCCAGAACGATGTCATCCACACCGCGCCTGACGAGCACGCAGGTATCCGTGACGCACTGTTCGAACTTCAGCTCCTCCAACGTTTGACATAGTAATTGATACCATAATCTCCCGGCCTGCTTTAGACCATACAAGTTCCGTTCCAACTTTAACTTACTCAGTTAAGCAGACTCAAGCTCGGGTTGTACTCGGGTGGGTGACGAAGTCAGAGTGCTGTGTACTTTTGTAAATATGAGTTGATAGTTATACTTACTTTTACTATATGATACCCTAACCCGTTGACTACAAGTACGTATTTAGACAGTGTCCGGTGTAGACGGCCATCTTAGGCTGAAAGAACCGCATCCCGTTCGATCTGCAAAGTTAAGCCGCCTCAAGCTCGGGTAGTACTCGGGTGGGTGACCACCGGGGAAGTCCGGGTGCTGTTCCTGCTATAGAGTTTGAACTTTCTTGTATAGGGGTGCTAATTTTTACAGGGTTGAGAGTTCGTCACTTGAATCCACGTCAAACGTTTCATATACTTCCGTCGGTATCCGCATACCTTGCGGAATCTTTAAATGAATTTCATAATCTTCTTCCTTCCTCGCCTTCGGGTAGGCGCTCGGCACATCACCGTGCCGCGCCGGTACCCCCCAGATCTGTGGCATGTCCAGGATCACTTTTATGTTATCTACTTCCATTACTTTCAAAAACGTAAAGTAGTAGTCCTGGCCGTAAACTTGACGGTCGCCGCGTGCTACCAGCCGAGCCTTGTAGCGCTCGACCGTTCCATCTGCACGCAACTTGGTCTTGTATACCCACTTAGTGGGCAGCAATTTCTTATCTGGCCGGCGCTTGATGATTTTCCATGTACCTATCTTCGAGTGCTTTCAGTTCCTCTTGTTTCGCCTTCGTCCACAAGTCAGAATTTGCGCCTTCATGCGCCTCCTTAAATGACTTCGGGTCGGGAACTCCAACCCGGGACACACTTCCATTATTGGCAGTCTCATCCACATCGTAAATACACATCGCGTTTTCTGGAACATCATTTCCAGGTCTTTTCGTTTCAAATCCAGGCCCATCACTCGAAATTTTGCTTCCACTGTCATTAATTCCGCGCCTTTCAGTGTTAGACGCTTCAATCACACTTTCTTCGTCTTTTGTCTTCTTCTTGCTTGTTTCCTCCAATGCAACTGCCTTGGGAGTCTTCTTGACCACGCGTCCAGACTTCCTGGGATGCTTGTGCACTTTTTCACTGGTGCCTTGCACCTCAGACTGTCCTGATGTAGTATTTCTTGGGGCGATATCGCATCTGTGCGTCCAGCAGCCCGTCTATCAAGCTCCTCCTCGAGCGCGACGTCCAGTGCCTTTGTAATTTGGTCACTCGCCTACTTATCTAGTGTTTCAATTGCACTGACATGGCGAGTGACCGTTACCACCCTGTACTTTAGCAGCAGTACCTTGAAACCCTTGGTTTCATCACTGCGTCCCAAAATCAAACCTCTCTCAGCGTGTTTTGCGAGGGCCTTTTTCCGTGGGTCCCTCCACACCATGAACGGCGAACCAAACACCACAATTTCTTTTAGCGAAGGTTTCTTATCCGTCAGCATTTCAAAAGGCGAAACCTTTCCGGGATTCGAACGGGTCGGGGTACGGTTCAACATGTACGAGGCGTATTCCGCCGCCTCAGATCAGTACATCAAAGGTACCCCCGACCCAAAAATCATACACCGGACCATGGTAAAGATGGTCCGGTTCATCCGTTCGGATTTTCCATTGGAGGCTAGATTACCAGCCTCCGTAACCTGTCGGCGCACTCCAGTCCTTTTGCAAAACAATTCCACGGTTTTATATTCACCGCCTCCATCCGTACGTAAAACATGGATACGACACTTGAATTCTTTTTCAAACCAAGTCAGCAAATGTTCAAACATCTTCGCCGCTCTGTCTTTAGTTCGAGCGGAGAAAACACGTACATAGCTTGAATAGTGGTCTACAAATACCACCAAATAGCGATTTCCGCGCCTGTAGAGCGGTGTGATTGGACCCTTTAAGTCACTGCATATCACACCGCCGACGCGCTCGATCGGCGAATTTTCACCTGAATCAGCCCTTGGCTGTTTCTTTCTTGATCCCTTTTCTTCAGCACAGGTCAGGCAATTTGGTCGAATACTGTCTGTCAACTTGATGCCTGACCTGGGGTCCTTGGCTAGTCTTTCGACCGTGTCGTAAGCCAAGTGACCCAAGCGGGCATGAAAATGATGTAACGTGCCCTCCTGCACATCATTATCAGTTTCGGCAGTGACAGCGTTCAGCAACATGTGCATGAACTGCTGCGCGCGCCCGCTTAGCTTTTCCGGTATCAATTCTGCCAAGAAAATTGATCCACATATCTCAATTGGAAACAGCGTGTTTCCGTTCCACTGGATCGATAATTTTCCACTGTTTTCCATTATTTCACACCCTTTTTCATGCAACTTGCCAAGCGAAATCAGGTGCTTGGCAAGTTTAGATGCAAAATATACTTCACTTAACTAAATTGAAACAGGATCGACGCCAGGCGTGACTAGTTTAATTTTTCCAACCTTGGTGACCGATAACTTCCCGCCGTCAGGCAACATAAAGCCATATTCTGGCCCACACGTGACAGCATCCACCAGTAAATTTTCATCAGCCACCAGGTGCCGGCTGGCACCACTATCGAAGATACACGTCGTTGCTGGCATGTCATCTCCGACGGTCATTCCATTAATTTCACAGCCAAGCCCCACTTCAGTGGTGGATAACGCGACTTTCCGGTTCCACTGACTGCTTGAACCTCCTTGATCCTTCGAGTTTACAGCCCTTTGCGCTCTTCTGACTTTTTGCGGGCATTCTCTTTTTATGTGCCCTGGCTTCCCGCAGCCATAGCACTTCCTTACGAATCCGGCCTCAGTCACCGATTTCGCGTGCAGTCGGGCAGGCGGCCTTGCTTTCAGCGTATCCTCGTCCAACTCCTGCGCCCATGATATAAGTTCCTGCGCATGGCACAGGTAATCCTCTCGCATAGGATTATACCTGGCCATGATCGCAACTTTTAAACGTGGCGCGGCGAGTTTAACAATATTCTCGACCACCATCCTTTCGCCCAATCCGCTCTCAAGAGCCAGGGCTACCAGGTACAGGTAGTGCTCAGTCTAAGTCCGTTTAGGACTCTTTTCTGAAGCAAACCACACTGCAGCCTGGTGGGGAGAGATTGTCACACGAAATGCCATGTACATATAATCCAAAACCACCAACAATTCCGGGGCAGCTTGCCACCACGTGCTGATATTCGCACGAAAAAAATCCTCCGACACCCCTTCATGGTACTCCCCAAGCTTGTTTACCATCAGGCGCTCCATCCACAAAGCATGATGTCATCTCAGCTGTCTCGACGGCCTCGATAAAGAGGTACGCGCACTGCTTGAAGCCGGCACCGAGTCCGGGGAATATTGTTTTTTCAACCCCCGAGAACTTCTCAATGCCGAGCTTGGGGATCTTGGCACACGACGGATGCACATGAGGTGGAGCAGGCGCGGGAGCTGCTGCCTGAAGTGCATTCCATGCGTCTGCACCGCCGGCGCATTTACTCTGCCAGCATTTTGTACGTTTCCTTGGTTATTCGTCGGGAGCTTGACCGGTTTCGGCCGGGCTGCTCTACCGACTTCACTACCAATGTCGTCGGCCAAATCATTAAGCGTCATTTATTTGCCAAATGTCCCATAGTTCTTAAGTGATTCCCGGAACACACTGTTCCGGGCAGCAAGCGGGGGATCCCTCTTTGGCGCGGTAGGCGCGGTAACCGTGCTTGAGACGGATGCGCGTGCTTGCGCTTCCTCCATTGACTTCATGCGAGTCTTCATATCCGCCATCCCGTCAAGGATAGCGCGCAGAGACACTTCCGGTTCGAAGTCGGACTCGCCACTACTCTCCTTATCATCCATCTTAAAAATAGTAACAAATCAAAAAATACACCGGCGAAAACCAACGCCAACAATCCACTAGCACTCCGAAAGTGAGGGGAATTCCACTAGTATCAGGAATTGTATCCACACGACAAATAAACCACTCGAAAGAATCGCAAGAAACAACTTGCTCGCATACTTGAATTCAATAGAGAACACTTCGTTAAACACGCGGCCACTTGGGTTCATAACCTGTTGGCGCAGGTAGTCTTGGTAGCTTGAAGTTCGTGCGTAGATGGGCTGTAGCGGCTCTCAATAGCCGTAGCCCGAAGTGCCTGTCCAATTGCTCGATGTTTGCCAAAAGTAGAAGTCATATATATTATGTAAATATAAAAAAAATTAAGTCACTAAATCAGGCTTAATTCCACTAAGCGCTACAGACTTAAAACCTGTACACACCATACATAAAAGTATTATCAGACAATCCGTTTCCCGCATATGATTTACCTCGAAAGCCAAACATGGCTACGTCGAAAATCAACAGTAATTGCCTGCGCTAAGACAGCTCGTTAGGACACACTCAAGCGTCTTTCTCGTAAGGATGATAGCAGTCGCAATCTGCGACAGATGTTGTTGGAAGTGCGCGCTTTTTGCGCAGCATCTTGCGTCGCGATTTTGGCTTTAAGCGACTTTTAGGTGAAAAGGTGATGTATTGTACGTAATTTAGGTTAGGTACAAAATATTGTGTATTTGCATATTATTAGTTTTAGGTGTAAACTTAATTCTAATAAATCACTTCTGAATTTGTTTATTAAATTACATGTGGATTATCACGAGTGGTTGACAAGCGCGCAACTGTGCGCATCTTGTTCGGAATTAATTTACGTGGATACTTAGTACACTGCAGTGGCAGTTGGAGGGGTTGTTACGTATTGGATTCTCGTGTTGCACGTCTGTTGAATTGAGTTGCTGGCCTTTAGTCTTAAGTCACTAAGGGATAGTGGAGAATTGGATTACGTTTGGAGTTTGATTATTCACTGTTACGTTAATTGTTTGCCCTATTCGATTGTATGGAACATCACACAGTAGTACGTGGTACCTGGAACCTATGTGACGAAGTACGTACGACCAGATGAACGACGAGCATTATCAACAGGTTATGAGCCCAAATGGGGGCAGTGGCTCGACAAATCGGACTGTCAGCCCGGAGGAGATGACGCAATTGTACTCGGATTTGATAAATCGCTTTGAAGATTTGGAAGCGTCGCTTAACAAGGGCGGATCTGCACGAACTACGGTGCCGGTGTCAAAGGGAGATACCGAGATGAGCTTGGCCTCCCTGGATGGTAGCGACGAGGAAAAGGACGATGCTAACGTCCGAAGCACGGAAACAAATGTGTTTCAAAAGTGTTAGCAAGGCGGGCAAGGATGTATTCACTAGGGGCTGGGGTGCGAACCCCGGTAACGCCTATGTGCATCCGCAGAAGGTGTAAACGCAACATCAAGCCGCGAATCAGTTTCAGCAGGCGTATGCGGCACCTGTGAATATCCAACAGGCGTATGAAGCGCCGGGAAATACCCAGCAGGAATACGCAGCACCCAGAAACGCGCAACAGGTATATGTGACGCCTGGAAATGTGCAGGCGCGACCATACCGGATGCCAAGACCACCGACGGCCAAGGAGAAGAAATTACAACTTCGGCCGTTCGATGGGACTGAAGCATACAAGTGTCTTGGGTCTGGTTTTTGGGGCTGGGGAATCAAATATTTCAGGCAGATATCGATCGCCGAATCATGTTGTGGTTTCAGATGGACAGAGGACATCAAGGTCGAGTTGCTGGGCTATTACCTAGCTGGCCCAGCGGAGACATACTACGACCGGTTTGCGGAAGTCTGGTGGAGTGAAGATCCAGCGTTGTGGCACATCATGAACAAGATGCTTGCCGCTTTCAGCGTGTATAACGCACGAGGAGGGGATGAAGCTCCTAGGTGCGCAAGGCACCAGGAAGGGTTGGCCGGACCACTTTTTATATCTTACGGCAGTGGCGGATGCAGTTGGGTCCAACTGCGACGCGATGGTGCTGGATAACATTATCTGCTATGCCATGCCTGAGATGTCGAGTGTTCTCATGTCCCGCTATAATCATTTACGGATGGATCATCTGCGGAAATCTGAAGAAGTTTGCCAGTTTGCGCAGGCTGTTGAGTTCAACAACTGGCGGAAGAAAGTTCACGGCTCCGGATCGGTTAACAGGATTGTGGAGAAGCCTAAAAAGGCTGTGGCGATGAAAAATCGCGGTTGCTACGGATGTGGCGAGCGGGGGCATCTCAAAAGAGATTTCCCAAAAAAGAAGAAAATTCAGAAGGCGGATTTCGCTTTAATGATCACCGGAGATAAAGTACCATCCGGTCGAGATACCTGTATTCTCGACAGCGGCGCAAGTGTGCATCTGATGCCAGATCTCACTTTCTTTACGGATGTGAAGACTGTGGATCGACAGTGCCATCAAGTATATGGAAAGACTTTAATTCTGAATAAGAAGGGCACGATGTTCATTCTTTTTATGCATGGAAACGTGGAAACTCGTGTAAAAATAAAAGGTGTTTTCTACGTAGAAGGATCTGCTCGAAATTTTTTTTCGTATGGTGTTTTCGAAAAGGGAGGTTTCGTAATCGATTACGTGAATGGAGAAAGGACTCTTGTCAGGCATGACACGCGCCTGCCGATCATTCGAGTTCGTTCGATAAATAATGTGTTCACCGTGGATGGTGAAGTGGATCGTCTTAAGAAAACATACAAGGAAATCGTTATGTAGGTGCAATACCCGATGGAAGATAATTATGTGCCAGAAGACGACATACAGAGTGGTTCGCTAATGCACTTTCATGTGCGAATGGGCCATCTCAACTATGAAACGATATTGAAGTTGGCAAAGGATCCGGAATATGGAATCCGGATCACAGACGAGACGCGCAGGACTGCGTCACCTGAACGCAGGTAAAACAAACCAAGAACGATCAAACAAAAAAAGACAGCGGCAAAAACGCGCCTATTGATCGGATATGTGGTGTGATTTGTTCCGACCTCAAAGGTCCAATCACACCAAAGGATCGTTTAGGCAATCGTTACCTGGTCAATTTTATTGACTTCAAGAGTAACTATACCAGAATTGTTTTGGCGAAAAGCAAGGACGCTGCTGCCAAGAAGTTTGAACATTTTTGGGCGTTTTTCGAGAGAACTTTCGAGTGCAAAATTCACGTTTTAAGGACTGATGGTGGAGCTGAATATAGAAATGTGGATTACTTTTGTCGTAGTACCGGCCTCTCTCGGCAGATAAGCGAGTCCGGGAATCAAGCGAGTAACGGCAAGGCCCAGCGCATGCATCGGACCGTGATGAATATGGCCCGGTGCATGCTGTATGGAAGGGGTTTGAACTTATCGTTTTGGGGGGATGCGGCGGAGTATGCAGCCTACGTGCTGAACCGCACCCCAACAAGTGCGAATCCTAAGCGGATGTCGCCAGTGGAAGTTTTGACAGGGAATAAGCCGAATTTGAGCGCTATTGTCACGTTTGGTTCGCCGTGTACGGTGTATAGGAACCCCGGGAGGAAGACACTAGCGCACCTCGCGCAGGTCGGGGTGATCATCGGTCGAAGCGAAGAGACCAAGGGCTTCAAGGTATATTTGAAGGCTGAGCGGAAGGTGACCATCACCCAGCATGTTAAAAACGTGGACACGCTTCCAGACGTGCAGAACCGAAAGCTGAGGATCGGTCAAGACGAAGAGTGCGAAGCGGAAACATCGCCAAGAAATCGGACTGCTGAAAATCAAGAAAGCAAGTCAGAAGCTCCGCGAAGTGACCGAGTGTCAGAAGGAGGCGTGGTGACGTCAGGCGTGGAGCAAGTTGGAAGAAAGGAGAAGTCAAGAAAGCCACGTTGGAGAAGGGACCGTCACGTTACGTGCCAGTACGCCGAGCGCATGGCTGCGGAGGAAAGCAAGAAAGAAGATGACGATGACGTCGATGAAAATAAAGAAACCATCAATATGGTGATGGAGGGCGACCCGAGAAATTACCTGGATGCGATGGGTCGCCAAGACGCAGATAAATGGGTCGATGCTGTGGACCAAGAAATAAAGGCGTTGGAAGGGAATGATGTGTGGGAAATCGTCAAGAAGCCGCCGAATTCCAAGCCATTACATTCGAAGTGGGTCTTCAAAATCAAGACCGACGCTAACGGACAAGTGGGACGATACAAGGCTAGGTTAGTGGCCTGCGGAAACGAGCAGCGTTTCGGGGTCGATTACGAACTAATCTTTGCCGCAGTGATGGAAATGACCACAGTCCGGTTCATTTTGATGCCCGCTCGGAAATGGAGAGTACGAGCGATGCACGGGGATATCCCCAACGCTTATGTGAAGGCGTTGAAGGACGAACATGAGATATATTTGTTCACCCCTAGCGGAATGAAGGTCGAACCGGAAAAAGTCAAGGAATTACAAGTTGAAAATTCGAATGACGTGGTCTTAAAATTGAAGAAAACGCTTTACGGTTTGAAGCAGGCAGGGAGACAATAGAACCGCCTCCTGCATTCCAAGATACTGAACCAAGGGTACGAAGAGAGTTTCACAGACGGTTGTCTGTATTTCAAGAAAGTTCGTGGCGAAACTGTGGTGGTAGGAGTTTACGTGACCTATTGGTCACGGACACGAAACAAGAACATGTGAAATTTTTTTTCGAGGAGTTCAAGGATCTGGAAATTAAAAATTTGGGTGAAGTGACGAAATTTTTAGGGATGCGAGTGGAATATCAAGAAGATCGCGGTTACTTTCCGGACCAAGAAGTAATGATCAAGGACCTCCTCAAGGTATATGGCATGGAGGAGGCAAACGCGGTGAAGGCACCCTTCAGAGACGAATTCGAAGATCAGAATTTGAAGAACCAATACATGTTAACAAGTTGTGGAAAGAATGGATCACCAACAATCAAGAATTTCCAGTCTCTAACCGGAAGTTTGTTGTGGATCGCGCGTTGTTCAAGGCCAGACATTGCGTATGCAGCGCAAAAGGCCACGCGCAGGGATCATGCGCCCTCGAAAATGGATTGTATGACGGCGAAGAGGATCCTACGATTCCTCAAGGGGACGGCAAGCATGAAGTTACGTTTGGAGACAGAGGAAAATGCGAAGTCGAAAAAGAATGATGAAATTAATATTGAAGGTTATTGTGATGCGAATTTCGCCGACTCGAAAGAAGACCGGAAGTCTACTAAAAATCCAATTTTAGAAACATCTATAATTGAATTTAATAATTATGAAAATATTTATTTACCTTTTACATTAATAAGTGGTGTATTTTTCGTGAAAGGGTGCATTGTGCACTGGATATGCAAGCGACAGTCTTGTGTTTCGCTCTCGACAATGGAAGCCGAAATTTACGCGGCGTCTGTAGCTCTATGCGAGCTCACAGGTTTCAAGGAAATGTCGAGTGAAGTGGGATTAAATGTTGCTTTGCCGATGAAGTTGTCTTGCAACAACCAGGCAGCGATTAAGATGTTGGAAGGAGATGGGAAGACGTCCAAGACTAAACACATGGATGTTCGAGTGAAGTTCTTACTCTCGAAGTTTAAAGATGGCGTGATCAAGACAAGGTATCGGCCTACCGACGAAAATTTAGCTGACGTTTTCACGAAGCCACAGAATGCTGAGAATCTGAGACATGCGCAGGAAGGTCTAGGACTGGCAGCGATTGCGTATGGAGTTATTGTTTTCACCGGAAAGTCGAGAGGGAGTGTTGGAAGTGCGCGCTTTTTGCGCAGCATCTTGCGTCGCCATTTTGTCTTTCAAGCGACTTTTAGGTGAAAAGGTGATGTATTGTACATAACATTAGGTTAGGTACAAAACATTGTTTATTTGCATATTATTAGTTTTAGGTGTAAACTTAATCCTAATAAATCACTTCTGAATGTTTATTAACTTAAGTGTGGATTATCACGAGTGGTTGACAAGCGCGCAACTGTGCGCATCTTGTTTGGAATTAATTTACGTGAATACTCAGTACACTGCAGTGGCAGTTGGAGGGGTTGTTACGTATTGGATTCTCGAGTTGCACGTCTGTTGAATTGAGTTGCTGGTCTTTACGCTTAAGTCGCTAAGGGATAGTGGAGAATTGGATTACGTTTGGAGTTTGATTATTCACTGTTACGCTAATTGTTTGCCCTATTAGATTGTATTGGAACATCACACAGTAGTACATGGTACCTGGAACCTGTGTGACGAAGTACGTACGACCAGATGGACGACGAGCATTATCAACAGATTTAGCAACAGCAGCGCCACTCATGCGCTTATACCTGCCTTTGCAAGCAAAACTTCCGTGTAGAGAGCGTTTGCAGCTGCTTTCTCTGCTGCAATGTCCACCGTGTGCCACATGAACAGTCCTCGCTCATTTCCATATCGCGAGGCCGCAGTACCCGTCAGGACACACGTATAATGACACACAAACACTGTGTCCCAATTGACGAATACAAATTGCAGCAGACACTAACCGAGGAGAGCAAAATAAGAATGGAGACGTAAATATACAGAAGTATACGCACGACGCACTTGAGACCAACAAATCTTCGAGCACGATCTTTGGACACGCCTGTCCATAAAGGGTGCCTTAAAGTCGAAGGCGAGTTCCCGTGAAGTCTGTACTCTGTTCGAGGTCGAACTCGCACTTGAGGTTAGCCACCGTGCAGGACGAAGAGAGCGGAATGGTTTTATTTTTTATGAACGCAAAAGTTTTGAGGCTGGTTTTGATTAGGTTTTGAGTATAAAAAATTGTAAAAAGCCGTTTAAAAGGCTTTCAAAACTAAACTCAAAACGTTTTCAAAACTCGTTTATAAAGGGTGCCTAAGATCACGTGATGTGTGAGAATGTAGTGAAGACACTAAGTAGTTTTCTATATACCGCAAGTATTAGTGGTCTGTGGTTTCATCTCAAGTTGGGAATATGTAAAAAGCATTAGGGGGGCTCACACCTTGTGTTTTAAGGTCAAAATACGATAACGAAATCAACATGCTGATTTTGTTAAAATCTTGCTGATTTGACTCGTAATTATAATCGTAAATCATGCTGTTCACACCCTGAGGTACCCTGCTGCTTTCAATCGGGAAATCCTGCTGATTTGACGTAAAACAAATATACCCTGAGTCAGTGGCAACTAGCTGCAACACAGTAATCCAAAATTAATTATGGTCAAATAAAACAATATCTAAATTAAGCGTCTCGAGGCAATGTACAAGGTTAGCGACTTCATACCCTGGTGTTATGTAATAACTAATCTTACGGTTTTATTCATAAACCTAGCAACAAATTGAGCCACAGGGACGCATGCGTCGTTGGAATCGCTCATGACTGAGAGAATGAAGCAGCTTTTGAAGGCCAAGGTACGTTGTTGTCGAGATGGAAAACTATCAACTTTGCTGACATTCAAGTGGATGGCAGTACCTATGTCGTCCAAGTGGACACGGGGTCGTCCTATTTGTGGATCTCGTGCTACTATCTCAAGGACGTCACGTGCAAGGCAACGTGTCCTTCCGAAACAAATATAATTGCTTATGGCTCCGGTAATTTTTGTATCCAGGGCACGTCGGCGACTATTGAATTCAGTGATGTCACTGTTTCCAATTACGTTGTGGGTATCGCGCAAGGGTCGAATGTCGATCCCAGTAACGCATCGTCCCTGCTTGTAGGAGAAGCGCAAGGAATTTTTGGATTGGCACATAATTCTCTCGCCACCCTACCGTCACCTGGTGGACAGTTTATCAATTATGTTACGAGCTTCTCCATGTATCTGACCAAAGACGACCAACCAAAAGGAAGTTTCTTAGTGATACATGGCGTCGATGACGCACACATTTCGTCCCATGGCCTAACTACATACACAATAGAACTAAAGCCGGACAATCCATCTCACGGGACGATTGACAAGACGGCCATGCAAATTGGTGATACTGAGGCCATATTCCCGTGCCCTACATCAAGTAAATGGAGTTGCGACACGATTGTCGATTCTGGCACTTCACTACTGTCCATTCTCAAATCGGTCTATGAGGAGTTTGTAAAGACGTACTTGTCTGGCTGCACACTGAAATCCGCTGTGTTTATGTGTCCTGTTGATGTGGAGATGCCACGAATTGCATTTACGTTTGAAAATGTGACATTCTATCTCGAGAAGGATGATTACATTACGGCCTTAGGGCTCGATACGGTTCTGGTGCAGCTGCAAGAAGCATCCACGAGCGATACATACGCCAACACTTGGATCCTTCGCGAAAATTTTCTGAAAGTCTTTTACACGGGGTACAATGTCAACAAGTCGGTGACCTTCTATTATGTTGAGAACAGTACATGCACACCTGGATCCAAAGCAGTTGCTGTGCCCCCATCGTCCGATTCATCCGGTGACATCACGGCAGGCAATAATTTTGGCGGCGATAGCGACGGTGGCATACCCGGCGTCACCTCGAGTGATAATGACAATACGACGATGATTCTGGCTATTTTGCTTGGCGTGGTTGGCGTCGTGGTCGTCATATCAGCCGTGATATATCTATTTCGCTGCATCTGCAGACGACATAAACGTTCCCCCCAATCGCTGCAGCCGGTCTTGGTCGTACCTGGTGACTATTATGTACAACAACCCGATATGCAGCGTGCTGATAGATACCGCGCGCACTACTCAAGGTAGCAACGGGTACTTTAGTTATTTACCAAAAAAATGGTTTGAATACGAGTTTAACATTACTTGCGGAGCGGAATTACCGCCGAGAAGCGCACTTATGCAGTTTTTTCAGGCCCTCGAGGCGCTGCGCCACTACTTGCTCGTGCAGCTGCAAATCGCACTTTATTGAGTTGCATGCTAGCATTCGCTTGTTGCACCTCGTGAATAGCCGATTCGCGGTTGTGCATGACAGTCTGTATTCAAGTACACGACAATTTCAGTTTTTATCGGTACGTAGAAGAAACTCCTCAGCGCGATGCTGTGAGGGTGATAAAATTGCGCGTTATCGATTGAAAAAGTGATGAGGAAAGAGGGTATTTCGTTTTGCTGATTTCGAGGCAAGAATCCTGCTGATTTTGTTTAGATCCTGCTGATTTCACTTTAATTATAACGTTTATTTTACAAAATCAGCAGAACTAAATCAGCAGCCAATTTTCCTAGGTGTGAACCCCCCTATTGTCTAACCACACCAGTTTTAAAGAGCAAACTCCTGATTGATGTAATTGGTTGAAATGCAGCCTGAGCAATATTATTGGAAAACTGCCCTGGCAACGGATATCGCAATTTGTGTGCTGACTGTGTTCTAGCTACCCTGTTATAATGTTTCCTTCTTCATTAATTGGCGTTATTGGAAACTTTAGTCGTAGATGTGAAGTAAAAAATCATGAAATATACTTCAACTTGTTTTCCTAATTTTTGTTGCAACCACGAACTCAATTCCGGGCAGACCAACAGGTAACTCGTAATTATTAGTAGAAATTAGTAGAAGCAGGAGCTTGATTAATAAAACGTGCATTAAGAAGTGATTATCTTTCCTATCTTGCAAACATGATCCTACCTAACAAACACTAATTTTAGCTACCGGTAGTACTGATCCAATTGAACTTCACTTTGCCAAAATGAAATTCCCAAAGTACCAATTTGAACCCGAAACCTTAAGGGCAATTCTACAAAAAAGGGGAGAAAATTTAACTTATTTCCCAAATGGGTGGAGAAATTAAATTTTAAATATATGATTAAAATATATATGGCCGCCGGGGGGGGGGGCTTCCACACACACCGGGGGGGGGGAGAAGGGCGCTCTTGTTAAATTTGAGTGAAGTAACTTAACATAATATACTTTGGAGTGAACCCCCCCCGGTGTGCCTACTAGTCTACCGCTTGTATATATTACATGTAGTACTTTAGATTAAACCAAACGTTATGGCGTTCGTGAACACAACCACTTCTTTGTTCATGTAGCTTCTTTCCATAGCGGCGATGTCTCATCGTCTTCGTCATCTTCATCCATGCTACGGTGAATTGGAACTTGCAACGATAAGAACAGGAACGCAAGTACTTGCAAGCTGACTGCAATTAAAGCAAGTGCTGCTACAACATAATACCGGTTTTCATAATCCATGCCAAGAGTCTTGAGATACACTTCGCCATAAACAAGTACAGACGGATATCCGGGGGCGTCAAACTTGAGAATTAGGCATTTAGCTCGTTGGTAATGAGGATTTCAAAAGCGTAGCTAAAGATCGAGAGATCTTTTAACCAACCTACTGACGCTGGCATGGTTTGTGAGTTGAGCAAGAAGCCACCAAAGAGCAAAATGACAAGAACAATCACTATTGCACCAAGATCTGCGGATCCAACCTGTCTTGAAATTACACCCACAAGAATACAGATAGCACCAGCCGCAACGTTAAAGAGTACCAACGTGATAGTGAACATCAAGAAGCGCGTCACCGAGACTTGAAGTCTCATTATCCAGTAGAAAATACTGGCAAAACACGAAGCCGGCAGTACTCTCAAGAGCAATGTGTCCAGCGTGGCATTGGCGAAAAAGTAGCTGAACGCTCCATAATAAATGGCTCTAGGTTCTCGAAGGAAGATCGGACGCTCTCCGATAAACAAGTCCATTGAACCCATGCTCGCAAAGCCGAAAAATGTGATGATGAAGTAAATCCACCCATGCGGTTTTGAAACTCTTCTAAGTCGTTCGTCACGTGATTAAAGATCAATTTTATAAGCTGTACAACTGAATAAGCCGAGGAACTATCAAACCCAGATGTTGGCTCGTCGAGAATATTAATTTGTGGCGACGTAACAAGTTCCATGCCGATGCTTACACGTCTTCGTTTGCCACCAGATATACCACGCCATCCATCGATTCCTCCAATTTCTCCCACGCACAAATGTTCAACGTGACTTAGATGAAGCTCTGGGATTACGCGAGTGACCATCGTCATCTTCGTTTCGTCCGACAGTGGCGCAGGAAGTCGATGCTGCGCCGAGTAGATAATACTGTCACGTACAGTAAGCGTAGAATAGATCGAATGATCCTGTTGCAAGTAGGAAGCTATACGGTCGCAACGAAAGTCCAGAGCACCGTCTGGAAACAGTTCTTGGAGGTCAATAGAAAGTTTGCATCCATACGTCTTTAGCGACACATTTTCGTCGTAGGTAAGCCCTTTAACGAGCGAGAAATCCGAGCCGAAGGTGGCACTGCAGACGTCGGAGAAAGCAGCTGCCAAATAGCCACTGGCAGAGCGCATGCGGCAGTCAAACCCTGCTAAAGTCATCTCGACAATCGCAGTGTCTACTGGTTGCGTTGTAGCGCTCGTAGTGTGGATCACAGGGTGCTAATGAAGACGAGGCGGATAGCAGGGGGGATTGTACTAGGAGAAGTAGAATCCACATATGCAAAGATTGGGGATCGAGTTTTGACGAATCAAACTAAAAACCATCAGCTAAAAACATTTACCACTATTGTACCATGGGCGCCCTTCCACACACACTGGGTGTGTCTGACCTCAGGCTCTCCCTATATATATCTATCTATAGTGAATTGGTAAAGGCGACCTTCTACCCCCCCCCCCCCCGGTGTGTGTCGAGGGGCGCCCATATATATTTCAATCATATATTTAAAATTTAAATCCTCCTCCCATTTGGGAAATAAGTTAAATTTTCTCCCCCTTTTTGGAGAATTCGCCAAACCTTAAAAAGAATATACTTTCAACACCAACATCCTTATGCAGGACCTCAACGAAGGATGGCTGAAGTAAATCAAACGTTAACAGCTTTTTGAGTCAGAAATGTCAAGGCCAGAGGTCAAATCGTGCTTTATCGACTGGTATGTGACTCTCTCTACGGAAGGTAATATCGACCAATGATTGTGCTAGGATTTTTAGGATATATTGTTTTCAGGTTGATCACATGAGTTGATGTTGGGAATTGACACGAGTTGGGGGCACGTGTGTATTCCTGGATGACAGTCTCGGCCGTTAGTGCCTTACCGTCGTTGGGATGGAGATTTATTAGGAAGAAGCGCGCCCTACTTAATCAGAGTAGGGGCGCACGAGGGCAGTATGTAATTGTGCGTTTTAAGGTAAAAAATACTAATTATAAATGCATACTTAAGAACCTGACCTAAAACTTAATTTAAAAATAAAATTCCAAAGTAGCTAAAATACATAAATGCAAAAATGACCACAATGGTCGCGCATCACTTGAAGTTTGTATGCAACTTAATTCCGGGCCGCACACACGCATCGCTTGGTAAAACTTCAACACTCCTTCCGCGAGCATCGTAACATCACTTGTATTTGTCGCCATCCCAAACCAATCTTGCTGCGTAAGCGTGAGACCTTGGCCGCACATAGTGGCTTCGTCAGAATATTTGCGATCATGTCATCACTGGCCACGTGCAGTGGTCTCACTGCTTCGCGCTTGACGTAGTCTTTTAGAAACTTGAGCTTCACGTCCACGTGTTTGATGCCGCACCACTTGCTTCGTCTTCCAACTGCCTAGTTGCCGCTTGATTATCCATACGTAACAGCATCGGCATCTCCAGCTTCAGACCAATCTCCTAGCAGCTCCTTCAAGCCTAATTTCTCCTCGCCACCAACTGCAGCAGCCCCAAACTCAGCCTGCGCTGTAGACAATGTGATTGCACCTTGTTTTCTGCACTGCCATCCAACAACCATGCCGTTTAAGAAACCCACGCAACCACTACGCTCTTCCTGTCCTGCTTGTCGCCTGCGAAATCTGCATCCGTGTAACCAAACAACTGCAAACTCTCCTCGTCCCTTTCCTGCACTCCAAACGTAATCTGAGCTCCTTCGAACCCTTGAGATACCGTATGATCTTCTTCGCCAACTTGTAGTCGCTTTGCTTCGGTGAATGCATGCGTCTTGTAACCTTGTGAACTGCAAACGAAATACCTGGTCTGGTACATCTCGAAATCCATAACAAACTTCCAACTATCGACTGAAAAACTCTCTGCGTCGGCACACCGTTTGTCGCTGTCTTGGGCAGAAAATTGTCGTCTTCGACTTCGTCATTTACATCAACAATCGGTAATTGTACGGAATTTGCATGCTCCATGTTATACGTTTAAAGTAATTCTTCAATCATCGTCTCTTGGTCCATCGTATATCCACTTTCTTAACTTCCACCAATTCGTATACCGAGAAACTTCTCCACTGGTCCGAGATCTTTCAATTAAAGTATCATCACTTTTTCGAAAAACTTATCCACTAGTGCACTGTCGTTCCTGTCACCAAAAAGTCGTCAGTAAGCTCCAACAATCACAATACCTTCAACATCTTTTCTTGAAAATATGCCTTCGTCTGTCATGCACTGCTCGAACTCCAAATCAGTAAGCGTCTTACGTAAAAGCTCATACCACATGCGTCCAGCCTGCTTCAAACCGTATAAATTCCTCTTTAATAGTAAAGCCAAACACTTGGTCGAATCCACTTCAAAATCTTGCAAAACTTCATTTTTAATCGTCATGCCTTGGGGTATCTTTAATAAAATCTCGAAATTCTTCTCTGTATGGGCCTTCGGATATGCGCTTGGTACATCTCCGTGTCGCGCCGGTACATTCCACACTTGCGCCATCTCCAACACTAACTTCACGTTACTCAAATTCATCACCGTCGAAAACGTAAACACGAAATCACGCCCATAAACTTGCTTATCTCCTCGCGCCACCAGCCGTGCCTTATATCTTTCGATCGTCCCGTCTGCCTTGAGCTTCGTCTTGTATACCCATTTGGTGGGTATGGCTCGCTCGTCCGCACACTTCACGACTTCCCAGTTATCCATGTCCTGCAACGCCTTTAATTCAGCTTCCTCAGGCTCCACTTGTAAGAGTCGTCCCTCTCGTGCGCTTCGTTATAACTTCGCGGATCCTTCGCGTATCTTGCCTTGGTCCCCACATCATCGGGTCCTAACACCGCAAATACCGCCAATGCGTGCTCTTGGACACCTGCGCTCCTTATGTCTGCTTCTTGTGCTTTGGGTACAGCTCCTTCTGTGCCACTCTTCTTCTTAGACTTCTTGCGCTTGAGTGCATCATTGTACTCCTTGAACTTTTCAGTTTCTTGCGCAACGCGTTTTGTCTTCTCGCTGCCCTAATTTGATATGCGTGGTGCTTGATTAACTGCACCTTCTACGCGTCCTGAATCGTCTTCATCTCTTGATTCCACGTCTCTCTCCTCGTGGTTTTCCACATTCAATTCTGATTCATCCGTCGTAAACTCCTCACCAGCCAACGCCCTCGTAACTTGCTGACTTGCCTTGGTGTACAATGTCTCGATCTGAATAATGTGCCGCGTCGTCGTAACTACATGGTCATTTAGCAGCAAAACCTGAAACCCTTTTGTTTCATCACTTTTCCCTATAATTAAGCCCCTCTTGGCTCTCTTCCTTAGCGTCTTCTTGCCGGGGTCTAGCCAAACCATTCACGGCGACCCGAAAACTACAATGTCATTTACCTTGGGCTTGATTTTCGTTAACATCTCGTAGGGTGACTTTCTCCCTGGGTTTGCTCGGGTATGAGCACGGTTGAGTATCTACGCTGCATACTCAGCCGCCTCTGACCAGTATGTGAGCGGTACTCCTGACTCAAATACCATGTAACGAACCATGTTAAATATGGTTCTATTTAACCTCTCTGCCTTTCCATTCGACGCTGGGCATCCATCTTCTGTGGTGTGTCACCTAATTCCAGTCTTCTTGCATAAAAAGTCGACGTTCTTATATTCCAAACCGCCGTCCGTTCACAGAACGTGTATTCTGCAATTAAACTCCCTTTCAAACCACGATAAGAAATGCTAAAACTTTCTTGCGGCTTGGTCTTTGGTTTTTGAATGGAATACCCGAACGTACAACGAGAAATAATCCAAAAATACTACAAGGTAACGGTTTCCGCGCCGGTCTTGGAGTGCAATGGGTCCGTTGAGGTCTCTACGTATGACCCCACCCACTCGATCAATAGGCGAGTGCTGACCCGAGTACTTTTTGGGTTGGGTCTTTCGTGCGCCCTTCCCTTCCGCAGACGTTAGGCAATTTGGTCCCGCTGTACTTGTAATCTTAATATTGGATCTTGGATCCTTCGCTAGGCGTTCGATTATGTCATAGGTGATGTGCCCTAGACGCAAATGAAAATGATAAATATTCCCTTCTTGAGCACTATCATCGCTAGCTTCCACGATTGTATTAATCAGCACATCGGAAAAGTTTGCAAACGTGCCTTTATTCATTTTCGGACGTAATTTCACTACCAAAATCGACCCAATCATCCTCACAGTAAAAATTAGTCCCCATGTAAACGCACTTCCATCTTGTCACTTCGATGCACGAAAAGTTGCAGCCCTTCTGCATCAGTTTTACCAGCGAAATCAGGTTTCTCGCCGGCTTCGGAGAAAAAAAAACTCTTGTAGCACTATTATCGTATCAGGGTCATCCATGCTTCGATAACGCACTTTGCCGATCTTCGTGACTTGTAGAAAGTTGCCAGCGGGCAGAGTCAACTTCTTTCCATCTGCAATTGTCTTCACATATTCTAACAGTGCCTCATCTCCAACGAGATGAAGGCTCGCTCCGCTATCCAAAATCCATGCGTCGTTTTCATTTAAATCACTTGAGTTTAGCGCACCAAACCCCTCTGCACTTTCTTCCGTAGTCGTAATCCATACACCTTCTCTGAAATGTCCTGCGTCTCGCGGTACACTTGCTTCTTGTCAGGTCTCTTGTTGCAATCCCGACAAATGTGTCCTTTACTGTCACAACCATAACAGGTAACTGTTTTTCTGCTGTCTTTCACCGCGTTCACGCTCACGCTCGGTCCTCTTCGGCTTCTTATGTGGTCTACTTTGACTTCCTGCGCCCACGCCACTAGCACTTGTGCATACAGTATGTAGTCAGTCCGCGACGGATTGTAACGCGTCATCATAGCATACTTGAGGCTTGGAACCGCACACTTGACGAGATTCTCCACTATAAGCTTCTCGCTGACTCGATCTCATGCCCCAACGCTGTCAGCTATAACGGGTGCTCGTTACAGGATCGTCTTGAGTCCCCTTCTCGTTAGCAAATAACTGCTCCGCTGTTGATGAGAAATCGTAACCTTGTACGCACGCCACATCAAATCTAACACGTAATTTAGAGTCTGCGAAACCTGCCACCACACAACAATATTCGAGCGAAACTATCTTGATGCTGCACCGTCCAGGTACTCACCAAGCTTTCTCACCTTTAATATTTCTTTCAGTCCACGCAAATCCGGATGAATATCTGCAATCTCCAGTGCTTCCATAAACAAATACGCCCAGTCTCTGAATACGGGTTCTAGTCCAGGGTAAAGATCTCGATCCCCGTGAACTTTTGCACTTCTAACTTGGGAATCTTGTAAGGGCGCGGCTGTGTGCCCTGGTTCCCATAATTTCCATCTGCATACCCAACTCCTGGCACACCTGTAACAGGGTTACATTCTGGTTACATTTAGTTATGTGGTATATGTAAGTACACTACGGTTGAGGTCAGTGTTGACCGGTCCGAAAGGTTTGGACCTATTGGTTATTTTAACCAATCAGGGCAGGAGCCCTTGGTGGAGGCGTGGCAGCCAGCCACATGTTAGTACACAGGTGGTGTACACTACATTTTGGCTAGGTACGAATTTAGTAAGTTCTACTTAGTATTACATATAGTTTATATTAGTTTAAATTATTTTAGGCTAATTACATATTAAATATACATTCAGTTTACATTTCACTCAAAAGACTGCTAGGCGCACGATATCGACCGGTCGTGCGCGCAGTGAGTGTTGTTGTGTAAGGAAAGTCCTTCCCTTAGCTACCCCCTTATTAAGGGAGCCTTGTATCAAGGCGTTAGCTTGTGCTAACTAGTAAGCCAAAGAGAAATCTTGGCCCCGAGTAAGAGAGTACTGTCCTACTAAGCCCTTTTATAAGGGCGTATCGGCTAAGTAGCGGCAAATCGCCGCTTTAGGAAAGTCTTCCTCTGTGCGCTAGCCTCATCGTGCGTATATGCACTGGCTACATTTATACTTAACCTCAAAGTTGTACTCCGCAAAGAAGAAGATCCAAAGGGCCATCCGTTGGGAGAGATGAGGCGACTTCGTCGCTGTCCGTAAGGACGCGTGGTCAGTATAAGCCACGAACGTCTTAGAGCCGAGTAGGTGAACCCTGAATTTGACAAGAGCATACTTCATTGCAAGTAGATCCTTGTCATTAACGGGATAGTTCCACTCCGCAGCTTTAAGCTGCCTCGACTCAAACTCAATCACGCGTTCCCTTCCTGCATCGTCTGCTTGTAACAAAACACATCCGATTGCGAAATCGGAGGCGTCGCAGACGACACTAAATGGTTTCCCAGAATCCATTTAGTGTCGTCTGCGACGCCTCGTTCTTGCTTTCCCAGAATCTGGGAGAGAAAGAACGGGAGCTTTCAACAAGCCCCCTTTACCGCTTCAAAAGCGTTTTGGTGTTTGTTTTCCCAACACCAATCAACATCCTTCTTAAGAAGGTCGGTTAATGGCTTCGCCATTTCAGCGTAGTTCTCTCTGTACTTGTGGAGATAATTGGCTAATCCAAGCCACTTCCGTAAATCTCTAAGATTTACAGGCGAAGGACACTCCACAATGGCTTTCACTTTCGCGGGATCCGCCCGCACTCCATCCTTACCGATGAAGCATCTGAGGAAAGGAATTTCCTCAGCACCAAAGATACATTTGGATGCGCTCGCATATAACTTATGCTCCAGCATACATTCGAGCACCGCTCGAAGGTGAATCAGATGCGTCTGAACATCAGACGAGTCGCCTTCCGCGCGACTATGAACGAATATATCGTCGAAGTACGTCTGAGCGTACTTTATATGAGGGCGGAAGAGTTGAGTCACCAAGCGATTAAAAGTCGCTGGCGCATTCGAAAGTCCCTGTGGCATAACTAGCTACTACCACGGCATGCCACTAGGCTTGCTGACCGCTGTAAGCGGAATATCGGATGCTCGCATGAGCACCTGATAATACCCGTCCACCAGATCTAAGGCACTGTACACAGTACAGCCCGACATATGTTCTGGAGGAATCCTTCCGAGGAATCGGAGTCTGCATAGGTACAGTAGCTGCATTCAGCTTGTTGTACGTATGCACAATGCTCCACTTTCCGTTCGGCTTACGAACAGAAAAAGTGGGAGATGAATGGGGAGACTTGCTCTCCCGTACCATCCCTGCCTCTTCTTTCCCCTTGAAGAATGCGTCGATGACGTCGCATTGCTCCTTGTGGAGAGGTCAATGCCTAGTGACGCAGTATTTGGTTCCAGGAACCAAATCGATTTCATGTCGGACTCCCCGATCCGGTGGTAACCCCATCGGCGGGTTGTCGCTAATCACATCTCCAAATTCCTTCAGTAAGGAATGTGAAGGGTCCTCAGGATCCACATGGATCTTGAGACCGCTTCAGGCATTCAATGCATGTTTCGTTTGCACAGAAACTGACTTTTCCATCGTGGATGAGTAGTTCAACGCCTCTTCCTGACGTAATACGACAACCTCGTCGATTTCATCTGCTTTCAAAGAAGTTTCAAACTCGTTGAAGGACATCTCCTCCAACGACAACGGTTCGCCTACCCCAGGCAACCGTTCCAGGCTTACGCCTTCTGTGACAACACATGTCACACTATTCATCATCCTGTAGGACTGCTGACTGCTGACTACTGGCCTCGGGACTCATCCCGACACCCAAATGGGGGGAGTCAATTGCCCCATATATTGGAAGCGCCACGCACCTATCCACAGAGGTATCTACCTCTACCACCGGTGACTCGCCGGTCTCACCTACAACGGCGTAGTTGGAATCATTTCCGACGTGCGAAAGATACAAACTTCGGGTCTCTTCGCTTGGAAGCGTCTCGAGCTTAACCACAGGGATCTCTACCCCTACCACTGGAGTCACCTCAAAGGAATCCACCTCTGCCACTGGCAACTCACCATTATCACCGTTAACGGCGTGGGGATTAACCGCCGAATCCCCCTCGTTAAGGAACTCTTCCTTAACGCCATTGGGAATGATCGTTTCAGATATCCCAATCTCTGGCATCTCACGCCAGAATCGCTTTTGCGATCGAGCAAAGGTGGGTTCATGACTCGCCAATGCTTCACCCGACCGCGGGTGCGTTGAGCCAATGGACTTAGACTTCCAGACTATCCATTGCTCGTGGCGTTCCATCCACTTCATGCCCAGAATGAGGTCATACCTCGAGCCCAAATCCAGGACTAGGCAACGTTCTAAGCTTTCGAAGTCTGTAAACTTCAGCTTTAGGTCAATCGAGACCTTGGGTACAGAAACCTGTACGCCCGTCGCAAGCCGGATCCTGACAACGTCACGAGAAAGTGCCTCTAGGGCCTCGGCATACAGCCGAATATTCTCTACATAATCCCGTCTGACATAATTGTCAGACGCTCCAGAGTCTATCAAGACTCTCCAAGGCTTATCAAAGCCTTTCACGTCCGCAAGGACTACCAGCAAACTTGGCTGGTACACCAACTCGGTGCTAGAAAGCACCGTTTCCCTCGGGGCTTTGTGCTGTCGGCCCCTACCCTGGGGTTTAACAGAACTTAGGGATCCCCCAGTAGGGCGCCCCGCACCTACTGGGAGCCTTCGTTTCCTGACGGCTTGAGCGAGGGGATCTTACCTACCCTCGTCTCCTTAAAGCGACTATCTCGCTGGGTATTTTTCGAACATCTGTTCCGCAGATGAACCGCACTTCCACACAGGAAGCATCTCAGCGGCCCATGCCGCTGCAGCATTTTCCTGAAGCTCCGCTTCAGAACCCAGCGAAGCAGAGTCAGCGTGACTCTTAGCGGAAGCTTTCTCTTCCACTTCGACCCGACTCAGGTCCATGGGATCGGGACCCACCTTAGAGGAACGAAATTTACTCTCGGCGTTAAACGCCATCTTAAACGCCTCTTCCAGGGATTGGGGTCGGCATCGGAACAGTTCCGAACGTGCTCGTCGGTCCTTCTTTCAGGCGTCCCATGAAGACGGGGATGGACACATCATCCGAATACGCTTTCGCGTACATCCCTTCCAACAGGGTCTTAAGTTCTTGGACATACGTTTCCAAGTCCCTAGTGCCCTGACGGCACCTCAAAAACGCCAACTGATTCTGGAAAACCAGATCAGGCGTGGCGAACATGTCCATAAGCTTTTGCTCAAGGACTTCCCACGTTGGGAACACGCTCGTGACCGAATCTGGACACGTAAACGCCCATGTACGGGCTTTGCCCGTAAGATGGGTCAACGCAAGTACCACTTGCAAGTGATCAGCGATCACATTCGCTGTGGCGAAGGCCGTTTCGACATCTCGCAACCACACGTAAAGGTTGTCACCCTTCTCTGTGGTGAATTCCTTTATCTTAAACGATAATGGGGGGCGCACCCCCGTGGAACGACTTCCAACTAAACTCGACTCATGGGCGATGAGGGCATTGACCCTTGCCTTTACGGCCTCGAGGCCCTGATACAGTAAGAGTTGCATACCCCGTCACCCAGTAAGGATAACAGACTGTTAAAGGCTTCCTGCTGGACGAAAGACAACCTATCCCAAACGTCCTGATTCATCCCTTGCAGAGGATGCCTTAGTCTACCAATACAGGTGTTGGATTGACTACAAGTGCTACCAGATGTAGCCGGTGCGTATACGCACGGTGCGACTAGCGCACAGAGGAATACTTTTCCTTAAAGCGGAGTTCGCCCCTACTTAGCCGATACGCCCTTATAAAGGGCTTAGTAGGAGAGAGCTCTCCTACTCGGGGCCAAGATTCCCGGGATGGTTTACTGTAGCCTTTGCTAGTGCCTTAACGGCAAGGCTCCCTTACTAAGAGTGTAGCTAAAGGGAGGGCTCCCTTTACGCTACCGCACTCACTACACGCGCGACCGGTCGAGGTCGTGCGTCTGTAGTCGCTAAATGAAAATGTAAACTGAATGTATATTTAATATATAATTAGCCTGAATTAATTTAAACTAATGTAAACTATATGTAATACTAACTAGAACGTACCAAATTCGTACCTAGCTAAAATGTAGTGTACACCACCTGTGTACTAACACGTGGCTGGCTGCCACGCCACCCCCAAGGGCTCCTGCCCTGATTGGGTAAAATAACCAATGGTTCAAAACTTTTTGAACCGGTCAATACTACCCCAACCGTAGTGTACTCACGTAAACCACCTACTAAATGCGACTCGAATGTAACCCTGTTACAATAAACCTGGCAAGCAGAACGTGCTTGCATACGCGTTGTCGCGTCGTCCCGATTACGAGCTCGCTCACGCGACATTCGTCACCTCGTCTGTGGTGGATCTCATACACCAGGCGTATGAGAAATACCAACAATGTACGGCGCTTATCAGCGCTTTGGGTGACAAGGGACTTGGCTCGTCCGAGCCTACCCTGTCACGTCAAGCTAGAGATCGGTTACACCGTTACTGTTACTGTGACGGTTTGCTATATTATAGCACGAGCGCGGAGGAAACTCCGCGGGTGGTTGTTCCTCATGATGAGGAGCTAAAGTACAGAGTCGTCTTTGAGGCATGTTGTGGAGTCAAGTTCAAAATCGAACACCGTAGTGTCGAGAACCTGACCACCATCGTGCCCGGCCTTCCAACTTACGGGGGGGGGGTACCCCCGCGAACCTTCGCCTTCGATCCGATGGAATCTTACGCTGCTGGCAGACGACCGATCATCAACACAGGACGCCTGGTCCGATTTGTTCTGCATCTCACCTTGGGTACCCGATAGTTTGGGCTGGTAACACACTCGGTGGATCGCGCTAGGAATTGATTTGTGGTCTAAATGTGGTAGACCGTGCTGGGTAATGTACCCTGGGCGGAACTCTTCACCCTGGGTACGGGTAGATCGGTTATACTTGAAGTGAGTATACTCCCGAGGGCAGATCGCTGACCCGATCGTAAAGCCCGACCAATATGGTAGATAAACTCCAGTAATCCAATAGGGTCCAATAATCCAATAGGGAGATCCAAATGAGAACGTGACACACTCCACGACGATATCTCCACGAAATAATCCAAGAGACGTAATAGCACGTTCCAAACGTGCGCAACTTAAAACTTGAGAGGTCGACCAAAGTGCACTCCAGTCGAGGGACTTCCGGCGGGTCAAATGCGTCTGTGACGCGTCCCGGCCGGGAATAATGAGCTGGAGGGGATTACTTGACCCTCCGCTCCCAAAACACTCTGCGGCGTGCAGAGGCGACTGACGTGCAAGGCGAAACGACCCCGGTTGAGTTAGAGGTCCAACGGTTTCTTAGACGAAGCTAAAAGCCAAAACCTTTACGAAGCAAAACCCAAACTTGGCAAAACCCAAACTAAAAACTACCTACCCCCTATAGTCCCCAATATGTACCAAACATGAAAATATGTAGTACACGCAATCTCATGTAACTTACCCAATTCCGTGTTCTTGACACAACTTGAACATGACCGGCTTAAAAGCCTCCTGGATTTCCACCAATCCGATCGCCGATAAGCCGATCGGTCTGCGGCTGACCGGAAACGACCAAAATGCTTGGGTCCGCCTCACCACAGCTTCCCCTGAGTCGTGTCGCAGCCGCGCAACGGTAGCGGCCCGATCTCATCATATTCCAGATCTTCATAGAAGCGGACTTCGCCAATGGACAGGTTTCCGAGTCCACCTTCACCAGGTACTTGCCTTGCACACCCGATCGCCTTGTGACCTTTCTTGAACTTCTTTTCTGCAGGTGCCCTGCGTTCCTCATCGCCCCATCTCGATTCGCCGACCAGATTGGCCAGATCTGACAGCCCTCTCAGCACTCCACTCAGCACTCCCGGGTCCGATACACCGGACCGGCATAAAGATCGAGGCCGATCGGCATCGGAAAACGGTCCGTGATATCCAGTCCCGGTTAGACACCAAGAATTCTTCACTCCTGCAACTGCGGAAGGAGGTGGATACGTTGATCCCCATGTCCACGAAGTTGCAGGAGGTGACTGCTGAAAACGCACATCTCCGGGCCCAGATCGTCCAACAAGCAACGCGAGGTAGGTCGATCGGTCTGTTTCCATCTTGGGTCTGGTCTGACCTTCCTTTGCATGTAGATCAATTGCCCGCCGATATCGCCAAAACATTCGACGCCTTATTCACGGCTAATCGGCAGTCTCATGATCATCGCGATCAGCTCCGACCGATCTTGGACGGGCTGATCGGTTCACGACATGATCTATCCCGCTTGGAGGCCTACCGATCGCACCTCCTGGATCAGCTCGCGGTGGTCGACCGACAGATGTTGGAGGACCAGTCCGATCGGACCTTACTCCGCACCCAACGTAGTGACCTGGAGAGGCAGATCAGCGAGTTACAGGTCGTGGTCCGGGAGCAGATGGGGAAGGTCGAGTCCTTCCAGGCCCGATCGGACGCCTGGACCCAGGAATCAAATCGTCGCTGGGCGGCCGTAAATCGATGCTACCAGCAGTTGACTGACTTGTTGCACCGGCTTCCGGCTGCCCGCTCTAATGCTGACCGGTCTTCATCGGCCGTTCTGGTCGGTCTGTATCAAGACCGGACCCGACGCCACTCATTGGCCAAAAGTGACCCACCCGAAATTTTTGAAACCTTCCAAGTCCAAAAAACTTAAGGACGCACCGAAGAGATCAAGGGCACGGGGCATAGCGCGCGACTCCGAGCTCGAGGAGAAGCGAGCGGTGCCCCAGAAGAAATCCAAGACGCCGGCGCATCTCCCAAGCTCTAAATCGGTCACAGATGACGTGTCCATCCCCACCAAATCTCGTGCGCCCTCGCGCCGCTCGTACCAAATGTATAGAGGTCTCCTCCGTAGAGGACTCGGGGGGCGGATCGAGCCATTACGAGTTCCTGATCACTGCGTTATCCAAGTCCCGGTCCGACCAACGGCGAGGTTCCGTTCTTGCGAAGCCCGCATCGGGAGCTAATAAGCCGATCAGCTCCCAGGATGATGGTGCTGCACCGACGCGCGGGTCGACCGGATTGGTACCTTCGTTCCAGCCCGGCACATCTGGGCTGCGCAAGCACGCCCTATTCAAAGGGTTGTTGGCCGGAGATCGAACTCTCCCATCGTTGACTACAGATGCCACTCTGCCGTGGTCACCGGGGCAGATCGGTGAATTGCACCGATCAGCCCTGACCAAGTAAGATCTAGTCCGGTCGATGTCCCGACCTAACTTTTGACTTTTCCCCCCAGCTCTGAAAACTCCTGACCCGTCTGCGTGGCGGGAAGATCTGATCACAGAGCCGCAAGTTGCTCGTCTGTATGGAGGTCGACCATGGGAAGTGTTGCTCAGCGCCAAGTTGGACTCCATGTTCACGTCGACGCCTTGTATCGATTTGCTTCTGGGTCGACTTCGGGTTTATAACACAGCTCACTTCCAAGCAATCTGGGAGTCTACGCACTATCTAATGCTTTCTCCTGGTCGGAAGTTGCGTGACCAAGACCTGATCTTGTATCGGAAGCGCCGGAAACAGCGTCGGAGTCGGGCGGGCGAGGCCTGGCTGATCCTATGCCAGTTTATTCTGGAAGGGATGCTGTACCGCGAGTGCGACATCGACGTCTTTTTGTATCCGGTGTTTCTTCACATGGCCAAGCGTCACATTGAGAGCCCCCGGGCGTTGACCGAAGACGGCATCTGGTATCCTGGTGTTCGGTGCTACAGGCCAGTCGTAGACCTGAAGGACGCCTTGATCCAGATCGATCTGCAGGAGCCCTGGGGTATTCAACATCGGGACCAGATCGAAGACCATCCGGCATTCACTATCGGTTGTTTGTGGGGTGATTGCGACTCTTGAAGCATCAGTTATCTGACCAGATAATTCGTAATACATGTCATCATTCTTTTCACATTCCTGATCATCCAATCACTTGACCAAATTCCATCACTTTCTACGAACTTGTACCAACACGTTATCATATACAAATTCCATCCACATCGCGAAGATCATCACCACGTTCGTCATTCCACTACTACAGTTCGTCATCACAGTTCATCACAAATTCACAAAATTCTGACCTCACACATATTCACACCGATCGATATACTGATCGTCGCTACTTCGTGTCTTGATCTTCATCTTCATGAGTCTGCATCACTGCGAAGCGATTCCAACTGACTCGTTCTCGCTCGAACTCTCGTAGCAGTGCTCCACAATTTAGGTCGAGTTCGTCGATCCAAGTTTCTTCATCATGATCCATCCAGCGGATCAGATATTCTCGGTGGGTGCGATCGAAACGTGTCTTCTTGACCGATCGGACATCTAGCACCTTTTCCACCTCGAATTCGTCCTCTTCCAATGGCCTTTACCAACTGTCTTCCGGCAGCAGAGCTCATCAAAATCGAATCTCTCCGCTTCGTCCACCTGACAGAGTATTTTAGGCCGATCGAGGAACTCTCTGAGAAGCTTCAGTTTGGACACATGCACGATCGGAAAAACTTTATACTCCGTGCCGATCGTGATCAGACGGGCAACATGCTCACCAATCAGCTCTGCTACACGGAAAGGATCGTGCCACATATGAGCCAACTTCTTTGCATAGCCTTCCTTGACCCGATCGAGGTATAACCATACCATCGCCCCTGGTTCAATACCATGAGGGCGGACCTGATCGTTATTCCGATCTGATCGATCTTGCGTGTCCTGACGCAACTTTTCATTGAAGACTTCTTTAGCATGCTGATAATGCTTCTGGACCTGCATGCGCCAACGAAGGAAATCGCGATCGCGGGTCCGAGTGCAGCCGATCGGTATCGCCTCTTCAAGTGTCGATCGAGGGTCCCAACCATACGCCAGATAGAAAGGCTTTTCTCCTCGGACCCTATCGGTTGAAGAGTTGAGTGCGAATACTAGTCTCTCTGCATACTCATCCCAGTCACGTTGGTCCGGATCGGCCACATACATCTTAATCGCCCTTATTATTGTCTGCACCATGCTTTCAGCCGATCCGTTCGCTTGCGGACGATATGCCATCGTCACGCTCTGCTTCTGGCCTAGCATGTTATTGAACGATCGGAACACCTCAGCCATAAAACCGGGTTTCCGATCGTGTCTAATAACTTCTCTGGCGCCGAACCTTTTGAACACACATTCCTCGTAACTCTGGGCGATATGCTCCGCAGATCGTGATGCACTAGCCTTTGCTATCACCAGGACAGTGAACAGGTCGATCCAGATCAGCAGATCAGTGTTGCCGCGTGTCGATCTGGGCAACGACGGTATGTGATCCATTGCGATCACCTGGAAAGGGTAAGTAGCCTCGATATTTCCCGGTGATCGGCCCTTGATTGTCGGTCTGCCCTTTCCGGTCTCGCAATCTGTGCAATAGCCCACATATTTTTGTACACGCTCCAAAAAGTCCTCTCCATTGAAAGTGGGCCCTGATCTTGTGATATGTCTTGCCTACGCCCTGATGTCCCCCTTCTAGACTCACATGGTAGGGATGAAGGACATCCGGCTGTAGCAACTCAGGGATCACCAGTTTCGCTAGTCGATCTCGATCGGCACTGTCTTGGTCAACATCACAGCAGTAATATAGCAATCCATTGTCATCCATATCGTAACTATCCGCGATCTTGGAACACTATTTCGCTTGATCATTCGTTAACTTGGACAGTTCACCGCGCAGATATGCTTTTAGGTTGACAATCCACTATTCTTCGTCCTGCGCCTTGAGGATCCGTTCCGCCCTTAGCTGTTGCACAACGCGCTCACTCAGTCTTTCCTTCGGGAATGATCAGAGAGACTTCTGAGTTCGCGATCTAGTCGCCGCCATCACATCTACCTGATCGGGGCTGTCCCTGGGCTTGATCAACCTCGGGAGCCTGTTTATGTTCATAAGTTCATGTAGAACGGCCTCCTCAGTGATCGTCACCCCGATCTGGTCCTGCATGGCTTGGGTCGCGAGGTGGTCGGCGCTTCTGTTCCAATCCCGTTTCACGTGCAATAGCTGTTGGGATAGTCTTCCAGCGCCTTCATCACCCGGTCGTTTAACAACTTCAGCCGTGGTGCCTTACAGTCGATCTCCCCGGTGATCTGCCTTATCACTAAGTTGGAGTCACCACATATGATGATCCGACCTTTCTTCTGTGATGCCAGCAGATCGAGACATAGAAGGAGCCCCGATATTCTGCCTCGTTGAACGTTATGTCCAGCGTGAAATCGGCGGCGGCTGCTACTATAGACCATTATGGTAACTTCCTCAGTATGGCACTATGGGAGTCGACCTTCTTCTTCAGGCTAGCCTATCCGTCGAAACTCAAGACCAGGAGTTCCTCATACCGATCGACGATCGGTGGCGGCATCGAGATTGACTGTCGAGGTTGCTTCCTTGGGGCAATCGCCATCAGAGCCTCATACATTTCAGACCGAGGGGTGATACTGGCATCCAACGTGCCCAATATCTCTTTCTCTCCCCTTGGTGCACTTGACAGCCTCGAGGGACCACTGTGACAAGATCGCTGACCATCTGCTGAGCCGACCGTCCATCCCATTGGCTGATAACAGCCAGGTCAATGTTGACTTTCTTGATAGGACCTTCACAGGTCGGCCGACCAGCAGGTTATAGCACACATCCAAAATCCGTAGTAAAGCCAGAACTTCTTTTTCGACGATCCCATAGTTGACTTCGTAAGGCTTCAATGTCCGGCTCGTAAAAGTGACCGGGTGGTACACTCCATCATGTTCTTGCACTAGAGTGGCAGAAATGACCCACTTACTAGCATACACAATGACGATCGGCATTTTTTCCGGATCGAAGTGCCTGAGAATCGGCGCCGTCGCCATCTTGGCCTTCAGCATACCGAAAGCAACCTGTGCACGCTCCATGTGGTCATCTGCCTCCACCGGCGAAAAATCTGCAGGCAGATCGGAGTCGCAGCCCCTCGTAAAGTTGCCCGATCTCCTTCTCACATCATATGGTAGTCGACTTCCCGGAGCTCGTACAGCACGGCCGCGTAAATCACGAAGTCTTCAGTGAAGCGGCTGTAGTAATTCAGGCTCCCTAAGAAGGAATGCATTGCCTTCAGTTATCTGGGAAACGGGAGGTTGCTCAGTGACTACTGATCCTTAGGATTAGCCTCCAACCCACTGATTGACACCATATGACTAAATAGGCGACCTTGGACATGCTCCAAAAACTCTTCACAGCACTGATCGACAGGTTCTGGTGATCGCATGTATCCAACAACCGTTCGAACTTCTCGCACAGATCGCTCCATGACGAAACAGGGATCAGAATGTCGACGATATACGATCCCCTCCACAGAACGGACGGCTCCTTTCCCGGTCGGGTTCACCCCTCTGTAAGTACATCATGGTTTTCGGTGGGGTCCCGATCGGTACTGATCTTGAAGATTCCATACAATGCGTTGTATATAAGCATCTTGTAGATCTGTGACGCGTTCTTCAAACCGAACGGAATACGGTTCCACTCGAACAGACCGAACGGCGTAACAAATGCGGAAATCTCGCGAGCCCGATCGGTCATCGAAACCACCCAAAATCCACTTGCCATATCCAGCGAGCAATACCATAGGGTCTTGTCGAGATCTTCTAGCAGATCGCTGATCAGCGGCATCGGGGAAACCATAAGCTTGGTCAGCCGATTTACCAACCGATAGTCGATGCACAACCTGATGTCGACACCTTTCTTCTTGATTACAATCACGATTGGCGAAGCCCAAGGCGAGGTCGACGGTTTGATAATCTTGGTAGCCAACAGTCCTTTAATCAGATCAGACAATTTCTCACGGTACTGTGGCGCCACACGTTGGCATCGCTGGGCTATCGGCTTGGCATCACCAACATCGATGTCACAGATTTCTCCGCGAGCAGCAGGGGGTAAGGCATTGCCTTTCCCGATCATGAGATGCTTCTTCTTCCAGATGATATTCTTAAGCTGATCGATCTGATCGGGACTGTTAACATACCGATCACCCACTTGTAGATCGTCCAAGGTGACATCGGGCAGATCGGCAGACACTTCAGGGAGGACTGCTATCTGGCTCTCCAGCTCCTGAATGTACTGATCCCCGCCCTCATGTATGCAAACTTGATCTTCTTCTGGGGCAATATCATCCAAACCGTCCTGGTCGGTTGCACACTGCTGTTCCCGATCGGCGGGATGCTCCTCGACGACGTCGATCTGCTTAGGCGCTCCATCGTGGTCCGCCCCAGCAATCCCATGTTCCCCCTTTTCTGTTTCTGTTTCTGGATCCTCTGTCGCCTGTTCTTGTGAAACCACCATGTGGATGAACCTTGGCTCATCTGCTTGATGGTCCACCGTGTCCGGCGCCTGCGGTGCCTTTCTTTGAGCTAGCATCTTCCTAGGGGTTACATAGCTGGGTCGTTCCATCATAGGTGAAGTATCTTCTTCCACCGATCCATCGTCGCTGATCAGATCGGTAGTCGCTTGGTATGCCAAGTTCTGCCACTCGACATACCGTCTCGATCCGATCGAGACGAACCCCGCCTTTCTTGGCACCTTCCCTTCCGCTAGCCACATGCCAACAATAGTATTGTTGTCGAGTGTAAGCGGCTTGTCACCGATATTAGTGACTCGTACAAAGTCAAATTGGCCGGCGCTCTTCACAAAGGTCGGCACCCACCGATCGCCCCTTCTCACCCATAACTTCCTTGATCGAAAACCTTTGTCGACCGGGGTATAAGCGGATTGGCCGACTGGAATGGTGACATCTTGGTCCCACCTGACCAGATCGGTGTGCGATCCGTATAGGGGCCGCCGACCAGCTAACTGGATCTGGACCTCATACGGGAGTGTAAGTACTCCATGAGACAGATCAAGGCGAATACCCGCCGGCACCATGAAATCCATGCCTAACAGGACATCCTGACCGTCCAGCTTACCAACCCAAGCGCTGAAGAAGTAAACCAACGAACCGGATAGGGTGATCTTCACGCGCGTCCTTCCTTCGGTCATGTAAGAATTTTCCCCAATTCCAACGCATTCTTATATCTGGGTATCGTCTATACGACATACGACCTTACGAGCAAAGGCGGAGTCGATAATCGAGACTTCGTCCCCGGAGTCGAACAACATCGTTGCCTTTGCCTTCTGGTTGTTAATCTTACCACAAGCTTTCGCCTGCTTGAACCATTTATCGGGAGCATGATCCTTCCAGTATCCGCGAGACTCCCCAGGAAGCATATCCAGCTGCATGACCACCTTCGATCGGGAATATTCATCGGTCGTGAGATTGTAGACCGGATGATCCCGATCGACGCAATTGATAATAGAACATGTATTGTCGGTTTTATTCTCCTTGCCGACATATACATAGATGCCAAACGTAGACCGCTCGGCTCGATCCAGATTTCAACCTGGCGAGCGTTCTAGTTTAACATCTTTTCCACGTCCGGTGGAAGCATCCCCGCATGCTTATTCGGCACATACCATTTGCGCATTTGATTGAAAAACTCTTCAATCTTGCACTGGCCGGCCTCGTGGATCTCTCCACATGACTTGCACACGAAGAGGCAGTGATCGGTGGGGTGGCCGCGTCTTTCGCACTTCTTGCATGTTAATTTCTTCCAGCAGTCCCCACCGTCATGCTTGCTCGACCCGCAGTGAGAACACTTCTTGCGAGGTCGGTCCGGGTCGGACTTGTTTCCACTCCTGCCCTTCCGATCTTCCTGGTTAGGTGTCGATCTGGTTCTTGGGGAAGGTTCCGTGATGAAAACGTGGCGACACCGGTCCTCATCCGACTCCCGACTGGACAGGCCGCTACTTTCATCTTCTGACCCGGTGCTGTCTTCAGTCACAATCGCCTTGACAGCACGGGTCGATCTGGTTAAGGGAATCTTCACCGGATCGGTCTGGGTCTTCGATCTGTAACGACCCGATCCAACGGCGACCTTCGCCCTCATACTGCGCGAATATTGCAGCGTCCGCTCGTCTGCCCCACTTACTTCACATCCTTTAGGCTCAGCAGAGTGAGCTGATCTGCCAGCTCTTGGTCATCAAGGGTACTAATATAGTGACCCACGTGCTCCATAGAAGCACCGGTCGGCTGGTTGCCTTCATTGATCACTATCCCGGCGCGAATTGAAGCCACGTTAAGACGGTGCAAATACTCGATCGGCGTCTCGTCTCCCCGCTTCTGCATATCGTGATACTTGCGGGCGGTAGAAAATCCGGAGTTGCAGTACTGACCCTCAAATTCTGAACATAGCAGATCCCAGTAATATCGGACATCCCGACCCAACTGTTGGATCCTGTTCGCATCCGGTCCTTTCAGCAGATCTCTGAAGATCAAACACCGTTCCTTTTTTGGTGTCTGATCCCGAAAGAAAGCAGACTTGACTCGACCAAAACACGTCTGGCTTGATCCTGGTTGGCGTCCTTGCCAGTGAAATCCTTGAGTTCAGTGGTCGCAGCCATGCGAATGCGTGGGATCGCAGTAGATCCAAAATCAAAGGCGGTCGTAGAGGCTACGCTATCCCTGCGCGTTCTGCCCGCACCTGCACCGTCTGACCCATAGTGGTCATCCGGATCGCCGATCGACTCCATGTCGAAATCGCTGTTTTTTCGTGATCGGCGCGGTCGGGCTGGCTGCGGATTGCGTCTTCCTCTGTCAACTGGCCTGCCACCTCGGGTAGCCTTATCCGTTGATGCCACTGACTCCATATCAACATCCGGCAAGTATTGACATTTTGCCGGGCAGATCGGTCCTGGGCATGCGGGCGCGGAGGCGATCGGCATCGGTCTCCCATGAAACGCTCCATCATTGCCTCAAACATGGCTTGGACGTTAGCTTGGGTCATGGGCAGCGTGTTGGCATCCTCCTTTGGAGGTACTGAAACCTGTGGGGGCTCATGAGGCCCCAACCGTCATGCAGCCCCATGCTGCCGCACGTCCTTTTTATGCTCCCACGGGGGTATGATCCGCCCCCATGGTCATCCGCTCAACACCGAACTCCAACTCCGATGAGCTATTAGAGGCAGGTGGAGACTGATACAGCAATTTAGCATCGGAACACACATCATCGTGTGCTGACGTGGCCTCAGCGTCCTTCGATGTCACGATGGGAGCTGGGCGGCGAACCGCCCCCACCAACGGCACCAAATGATCATGGAGGGTGGACATCGACATCTCCAGCTTCCAAGTGTCCAGATCAAACAGTTTATGCAAGTTGGCGAGGTTTTGCATTTTTATGCCGACCTCAGCCAATATCTCCAGCAGGTTCTTCACCAATAGCAACGGCTGATCGCTTTGGATCGGCTCGGTAGTGGGTCCGAGAAGGCGATCGGGGATCTGGGGGGTTTAAGATCCACATGATCTGGTCCTCACGAATAAATCACTTTAACTCGTTGGATGTAATACATCCTGGTCAGGTCTTCTTCCTTGATAGCCCCATCCCCGACCTGCGACTTTTCTTCCAAGTCATCTTCATTGGGTGGCATTCCCAGCCTTTGCTTGGGAACCTTGGGAGGGTGGATCTGATCTTTCCGATCAGCCTCCAAGTCGTTTTCATCTTTTATCTTTTCATCAAATCATTCATTATAATACATAGGATCAGGACAAAAGTCCTGATCCTTTCCGGAACTATAGCAAGACTTGCTATAGTCCCGATCGGCTCCGGTGGGAGATTTATGGGGAGGTAAACTTATTAATCCCGATCTGGTCCTCCACCCGGCCAGATCGGACATCTGTCGTGAAGGGATTGAAAATTATTATAATTCCACGTAATTAACAACACAAAGAGGTATTAAGCCAGTCCTCCTTGTTTAACTTCCCGGGTACTTAATACCTCCGTCCGAACCAACAAATCAATCAATTACACTTGGTGTGCACTTCACAAGGCTGTCCCGGGCTGCCCCCAACACTTGAGCACTTCAACAGGCTGCTGCTTCACTCACTAGGGCGTGTGCTTACTGACTTCCTTGTATTCACTTGGTTTTTGTATGGGGTTAAAACGGAAAAGTTTTTTGAAAGGCGCCAGAGACCTGTGCAGTACAGGGGAAATTTAGTTCTATTAAGTGTTACTAACTCCTACATCAAAGTCAATCACTTTTCTCACCCACTACTTCTTGGTTACTTCAGCGCTGACTTCAATACTGGACTCTGGGGCCGTCGCAATCCTCTGTAATTTGATTGATCAGATTTGCCGTTGCAATCTGGCCGCCGCATCCTCTGAAACTTGATTGATCA
>CM047580.1:1729624-1769208 GCA_026184515.1 Peronosclerospora sorghi
CTGTCCGTCGCGATCCGTCCGTTGCGATCTGGCCGTCGCACCCTCTGAAACATTATTGATTAGCTTTGTCACCACGATCTGGCCGTCGCTGTAACGGGGTTACATTCGGGTTACATTTAGTGTTGGTGTACATGAGTACACCACGGTTGAGGTCAGTATTGGCCGGTTTAAAAGGTTCTGAACCTTTGGTTATTTTAACCAATAAGGGCAGGGGCCATTGGTGTGGTGGTGTGTCAGCCATCCACGTGTCAGTACACAGGTGTGTACACTACATTTTAGCTAGGTACGAATTAGGAATATTCTACTTAGTATTACATATAGTTTATATTAGTTTAAATTAATTTAGGCTAACTACATATTAAATATATTCAGTTTACATTTCACTCTATCTTGCGGACGTGCGACCTCGACCGGTCGCGCGCGCAGTGAGTGCCATAGGTAAGAGTGAGCCCTCCCTTTACCTACATCCCGTAAAGGGAATACAGCCGTTAAGGCTATGTTGTAAATAAACCCGGGAATCTTGGCCCCGAGTAGGAGAGCTCTCCTACTAAGCCCTTCACAAGGGCGTATCGGCTAAGTAGCGGTAGCTACCGCTTTAAGGAAGAGTCTTCCTCTGTCCGCTAGCCGCACCGTGCGTATACTCACCGGCTACATCTGGTAGCACTTGTAGTCAATCCAACACCTGTGTTGGTAGACTAGTCATCCTCTGCAAAGGATGAATCAGGACGATTGGGATAGTTTGACCCTTGTCCAGCAGGAAGCCTTTAAAAGGCTGTTACCCTTAACGGGGGAATAAGGCATGAAGAAGCTCCTAGTGGAGCAGGGCCTTGAGGCCGTAAAGGCAAGGGTAAATGCCCTCATCGCTCATGAGGCGAGTTGCGGTGGAGGTCATTCCACGGGGGTGCGTCCTCCATTATCGTTTAAGATAAAGGAGTTCACCGGGGAGAAGGGTGACAACCTTTACGTGTGGTTGCGAGAGGTCGAAACGGCCTTCGCCACAGCGAACATGACCGCTGATCACTTGCAAGTGGGACTTGCATTGACCCATCTTACGGGCAAAGCCCGTACATGGGCGTTTACGTGTTCGGAGTCAGTCACGGACGTGTTCCTAACCTGGGAGGTCCTTAAGCAGAAGATTATGGACATGTACGCAACGCCTGATCTGGTTTTCCAGAATCAGCTGGCGTTTCTGAGGTGCCGTCAGGGCACTAGGGACTTGGAAACATATATCCAAGAACTTAAGACCCTGTTGGCAGGGATGTACGCGAAAGCGTATTCGGATGATGTGTCCATCCCCGTCTTTATGGGAGGCCTGAAAGAAGGACCAGCACGTTCGGAACTGTTCCGATGCCGACCCGAATCCCTGGAGGAGGAATTCAAGATGGCGTTCAACGCCGAGAGGAACTTCCGTTCCTCTAAGGTGGGTCCTGAACCCATGGACGTTAGCCAGGTCGAAGAGGAAGAGAAACCTTCCGGTAAGATTCACTCTGACTCCTTGCCGCAGGGCTTCGGAGCAGAGCTCCTTGCAATGTTGAAGCGGCATAGACCGCTGAGATGCTTCCAGTGTGGGAGCACGGATCATCTGCGGGACAAATGTCCGCGGAACCCCCAGCGAGATATTCGCTTAAAAGGGCCAAGGGTTGGAAAGAAGCTCTGGACCAAGCCGTCGGGAAACGACGGCTCCCAGTAGGTGCGGGGCGCCCTACTGGGGGACCCCTCAGCGCTGTTAAGCCCCAGGGTAGGGGACGACAGCACAAACCCCGAGGGAATCGGTGCTTTCTAGCACCGAGTTTTTGTACCAGCCAGGTTTGCTGGTAGTCCTTGCGGACGTGAAAGGCTTTGATAAGCCTTGGAGAGTCTTGATAGACGCTGGAGCGTCTGACAATTATGTCAGACGAGCTTCTGTGGAGAGGAGTCGGCTGTATACCGAGGACCTAGAGGCACGTTCTCGGGACGTTGTCACGGTCCGTCTTGCGACGGGCGTACAGGTTTCTGTACCCAAGGTCTCGATTGACCTTAAGCTGAAGTTTGCAGACTTCGACAGCTTAGAACGTTGCCTAGTCCTGGATTTGGACTCGAGGTATGACCTCATTCTGGGCATGAAGTGGCTGGTACTCCACGAGCAATGGATAGTCTGGAAGTCTAAGTCCATTGGCTCAACGCACCCGCGGTCGGGTGAAGCATTGGCGAGTCATGAACCCACCTTTGCTCGATCGCAAAAGCGATTATGGCGTGAGATGCCAGAGATTGGGATATCTGAAATGATCATTCCCAATGGCGTTAAGGAAGAGTTCCTTAACGAGGGGGATTCGGCGGTTAATCCCCGCGCCGTTATAGGGGAGACTGGTGAGTCGCCAGTGATAGAGGTGGATTCCTCTGAGGTTAAGCGCGAGGCGCTTTGAGAAGAGACCCGAAGTTCGTCTCTTCTGCAGGTCGGAACAGATTCCGACCACGCCGTGTCCGGCGAACAAGTTGCGACTCCAGTGGTAGGGGTAGAGACCCATGTGGTTAAGCGCGAGGCGCTTCCAAGCGAAGAGACCCAAAGTTTGTCTCTTTCGCACGTCGGAAATGATTTCGACTACGCCGATATAGTTGAGACCGTCGAGTCACCGGTGGTAGAGGTAGAGACCTCTGTGGATAGGCGCGTGGCGCTTCTAATAGATGGGGCAATTGACTCCCCCCATCTGGGTGTCGGGATGTGTCCCGAGGACAGTAGTCAGCAGTCCTATAGTATGCTGAATAGTGTGACAGGTGTTGTCGCAGAAGGCGTAAGCCTTGAACGGTTGCCTGGGGTAGGCGAACTGTTGTCGTTGGAGGAGATGTCCTTCAACGAGTTTGAGACTGTTGTGAAAGCAGATGAAATCGACGAGGTTGTCGTATTACGTCCGGAAGAGGAGTTAAATCCCTCATCCACGATGGACGAGTCAGTTTTGGTGAAAACCAAACAGGCATTAAATGCCCGAAGCGGCCTCAAGATCCTTGCAGATCATGAGGACCCTTAGCATTCCTTGTTAAAGGAATTCGGAGATGTCATTAGTGACAACCCACCGATGAGGTTACCACCGGATCGGGGAGTCCGACATGAAATTGATTTGGCTCCTGGAACCAAATACTGCGTCACTAGGCATTGACCTCTCCACAAGGAACAATGCGACGTCATCGACGCATTCTTCAAGGGGAAAGAAGAGGCAGGGATGGTACGGGAGAGCAAGTCTACCCACTCATCTCCCACTTTTTGTGTTCGTAACCCAAACGAAAAGTGGCGCATTGTTCATGCGTACAACAAGCTGAATGCAGCTACTGTACCCATGCAGACCCCGATTCCTCGGAAGGATGTCCTCCAGAACAATATGGCGGGCTGTACTGTATACAGTGCCTTAGATCTGGTAGACGGTTATTATCAGGTTCTCATGCGAGCGTCCGATATTCCGCTTACTGCGGTCAGCACGCCTAGCGGCATGCTGTGCGAGTGGTTTGTTATGCCACAAGGGCTTTCAAATGCACCAGCGACTTTCAATCGCTTGGTGACTCAACTCTTCCGCCCTCATAGTAAGTACGCTCATACGTACTTCGACGCTATATTCGTTCATAGTCGCGCGGAAGGCGACTCGTCTGATGTTCAGACGCACCTTATACACCTTCGAGCTGTGCTCGAATGTATGAGAGCATAGGTTATATGCAAACGCATCCAAGTGTATATTTGGTGCTGAGGAAATTCCTTTCCTCGGATGCTTCATCGGTAAGGATGGAGTGCGGGCGGATCCCGCGAACGTGAAAGCCATTGTGGAGTGGCCTTCGCCTGTAAATCTTAGAGATTTACGGAAGTGGTTAGGATTAGCCAACTATCTCCACAAGTACAGCGAGAACTACGCTGAAATGGCGAAGCCATTAACCGACCTTCTTAAGAAGGATGTTGATTGGTGTTGGGAAAACAAACACCAAAACGCTTTCGAAGCGCTAAAGGGGAGCTTGTTAAAAGCTCCCGTTCTTGCTCTCCCAGACTCTGGGAAAACTTTTAGCGTCGTCTGCGACCCCTCCGATTTCGCAATCGGATGTGCTTTGTTACAAGCAGACGATGCAGGAAGGGAACGCGTAATTGCGTTTGAGTCGAGGCAGCTTAAAGCTGCGGAACGGAATTATCCCGTTCATGACAAGGAGCTACTTGCAATGAAGTATGCTCTTGTCAAATTTAGGGTTCACCTACTCGGCTCAAAGCTGTTGGTGGTTTATACTGACCACGCGTCCTTACGGACAGCGACAAAGTGGCCTCATCTCTCGCAACGGATGGTCCGTTGGCTCTCCTTCTTTGCTGAGTACAACTTTGAGGTTAGTGTAAACCTGGCAAGCAGAACGTGCTTACAGACGCGTTGTAGCGTTGTCCCGATTACGAGATCGCTCACGCGACATTCTCCACCACATCTGTGGTGGATCTCATACGCCAGGCGTATGAGAAAGACCCACAGTGTACGGCGCTAATCAGCGCGTTATGTGAAAAGGGTCTTGGCTCGTCTGAGCCAACCCTGTCAAGTCGAGCTAAAGCTCGTTTACACCGTTACAGGTACTGTGACGGTCTGCTATTTTATAGCACGAGCGCGGAGGACACTCCGCGGGTGGTAGTTCTTCATGATGAGGAACTGAAGTATAGAGTCCTCTTTGAGGCACATGACGCCCCTACCGGGGGTCATTTAGGTCGGGATAAGACCTACAGCGCTTTAAGCGCTTTGTATTGCTGGCCCAACATGTATAAGTGGGTCAGTGCGTATATACGCACCTGTGAGATGTATCAGAGGGTTAAACCTTCTGCAAGTTCATCTGCGCCTTTGGCGAGCTTATCGGTTCCAACGGAGTGTTGGAAATCCATTAGCATGGATTTTATCTTCGGTTTTCCGAAAGATAAGGCCGCGAACACCGGCATATTGGTCTTTGTAGACCGATTGAGGAAAATGGCTCACCTGGCGGCGGTGCCAGAGTCCATATATGGACAAGAAACAGCAAAAGTGTTCCTAGACCGTGTCTTTCGACAGCATGGTCTACCCGATTTTGTTGTGTCGGATCGGGACCCCCGTTTTACGGGATAATTCTGGGGAGCGTTGTTTAAGGTGCTGGGCACAAAGCTCCTCATGTCCACTGCGGATCACCCGCAGAGGGACGGTCAGACGGAACGCGTTAATCGCGTTGTGGAGGATATTCTCCGGAGTTTGTGTCCGGACTCTCCAAAGAGTTGGAGTGAGATGATTCCTATGGCCGAATTTACTATCAACAATTCGGTCCATGCATCTACGGGGTTTACCCCGTTTTACGTGAACGGATTAGTGAATCCGAGAGTTCCGTTGACGCCCCGTGTGTGGACCAGGGCTGGAGGGGGGGATTCCCGATGTCAGCCCTGTATCTGTGCGAAAGCACATGAATAAGTTTTTATCGACGCGCCTTAGTGTCTTACGACACGTCTGCGATGCCATGGCGGAAACCCAAGACAAGCAGAAGGAGCAAGCTGACCGCAAGGGGCGGCTTAACGAAAAGGTATACAAAGTAGGAGAAAGTGTTTTATTAAACGATAAAAAACTTCCTCCACATGCAGTTTCAAATGTGTTGCGCAATAAACTGCGCCCCAGGTTTTTGAGACCCTTTAAGGTACTAGCCAAAAAAAAGGCTTATCGTATACCTTGGACATCCCGAAGGTGATACGTACGCATCCAACCTTTTGTGTCGGTATGATTAAGCCATACCAGGACCCGGAGGCGGGCCCCCTCCTGGAGGAGGTGGAAAGGCGGATAGCCGTAAGGCACCGCAGAGCGAAGTAAGCCCGAAAGGGCTAAAATGCGACCACGAAGCTCCGCAACGGTCAACTCGAGAGATGCAAGCCGCCTCTCGAAGCGATCAGTGGCATCCCGCTCATCGCGGATCCCCTCCTGGAGATCATGGATGCGATGGCTGTGTCGATCACAGAGCTCAAAAATATCATGTCGCAATTGCGCGACCTCTCCTCCAATGCTTGATGCGGAGGGTACTCCACACTTTCATGTGGAGCGGCTGATGTCGCGACGCCATCATCGGGTCAAACCCAGTATCTGGCAGAAGTGGAAGGGTTATCCATACTCACAGAGTTCGTGGGAGTTCGAGACTCCCCTACGGCAGGATTGCCGCGACGTCGTTGACGCTTTCGAGCGGGAGAATCCAGCTGTAGGTCAACGACCAGAGGGGCATGAGAATCCCCTTCACTCCCAATAAGTGGGAGTTCGCCGGAGGCAAATGTGACGCTCACACTGTCTTCGGACACCATGGTGGAGACAGGGACGCTGGCGTAGCGCGTGCGATACGGAGCACGTAGTTGCTCCATCGCTTTATCTTTGGCAAATGTCAGGCGCAACACCCTCTCCACCCAAACGTCTCGACGGTAATAGCTGTCATGCAGCTCATCGAAGATGGGGAGAAGCTTCTCCCCTTCCGCCCAAGCGCGGAACTTCTTCTCTGCATCATCGGTACTTTCTCCCGGAGAAACACGAAAGGAACCTCGCGGAGGTTCTCAACAGGGGCACCTTGTGCCTGCCTGTTTAAGCGCTCTCGGTAGGAGACGGTAGTGAACTGCTTTTGTGCAAGCAGTTGTTGCCGGAGTTTCTCACGGCGTTCGCGTTGATACGGCTGTTCAGCCGCGGGGCCAGGGGTATAGGACGCTAAACTAGCCCTTACCAAACGCCTGGCCCACCTTGGAAGGTCACGAGGACCATCCAAATTATAAGCCGCCCTTGACGGGCGTTTGGGGGGCGCGTAACGCAGCCCTTAGTGCCTGTGCGGCAAGTTGGGTGTCTTGAGCTGCGTCCAGATCATTAGTGATGATCGCCTTTGGCGATTCGGATGTATCATCCGATATGGGCAGGGGTGGCGCACTGGTTAGTGCATTTTCCCCACATGTGGGGAACGGATTAGGCTGCCGACAACGCCGTTCGGCGCTGTCGGAGCGGTTAACCGTTGGGGAGGTATCCCCAAGGGCATCCACCGCCGAGTTTTCGGAGTAGTCTACCTCTTCTAGAGGAGACGCCATAGCACCACTGGAGGTGTACATATGGAGGGCCAGAGAAACTGGCGTTGGAGTTCTCCAACAAGATTTTGATTATTGCGTAAGCAACAGTCTTGATGGGGGAGGATGTAACGGGGTTACATTCGGGTTACATTTAGTGTTGGTGTTCATGAGTATACCACGGTTGAGGTCAGTATTGGCCGGTTTGAAAGGTTCTGAACCTTTGGTTATTTTAACCAATCAGGGCAGGGGCCCTTGGTGTGGTGGTGTGTCAGCCATCCACGTGTCAGTACACAGGTGTGTACACTACATTTCAGCTAGGTACGAATTAGGAATATTCTACTTAGTATTACATATAGTTTATATTAGTTTAAATTAATTTAGGCTAATTACATATTAAATATATTCAGTTTACATTTCACTCTATCTTGCGGACGTGCGACCTCGACCGGTCGCGCGCGCAGTGAGTGTCATAGGTAAGAGGGAGCCGTCCCTTTACCTACATCCCGTAAAGGGAATACAGCCGTTAAGGCTAAGTTGTAAACAAACCCGGGAATCTTGGCCCCGAGTAGGAGAGCTCTCCTACTAAGCCCTTCACAAGGGCGTATCGGCTAAGTAGCGGTACCTACCGCTTTAAGTTAGAGTCTTCCTCTGTCCGCTAGCCGCACCGTGCGTATACGCACCGGCTACAGTCGCGATCTGGCCGTCGCGATCTGTCCGTCGCACCTTCTGAAACTTGATTGATCAATTTTGACATCGCGAGCAATCTGTCTATCGCGATCTGGTTGTCGCACCCTCTGAAACTTGATTTATCCGTTTAAACTTCGCGAGCGATCTGTCCGTCGCGATCTGGACGTCGCACCCTCTGAAACTTGATTCGATCAGTTTTGACATCGCGATCTGGCCGTCGCACCCTCTGTAACTTGATTGATCATATTTGACATCGCGATCTGTCCGTCGCGATCTGTCCGTCGCACCCTCTGGAACTTGATTGATCAGTTTTGACATCGCGATCTGGCCGTCGCACCCTCTGTATTTTTATTGATCAGTTTTGACATCGCGATTAGGCCGTCGCGATCTGGCCGTCGCAACCTCTGAAACTTGATTGATTAGCTTTGACATCACGATCTGTCCATCGCAGGTTGCTGATGATTGGTCAAAATCACTCATCCAAAATCAAAATACTTCATCACTTGAGAACATTCAAGACCATCCAAGCGATCGACCCAAGCAGCCGAGGGCGCCTAACTTTTCGTTGGCTCTGCCTCTCAGTACGGACCCGCCGTTGTGCTAGTAAGTTACGCCTATGTCTTGAATCCCTTATGCAATTCTAACCGTTCATCTTCACAGTTTGTTGGCTTCGTTATATCATGTGCCCTAGAGCCATTCGATGATGCATTATGATGCCGAGGGCGCATAACTTTTCGTTGGCTTCACTCTCATGAACGCACCCGCCGTTGTGCTAGTAAGTTGCGCCTATATCTTGACTCCCTTATGCAATTCTAACAGTTCATTTTCACAGTTGGTTGAACTCGTTATATCATGTGTCTTAGAGCCATTCGGTGATGAATTGTGACGCCGAGGACGCATGACTTTTCGTTGACTTCACTGCCATGAACGGACCCGCCGTTGTGCTGGTAAGTTGTGCCCTTGTCTTGATTCCCTTATGCAATGCTAACTGTTCATATTCACAGTCTGTTTACTTGATTATTTGATGTTCCTTAGTGCACCTAGTTGTTGGACCTCGAATTAAGCAGTTATGATGCTGAAGACGCTCAACTTAGCGTTTAGCGTCACTGCTATGATGCTAGAGCTAAAGCAACGGTGTCGAAACATTATAAATGTGGGAAGCATTACTTGGCACTAGTAATGAATTGAATCATCTTGTTAGAAGACAGAATCTTCGCACTACTAACAATGTTGCACTAAGTGTTCGTATTGTTCACTTATTGAAGGCATTGCACAATCTTTGTCACTAATATTCAGTGTTTGAAAGAATCACCAGCGTAACAAACGTCATCGCGTTAGTATACAGAATTTGGCGAGAGAAAACATACTAAGCATTGATAACTGCCATAGTTCATCTTTTATATGCTATAAATATAGCTTCCACTTCACCACACATCGCCATCCTTATCGACAACGAGAACATAAGGCGATAGCCGTTCCTTATGTCCTCTCCAGAACGATTCCACATTTAATTCGTTATAATCAATTTTTGACGAGATATCATCTCGGTGATATCCACGATCACCAAGTGATCCGGGCACGCGCACCATTGTGTTGGAGTCAAGTTCAAAATCGAACACCGTAGTGTCGAGAGCCTGACCACCATCGTGTCCAGCCTTCCAACTGACGGGGGGGGGGGTACCCCGCGAACCTTCGCCTACGATCCGATCTAATCGTCCGCTGCTAGCAGACGACCGATCATCAGCATAGGACGCCTGGTCCTATTTTTGCGTCTCCTTCTCACCTTGTGTACCCGATGGAATGGGCTGGTTGCACACTTGGTGGATCGTCGCTGTGAATTTATTTGGGTCTAAAATGCGAGACCGTGCTGGGTAGTGTACCCTGGGCGGAACTCTTCACCCTGGGTACGGGAAGACCAATAATACTTAGAGTAAGTGTACTCCAAAGGGCAGATCGCTTAATCGATCGTAGAGCCCAACCAATGCGAGAATAAAAGACCAATATTACAATATGGAGATCCAACGAGAACGTAACAAACTCCACGAACGATATCTCCACGTAACAATCCAAAAACTTGCTTACACGTTCCAAACGTGTGTGCTTGGGCTTGCGAAGACGACCAATGCGAACCCCCGTCTGGGGACTTCCGGCGGGCCAAGTGCGTCTGTAACGCGTCCCGGACGGGTATAATGAGCTAGAGGGGATTACTGGACCCTCTGCTCCCAAACGCTCCGCGGCGTGCGGAGGCGACTGATGTACTGTGAAAAGATTTGAACGACTTCCTTGTTGAGGTGTTAATGACCAAGAAAGACGGAAAACCCAAAACACTCTTAGAAGGAAAAACCAAAACTTACCAATCCTATCCCCCTACGGTCCCCAATATGTACAAACATGAAATATGTAAAGTACACGCAATATCATGTGACCTACCAAATCTGCGTTCTTGACACTTCTTGCACATGATAGGCTTAAAAGCTTCCTTGTTTTCCGCCAATCCAATCGCTGATAATCTGATCGGCGTCCGCTGACACAAAGTGACTAAAATTCTTGAATCCACTTCACCACACCTCCACCAAGGGCTCCTGACATGATTGGTTAAAATAACCAATAGGTCCAAACCTTTCGGAACGGTCAACACTGACCTCAACCGTAGTGTACTCACGTACACCACCTACTAAATGTGACCAGAAATGTAACCCTGTTACATCCTCCCCCATCAAGACTATTTCTTACGCAATAAAACAATTTTAGTTGGATAACTAAACTGCCAAAACTTCTGGCTAACCATGAGCACATTTAGTGGTGCTGTGGATTCTCCTCAAGAAGAGGAGGTAGACTATTCGGATAACTCGGAGGTGGATGCCCTTGGGGATATCTCCCAAAGGCTGACCACTCCGACTGCGCCGAACGGCGGTGTCGGTCATCCAATCCATTCCCCACACGTGGGGAAAATGCTCTAACTCGCGCACTACCTTTACCAATGTCGGATGATACATCCGGATCGCCGAGCGCGATCATCACCAATGAGATGGATGCAGCTCAAGAAACTCAACTTGCCGCACAGGCACGAAGGGCTGCGTTACGCGCCCCCAAACGCCCGCCACGGGCGGCATACAATTTGAGGGTCCCCGTGACCTCCCTAGTTTTGCTGAGCTGTACAACAGCTATTCCCGCCGTGACGTCCGGGTGGAGAGAGCACTTCGTTTGGCATTTGCCAAAGCCAAAGCGATGGGGCTATTACGTGCCCCATATTACACGCGCTATGCCATCGCCCCTGTCTCCACCACGGTGCCAGAGGACAGTGTGAGCACCACATCTGCCTCCGGCGAACTCCCAACTACTGCGAGTGAAGGGGCTTCTCGCGCCCCTTTTTCCGTCGACCCGCAGCGGGATTCTCCCGCTCGAAACCGTCAACGACGTCACGGCAATCCTGCCGCAGGGGAGTCTCGGACTCCCACGAACTCTGTGAGTGTGGATAACCCTTCCACTTCACCAGATACTGGGTTTGACCCCGATGATGGCGTCGCGCCATCAGACGCTCCACATGATAATGTGGAGTACCCTCCGCATAGAGAATTGGAGGAGGAGGTCGCGCAATTGCGACATGAGATTTTCGAGCGCTGTGATCGACACAGCCATCGCATCCATGATGTCCACGAGGGATTCCGCGATGAGTGGGATACCACTGAACGCTTCGTGGAGCGGCTTGGTTCTCTCGGGTTGACCGTTGCGGAGCTTCGTGGTCGCATTATAGCCCTGTCGGGCTTCCTCCGCCCTGCCGTGTCTTACGGCTCTTACGGCTATCCGCCTTTCCAACCCCCTCCATGAGGGGGCCCGCCTCCGGGTCCTGGTATGTCTTAAGCATACCTTCATATAAGGTTGGATGCGTGCGCATCACCTTCGGGATGTCAAAGGTATACGATAAGCCCTTTCGGGCTAGTACCTTAAAAGTTCCCACAAACCTGGGGCGCACTTAGTTCCATAACACGTTAGAAACTGCATATGTAGGAAGGTTTTTAGCGTTTAATAAAACACTTTCTCCTACTTTGTATACCTTTTCGTTAAGCCGCCCCTTGCGGTCAGCTTGCTCCTTCTGCTTGTCTTGGCTTTCCGCCATGGCATCGCAGACGTGTCGTAAGACACTAAGGCGCGTCGATAAGAACTTATCGATGTGCTTTCGCACAGATACGGGCTGACATCGGGGAATCCTCACCCCTCAAGCCCTGGGCCACACACATGTGGCGTCAACGGAACCCTCGGATTCACCAATCCGTTCACGTAAAACGGGGTAATACCCGTAGATGCATGGACCGAATTGTTTATAGAAAATTCGGCCATAGGAAGCATCTCACTCCAACCCTTTGGAGAATCCGGACATAAACTCCGCAGAATATCCTCCACAACGCGATTAACGCGTTCCGTTTGACCGTCCCTCTGCGGATGACCCGCAGTGGACATGAGGAGCTTGGTGCCCAGCACCTTAAATAACGCTCCCCAAAACTGTCCCGTAAAACGGGGGTCCCGATCCGACACAACGGAATCGGGTAGACCATGCTGTCGAAAGACACGGTTTACGAACACTTTCGCTGTTCCTTGTCCATCAATATACTCTGGCACCGCCTCCAGGTGGGCCATCTTGTTCAAAAGGTCTACAAAGACCAAAATGACGGTTTTACCGGCCTTATCTATCGAAAACCCGAAGATATAATCCATACTAATGGATTTCCAACACTCCGTAGGAACGGGTAAGCTCGCCAAAGGCGCTGCTGAATCTGCAGAGGGTTTGACCCTCTGACACGTCTCACAGGTGCGTATATACGCACCGACACACTTATACATCTTGGTCCAGCAATACAAAACGCTTAAAGCGCTGTAGTTCTTATCCCGACCTAAATGACCCCCGGTAGGGGCGTCATGTGCCTGTGGTGAAGCGGAACCAAGAATTTTGGTCGTTTCCGGTCAGCCGCAGACCGATCGGCTTATCGGCGATCGGATTGGTGGAAATCCAGGAGGATTTTAAGCCGGTCATGTGCAAGGAGTGTCAAGAACATGGATTTGGGTAAGTCACATGAGATTGCGTGTACTACATATTTTCATGTTTGGTACATATTGGGGACTATAGGGGGTAGGTAGTTTTTAGTTTGGGTTTTGCCAAGTTTGGGTTTTGCTTCGTAAAGGTTTTGGCTTTTAGCTTCGTCTAAGAAACCGTTGGACCTCTAACTCAACCGGGGTCGTTTCGCCTTGCACGTCAGTCGCCTCTGCACGCCGCAGAGTGTTTTGGGAGCGGAGGGTCAAGTAATTCCCTCCATCTCATTATACCCGGCCGGGACGCGTCACAGACGCATTTGACCCGCCGGAAGTCCCTCGACTGGAGTGCACTTTGGTCGGCCTCTCAAGTTTAAGTTGCGCACGTTTGGAACGTGCTATTACGTCTCTTGGATTATTTCGTGGAGATATCGTCGTGGAGTGTGTCACGTTCTCATTTGGATCTCCGATTATTGGACCCTATTGGATTACTGGAGTTTATCTACCATATTGGTCGGGCTTTACGATCGGGTCAGCGATCTGCCCTCGGGAGTATACTCACTTCAAGTATAACCGATCTACCCGTACCCAGGGTGAAGAGTTCCGCCAAGGGTACATTACCCAGCACGGTCTACCACATTGAGACCACAAGTCAATTCCTAGCGCCGATCCACCGAGTGTGTTACCAGCCCAATCCATCGGGTACACAAGGTGAGATGCAGAACAAATCGGACAGGCGTCATGTGTTGATGATCGGTCGTCTGCTAGCAGCGGACGATCCGATCGGATCGAAGCCAAAGGTTCGCGAGGTAACCCCCCCCCTTAAGTTGGAAGGCCGGGCACGATGGTGGTCAGGTTCTTGACACTACGGTGTTCGATTTTGAACTTGACTCCGCCACAATGGTGCGCATTTCCGGATCACTTGGTGATCGTGGATATCACCACAGTGATATTCAGCAAAGAATTGATTACAATGAATTGAATGTGGAATCGTTTTGGAGAGAACATAAGGAACGGCTATCGCCTTATGTTCTCGTTGTCGATAAGGATGGCGATGTCCGATCTGTCCGGGTGGAGGACCAGATCGGGATTAATAAGTTTTTTCCTCCCCATAAGGCTCCCACCGGAGCCGATCGGGGCTATAGCAGGTCTTGTTATAGTTCCGGAAAGGATCAGGACTTTTGTCCTGATCCTATGCATTTGAATGAATATTTTGACGAAAAGAAAATAAAAAGCAAAAACTACATGGAGGCTGATCGGAACGATCCAGCCCACCCCCCTCCAAGGTTCCCAAGCAGAGGCTCAGAATGCCGTCCGAGGAAGACTACTTGGAAGAGAAGTCGCAGGTCGGGGATGGGGTCATCAAAGAAGAAGACCTGACCAGGGTGTATTACATCCACGAGTTGAAGCGATTTATTCGCGAAGACCAGGTCATGCGGATTATAGACCCCCAGATCCCCTATAGCCTTCTCGGACCCACCACCGAGCCGATCCAGAGCGATCAGCCGTTGCTATTGGTGAAAAACCTGCTGGCGATGTTGGCCGAGGTCGGCATGAGAGTGAGAAATCTCGCCAACGTGCAGAAACTCTACGATCTGGATACTTGGAGGTTGGAGATGTCGATGTCGACCTTCCACGACCATTTGGTGCCGTTGGTGGGGGCGGTCCGCCGCCCAACTCCCACCGCGGCATTGAAGGTCGCTGAGACCACCGCAGTATACGAAGATGTGTGCTCCGACGATAAGTCGTTGTATCAGTCTCCACCTGCCTCTAACAACTCATCGGAGTTGGAGGTCGGTGTCGAGCGGATGACATGGTGTTGGACCAGACCCCCATGGGAGCATAAAAAGGACGTTTGGCAACAAGGGGATGCATGCCAGTCGGGGACCCAGGAGCCCCTACAGGCTGCAGTACCTCCAAAGGAGGACACCAACAGGTTGCCCATGACCCAATCCAACGTCCAAGCCATGTTTGAAGAGATGATGGAGCGTTTCTTGGTATATATATGCCGATAACCTCCGCGCCCACCTGCCCAGGACCGATCTGCCCGGAAAAACGTCAATATTTGCCGGGATATGGATATGGAGTCAGAGGCATCAGCGGATAAGGCTATCCGAGGTGGTATACCAGTCGGAAACGGAAGACGCAAGCCTCAACCAACCCGAACGCGCCGATCGAGCAAGAATAGCGATTACGACATGGAGTCGGTCGGCGATCCGGGTGACCACTATGGGTCAGATGGTGCAGGGGCGGGAAGAACGCGTAAGTCTAACCTAGCCTCTACCACCGCATTTGATCTTGGATCTGCCGCGATCCCCCGTATTAGTATGGCTGCGACTACGGAACTCAAAGACTTTACTGGCAAGGACGCCGACGAGGAGCAAGCCATGTCGTGGTTTGGTCGGTTCGAGTCTGCTTTCTTACGGGATCAGACACCAAAAAATGAACGGTGTCTGATCTTCAGGGATCTGCTGAAAGGACAGGCTGTGAACTGGATCCAACAGTTGGGTCGGGATGTCCGGTCTGACTGGGATCTGCTATGTTCAGAATTTGAGGGTCAGTACAGCAACTCCGGATTTTCTATCGCCCGCAAGTATCTCGATATGCAGAAGCGGGCCGACGAGACGCCGATCGAGTATTTGCACCATCTGAACTTGGCTGCAATTCGCGCCGGGATAGTGATCAAGGAAGGCAACCCGCCGACCGGTGCCGCTATGGAGCACGTGGTTCACTATATTAGTACCCTTGATGACCAAGAGCTGGCAGATCAGCTCACTCTGCCTCAAAGATGTGGGGGAAGTGTAGCAGACGTTAAGGACGTTGCAACACTCACGCAGCATGAGGGCGAAGGTCGCCGTTGGATCGGGTCGCTACGGATCGAAAACCCAGCCGACCCCGTGAAGAGGCCCTTTACTAATGGAATTTCTATTGGAGTGATAAAATACGTTGAGATCGGCCCGTGCTGTCAAAGCGATTGTGACGGATGACAGCACTGGGTAGGAAGAGGAAAGTAGCTGCCTGTACAGCCAGGAGTCGGACGAAGACAAGTGCCGCCACGTTTGCATTACGGAATCCGCCCCAAGAGCCCGATCGACGCCTAACCAGGCAGATCGTAAGGGCAGGAGTGGGAACAAGTCCGATCCGGATCGACCTCGCAAGAAGTGTTCTCACTGCGGGTTAAGCAAGCATGATGGTGGGGACTGCTGGAAGAAGCTGATATGCAAGAAGTGCGAAAGACGCGGCCACCCCACCGATAACTGCCTCTTCGTGTGCAAGTCATGTGGAGAGATCCACGATGCCGACCAGTGCAAAATCGAAGAGTTCTTCAATCTGATGCGCAAGTAGTATGTGCCGGGTAAGCACGCGGGGATGCTTCCACCTGACGTGGAGAAGATGTTAAACTAGAACGCTCGCCAGGTTGGAATCTGGATCGATCCTAGCGGTCTACGTTTGGCATCTATGCTTATGTCGGCAAGGAGAATAAAACCGACAATACATGTTCTGTTCTAAATTGCGTCGATCGGGATCACCCGGTCTACAATATCACGACCGATGAATATTCCAGATCGAAGGTGGTCATGCAGCTGGATATGCTTCCTGGGGAATCTCGCGGATACTGGACGTATCATGCGCTCGACAAATGGTTCAAACAGGCGAAAGCCTGTGGTAAGATAAATAACCAGAAGGCAACGATGTTGTTCGACTCTGGGGCCGAAGTCTCAATTATCGACTCCGCCTTTGCTCGTAAGGTCGGATGTCGTATAGACGACACTCAGAGACAAGAATGCGTCGGAATCGGTGAAAGTTCTTACATGACCGAAGGAAGGACGCGCGTGAAGTTCATCCTATCGGGTTCGTTGGTCTACTTCTTCAGCGCTTGGGTTGGCAAGCGGGCCGGTCAGGATGCCCTGTTAGGCATGGATTTCATGGTGCCTGCGGGTATCCGCCTTGATCTGTCTCATGGAGTACTTACACTCCCGGATGAGGTCCAGATCCAGTTAGCTGGTCGGCGGCCCCTATACGGATCGCACACCGATCTGGTCAGGTGGGACCAAGATGTCACCATTCCAGTCGGCCAATCCGCTTATACCCCGGTCGACAAAGGTTTTCGATCAAGGAAGTTATGGGTGAGAAGGGGCGATCGGTGGGTGCCGACCTTTGTGAAGAGCGCCGGCCAATTTGACTTTGTCCGAGTCACTAATATCGGTGACAAGCCACTTACACTCGACAACAATACTATTGTTGGCATGTGGCTAGCGGAAGGGAAGGTGCCAAGAAAGGCGGGGTTCGTCTCGATCGGATCGAGACGGTATGTCGAGTGGCAGAACTTGGCATACCAAGCGACCACCGATCTGATCAGCGACGATGGATCGGTGGAAGAAGATACTTCACCTATGATGGAACGACCCAGCTATGTAACCCCTAGGAAGATGCTAGCTCAAAGAAAGGCACCGCAGGCTCCGGACACGGTGGACCATCAAGCAGATGAGCCAAGGTTCATCCACATGGTGGTTTCACAAGAACAGGCGACAGAGGATCCAGAAACAGAAACAGAAAAGGGGGAACATGGGATTGCTGGGGCGGACCACGATGGAGCGCCTAAGCAGATCGACGTCGTCGAGGAGCATCCCGCCGATCGGGAACAGCAGTGTGCAACCGACCAGGACGGTTTGGATGATATTGCCCCAGAAGAAGATCAAGTTTGCATACATGAGGGCGGGGATCAGTACATTCAGGAGCTGGAGAGCCAGATAGCAGTCCTCCCTGAAGTGTCTGCCGATCTGCCCGATGTCACCTTGGACGATCTACAAGTGGGTGATCGGTATGTTAACAGTCCCGATCAGATCGATCAGCTTAAGAATATCATCTGGAAGAAGAAGCATCTCATGATCGGGAAAGGCAATGCCTTACCCCCTGCTGCTCGCGGAGAAATCTGTGACATCGATGTTGGTGATGCCAAGCCGATAGCCCAGCGATGCCAACGTGTGGCGCCACAGTACCGTGAGAAATTGTCTGATCTGATTAAAGGACTGTTGGCTACCAAGATTATCAAACCGTCGACCTCGCCTTGGGCTTCGCCAATCGTGATTGTAATCAAGAAGAAAGGTGTCGACATCAGGTTGTGCATCGACTATCGGTTGGTAAATCGGCTGACCAAGCTTATGGTTTCCCCGATGCCGCTGATCAGCGATCTGCTAGAAGATCTCGACAAGACCCTATGGTATTGCTCGCTGGATATGGCAAGTGGATTTTGGGTGGTTTCGATGACCGATCGGGCTCGCGAGATTTCCGCATTTGTTACGCCGTTCGGTCTGTTCGAGTGGAACCGTATTCCGTTCGGTTTGAAGAACGCGTCACAGATCTACAAGATGCTTATATACAACGCATTGTATGGAATCTTCAAGATCAGTACCGATCGGGACCCCACCGAAAACCATGATGTACTTACAGAGGGGTGAACCCGACCGGGAAAGGAGCCGTCCGTTCTGTGGAGGGGATCGTATATCGTCGACATTCTGATCCCTGTTTCGTCATGGAGCGATCTGTGCGAGAAGTTCGAACGGTTGTTGGATACATGCGATCACCAGAACCTGTCGATCAGTGCTGTGAAGAGTTTTTGGAGCATGTCCAAGGTCGCCTATTTAGTCATATGGTGTCAATCAGTGGGTTGGAGGCTAATCCTAAGGATCAGTAGTCACTGAGCAACCTCCCGTTTCCCAGATAACTGAAGGCAATGCATTCCTTCTTAGGGAGCCTGAATTACTACAGCCGCTTCACTGAAGACTTCGTGATTTACGCGGCCGTGCTGTACGAGCTCCGGGAAGTCGACTACCATATGATGTGAGAAGGAGATCGGGCAACTTTACGAGGGGCTGCGACTCCGATCTGCCTGCAGATTTTTCGCCGGTGGAGGCAGATGACCACATGGAGCGTGCACAGGTTGCTTTCGGTATGCTGAAGGCCAAGATGGCGACGGCGCCGATTCTCAGGCACTTCGATCCGGAAAAAATGCCGATCGTCATTGTGTATGCTAGTAAGTGGGTCATTTCTGCCACTCTAGTGCAAGAACATGATGGAGTGTACCACCCGGTCACTTTTACGAGCCGGACATTGAAGCCTTACGAAGTCAACTATGGGATCGTCGAAAAAGAAGTTCTGGCTTTACTACGGATTTTGGATGTGTGCTATAACCTGCTGGTCGGCCGACCTGTGAAGGTCCTATCAAGAAAGTCAACATTGACCTGGCTGTTATCAGCCAATGGGATGGACGGTCGGCTCAGCAGATGGTCAGCGATCTTGTCACAGTGGTCCCTCGAGGCTGTCAAGTGCACCAAGGGGAGAGAAAGAGATATTGGGCACGTTGGATGCCAGTATCACCCCTCGGTCTGAAATGTATGAGGCTCTGATGGCGATTGTCCCAAGGAAGCAACCTCGACAGTCAATCTCGATGCCGCCACCGATCGTCGATCGGTATGAGGAACTCCTGGTCTTGAGTTTCGACGGATAGGCTAGCCTGAAGAAGAAGGTCGACTCCCATAGTGCCATACTGAGGAAGTTACCATAATGGTCTATAGTAGCAGCCGCCGCCGATTTCACGCTGGACATAACGTTCAACGAGGCAGAATATCGGGGCTCCTTCTATGTCTCGATCTGCTGGCATCACAGAAGAAAGGTCGGATCATCATATGTGGTGACTCCAACTTAGTGATAAGGCAGATCACCGGGGAGATCGACTGTAAGGCACCACGGCTGAAGTTGTTGAATGATCGGGTGATGAAGGCGCTGGAAGACTATCCCAACAGATATTGCACGTGAAACGGGATTGGAACAGAAGCGCAGATCACCTCGCGACCCAAGCTATGCGGGACCAGATCGGGGCGACGATCACGGAGGAGGTCGATCTACATGAACGTATGAACATAAACAGGCTCCCGAAGTTGATCAAGCCCAAGGAAATCCCTGATCAGGTGCATGTGATGGCGGCGACTAGATCGCGAACTCGGAAGTCTCGCCGATCGTTCCCAAAGGAAAGGATAAGTGAGTACGTTGTACAACAGCTAAGGGCGGAACGGATCCTCAAGGCGCAGGACGAGTAAGAGTGGATCGTCAACCTGAAGGCTTATCTGCGCGGTGAATTGTCCAAGTTGACAAATGGTCAGGTGAAAGAGTGTGCCAAGATCGCGGACAGTTACGATGTGGATGAAAATGGATTTCTATATTACTGCCGCGACACTGATCAAGACAGTGCCGATCGAGATCGACTGGCGAAACTGGTGAACCCTGAGTTGCTGCAGCCGGATGTCCTTCATCACTACCATGTGAGTCTAGAAGGGGGACATCAAAGCATAGGCAGAACATATCACAAGCTCAGGGCCCACTTTCACTGGAGAGGACTTTTTCGAAGAGTGCAGAAATATGTGGGCTGTTGCACGGATTGCGAGACCGGAAAGGGCAGACCGATTATCAAGGGCCGATCGCCCGGAAATATCGAGGCTACCTACCCTTTCCAGGTGATAGAAATGGACCACATACCTTTACTGCCTAGATCGACACGCGGCAACACTGAGCTGCTGATCTGGGTTGACTTATTCACCGATCTGGTGATTGCAAAGGCTAGTGCATCCCGATCTGCGGAGCAGATCACCCAGAGTTACGAAGAATACGTGTTTAGAAGGTTCGGCTCCATCGAAGTTATCAGACACGATCGGGAACCCGGTTTTATGGACGAGGTGTTCCGGTCGTTCAATAACATGATAGGCCAGAAACAGAGTGCGACGATGGCATATCGTCCGCAAGCGAACGGATCGGCTGAAAGCATGGTTCAGACAATAAAAAGGGCGATCAATATGTATGTGGCCGACCCAGACCAACGTGACTGGGATGAGTATGCAGAAAGACTGGTATTTGCACTCAACTCTTCAACCGATCGGGTCCGAGGAGAAACTCCTTTCTGTCTGGCGTATGGATGGGACCCTCGATCGACACTTTAAGCGGCGATACCTATCGGTTGCACCCGGACCCGCGATCGCTATGATCGACGCTGGCGCATGCAGGTCCAGAAACACTACCAGCATGCGAAAGAAGTCTTCAATGAAAAGTTGCGCCATTCCACGAAAGATCGAGCAGATCGGAATAACGATCAGGTTCGCCCTCATGGTATTGTTGAACCAAGGGCAAGGGTATGGTTATACCTCGATCGGGTCAAGGAAGGCTATGCAAAGAAGTTGGCTCATATGTGGCACGGTCCTTTCCGTGTGGCAGAGCTGATCGGTGAGCATGTTGCCCGTCTGATCACGATCGGCACGGATTATAAAGTTTTTCCGATCGTGCATGTGTCCAAACTGAAGCTTCTCAGAGAGTTCCTCGATCGGCCTAAAATACTCTGTCAGGTGGACGAAGCGGAGAGATTCGATTTTGATGAAGCTCTGCTGCCGGAAGACAGTTGGTAAAGGCCATCGGAAGAGGACGAATTCGAGGTGGAAAAGGTGCTAGATGTCCGATCGGTCAAGAAGACACGTTTCGATCGCACCCACCGAGAATATCTGGTCCGCTGGAAGGATCATGACGAAGCAACTTGGATCGACGAACTCGATCTAAATTGTGGAGCACTGCTACGAGAGTTCGAGAGAGAACGAGTCAGTCGGATTCGCTTCGCAGTGATGCAGAATCATGAAGATGAAGATCAAGACACGCAGTAGCACCGATCAGTATATCGATCGGTGTGAATATGTGTAAGGTCTGAATTATTGTGAATTAGTGTGATGAACTGTGATGAACCGTGACGAACTGGAGTAGTGGAGTGACGAACGTGGTGATAATTTTCGCGGTGTGGATGGAAACTGTTTGTGATAACGTGTTGGTACAAGTTTGGAGAAAGTAATCAAATTTGTTCAAGTGATCAGGTGATCAGGAATTTGGAAAGAATGATGACATGTATTATGGATTATCTGGTCAGCTAACTGCCGCATCAAGATTCGCAGTCACCCCACAGACGACCGATAGTCAATGCCGGATGGGCTTCGATCTGGTCCTGATGCTGATTGCGCCAGGGCTCCTTCCAATCGATCTGGATCAAGGCGTCTTTCAGGTCTGCGATCGGCTCGTCACAATGAAGACCGGGATACCAGACGCCGTCGTCAGCTAATACCCCGGCTTTCTCAATCCGACGCTTGGCCATATGAAGAACTACAGGATATAGAAAGATGTCTATGTCGCACTCGCGCGCCAGCATCCCTCCCAGAACGAACTGGCATAGGGTCTGCCAGGCCTCGCCCGCCCGACTTCGGAGCTTCTTCCGGTTCTTCTGGAATGAGATCAGGCCTTGATCATGCTGCGCTCGATCAGGAGGAAGCACTAGATAGTGTGTAGACTCCTAGATCGCTTGGCTGTAGGCTTCATTGAAGCCTTCACTCGACCCAAGAACGAGTCGATCCACGCAGTCGACGCAAACATGGACCCCAGATTGGGGCAGATGAACACTTTCCATGGCTGATCTGCATACAGACGGACGATTTGTGGTGCTGTGACCAGGTCCGCCTGCCATGCAGAAGCGGCAAGAGCCTTTGAAGCTGGAGGAAAATCCAGGAGTCTGGAAGCGATAGAGACCGGGATAGTATCTGCTTTGTCAGGGCTGATCGGTGCAAGCTACCGATCTGCCCCGGTGACCATGGCAAAGTGGCATCTGAAGTCAACGTCGGAAGGGGTCGATCTCCTATCAACACTCCTTTCAATCTGGCGTGATGGCGCAGCCCAGATGTGCCAGGCTGGAAGGAAGGCGCCAATCCGGTCAACTCACGCGTTCGTGCAACACCATCGCCTTGGGAGCTGATACCTGATAATCCCCCGATGCAGAAGTCGCTGGAACAGGACCTAGGCGTCGATCTGATTGGGACATGGAAAAAGCGGTGAGCATGAACTCATAATCTCCCGATCCGTTTCCCGAGTCCTCTCCGGAGGAGATCTCTATATGCTTGGTGTGAGCGGCGCGGGGGCGTAAGGGCGCATGGGATTTGACGATGTTCGACGTATTATCTGCGTCCGATCTTTGGCTCGGAAGAAGCGCCTGAGTCTTAGATTTATTTTGGGGCTCCGCTTGCTTCTCCTCGAGTTCGGAGTCGTGCTCTACGCCCCGCACCCTTGAGCCCTTCGACGCGTCCTTACGCTACTTGGAAGTTTTTGGAATCTTGGAGTGTTTTTTTTAGCCAATAAGTGGCGTCGTTTCCGATCGTGGTGCAGATCGATCAGAGCGGCCGAAGTAGATCGGTCAACGATAGAGCCTGCAGCCAGACGCCGGTACAACAAGTCGGTCAACTGTTGGTGGCACCGATCTACGGCCACCCAACGACGGTTTGACTCCTGGGTCCAGGCGTCCTATCGGCTTTGGAAGGACTCGACCTTCTCGATCTGGTCCTTGACCACGACCTGCAACTCGCCGATCTGCCTCTCCAGGTCACCATGTTGTGTGCGGAGTAAAGTCCTATCGGACTGATCCTCCGACCTCTGCCGGTTGACCAGCGCGAGCTGTTCCCGGAGGTGTGACCTGTAGGCCTTAAAACGAGACAGATCATGGCGTGCGCCGATCAGCCCGTCCAAGATCGATCGGAGCTGTTCGCAGTGGTCATGCGACTGCCGATCAGCCGCGAGTAAAGCGTCAAACGCTTTGGCGATGTCGGTGGGCAGCCGATCTGCAAGCGAAGGAAACTTAGAGCAGATCCTAGACGAAAAACAGACCGATCAGCTTACCTCGCGTTGTTTGTTGGGCGATCTGGGCCCGGAGATGCGGGTTCTCGGCAATCACCTCCTGCAACTTCGCGGACATGGGGATCAAGGTATCCACTTCCTTCCGAAGTGGTAATAATGACGTATTCTTAACGTCCAACTGCGACTGAAGCTCCCGGACTGTCTTCCGGAGCTGATCGACCCCGATCTGATGCCCATCCGGTGTGTCGGATTCTGGAGTGTTGAGAGGGCTGTCAGATCGGGCCAATCGGGGAGGCGAATTGACATGGGCGATTGGGAACACAGGGCACCTGCAGAAACGAGCGTCAAGAGAGGTTACAAAATTATCAGGTGCACAAGGACAAATACCTGGCGAAGGCGTATTAGAAGATCTGTACATCGGTGAGGAAGCCTGCTACTGTGAAGATCTGGGATGCCAACTGGTGGTGAGATCGGGTCGATACCGTTTTGCGGCTGCTACCCGACTCAGGGGCGGCTGTGGTGAAGTGGATTCAAGAATTTTAGTCACTTTGTGTCAGCGGCACGCCGATCGGCTTATCAGCGATCGGATTGGTGGAAAACAAGGAGGATTTTAAGCCTATCATGTGCAAGAAGTGCCTAGAACGCAGATTTTGGTAGGTCACATGATATTGCGTGTACTTCACACATTTCATGCTTGTACAAATTGGGGAATAGGATTCGTAAGTTTTGGTTTTTCCTTCTGAGAGTGTTTTGGTTTTTCCGTCTTTCTTGGTCATTAACACCTCAACAAGGAAGTCGTTCGCATCTTTGCACAGTACATCAGTCGCCTCCGCACGCCGCGGAGTGTTTGGGAGCAGAGGGTCGAGTAATCCCCTCTAGCTCATTATACCCGGTCGGGACGCGTTACAGACGCACTTGGCCCGCCGGAAATCCCTCGACGGGAGTACGCATTGGTCGGATTCGCAGGCCCAAGTTACACACGTTTGGAACGTGTAAACAAGTCTTTGGATTGTTACGTAGATATCGTTCGTGGAGTTTGTTACGTTCTCGTTGGGTCTCCATATTGGAATATTGGACTTTTCTTCATACATTGGTTGGGATCTACGATCGGTTAAGCGATCCGCCCTTTGGAGTACACTTACTCTGAGTATAATTGGTCTGTCCGTACTCAGGGTGACGAGTTCCCTACCCAGCACGGTCTTGCATTTTAGACCCAAATCAATTCACAGCGACGATCCACCCAGTGTGAAATCAGCCTATTCCATCGCGTACACAAGGTGAGATGGAGACGCAAAAATCGGACCAGGCGTCCTATGCTGATGATCGGTCGTCTGCTAGCAGCGGACGATCAGATCGGATCGTAGGCGACGGTTCGCGGGGTACCCCTCCCGTCAGTTGGAAGGCTGGGCACGATGGTGGTCAGGCTCTCGACACTACGGTGTTCGATTTTGAACTTGACTCCACCACAGAGGCGTGACAGCCAGCCACGTGTTAGTACACAGGTGGTGTACACTACATTTTGGCTAGGTAAGAATTTAGTAAGTTCTACTTAGTATTACATATATTTTACATTAGTATAAATTAATTTAAGCTAATTGCATATTAAATATATATTCAGTTTACAAATAACACTAATACTGCTAGGCGCACGACCTCGACCGGTCGCGCGCGCATTCAGTGTAGTAGTGTAAGGGAACACCTTCCCTTACCTACTCCCCCTTTCTAAGGGGAGCCTTGTTTCAAGGCGTTAGTTAACTCTAACTGGTAAACCAAGGGAAACCTTGGTCCCGAGTAAGAGAGAACTCTCTTACTAAGCCCTTTTATAAGGGATTATCGGCTAAGTAGCGGCACATCACCGCTTTAGGAAAGCCTTCCTTTGTTCTCTAGCCGCACCGTGCGTGTACGCACCGGCTACAAAACCTCCAGGCACTCCAGGCGTCTCTCGCGATATTCCCACGCGAGGCTCACCTCCTCTTTCGATGCCTTCATCTGCCGATAGAACGTTTAACGTAATCCGCTGCCCAATGACTCGAAATTCTTGATGCTTTCTTGGAATGGTGTATCGCCACCTCCAACCGGTGAATCCTTTACCGTAACCGGCGAAACACTTCGCCCCGATCATTGAGACCGCTCTTCTTCCATTTGATTTAACCTGTCGTTCATCTGGTCTACCTGTACGAGCAGCGCCTTCAGTGCGCCCTCCGGGTCAAACGACTCGCCTTAATCCATGGTTCAGGCGCTACAACCAAACAACAACTGCGACAGCAACGTAATCACCAACGTAACAGTCGACTTCACCCCATCAAAGTCAGGAGTCCGTCCCGGGTAATCACCAACGACGAGAACATAACTTGAGTATAATTTAAACTTTATAACCACTTACGTGCCCCCGTGTTCTTTGGCCTCATAACTGTTGGGAATTGACACGAGTTGGGAGCACGTGTGTATTCCTGGAATGTCAGTCTTGGTCGTTAGTGCCTTACCGTCGTTGGGATACAGATTTCTTAGAAAAAAGCGCGCCCTACTTGATCAGAGTAGGGTCGCACGAGGACAGGATGTAATTGTGAGTTTTAAGGTAAAAAATATACTAATTATAAATGCGTACTTAAGAACCTAACCTAAAACTTAATGTAAAGATAAAATTCCAAAGTAGCTAAAAATTCATAAATGCAAAAATGACCACAATGGTCGTGCATCACTTGAAGTCTGTATGCAACCTAATTACAGGCTGCACACACGCATCGCTTGGTAAAATTTCAACAGTTGATGTTCCAATGATCACTCCCCTACTAAATTAGACCATAGCAGATTCGTAAAACATGTAACGGTTACAAATAAGAAGACGAGATAAGAGTAGAGACTCCATTAATGCTCCATCTTACAAGCAAGAAACGCTTGGGTAAATCATGCCGCTGTCAAGCAGAGACGTAACACTACTTCTTAAAATTTAATATGGTCCGAAAGATGAAATATTACGGTGTATACAAATGTCAACTTTTTCAAATGTGGTACACCTCCAAAACGCGGGAGAATCTGCGCTTTTGAGGTCTTCCACATTTGACACAATTGACATTTACATACACGGTTATATTTTTTGTCATAATTCTTATCAAGGACTATTTTTCCGGTTGAATTTTCGTTACATAAATTTAGCAAATCAACCGTGACGTCTGTGCCTCGTCCTGTTGAATGCCATTGTTGTCCTTCAGTTTTAGTTCGCACTATTTTAAAATATTCCCATTTTATTAAAATTAAGTACGTCCTCTTGCATTCATTTCTTTTGAAACGAGTAAAAATGTCATTACAGTCTCTTCATCAACACTAGCACCTTCTGCAAAATTTTGTAGCTGAATAGTTGTTTCTTCTCGGAGCCAGAGATCCCTCCAACGGGATATAAATGCCAGGGTATTTTTCTCCTTGTGCTTACTTAGCGAGAACACCTTGTGTAGTATAGGCTTACGAATTAATTTTCGTGACAGGAAGCTTGTCGCTCACGACGAAGTGCCTTCACGCAGCTCTTTGTATCTGTTGGCTTACTCGTTCGTTGTGGGTGAGATCTCAATTTTCATTGTGGGCCACTCAGATTTTTATGAAAATAATATTTTCCACTGATGATTATCATATTTAGAACAAATGAGTTGGTGGATGCAAAAGAAATGTGGTGGTGCGCTGAAATTTTCTACGTAGGTTCAAATCCTACTTTCTCCAAAGAAAAAAAGCGATTTTACCTATATAGCTCACCTTACCTGCTACCGCATTAGTTCTCCACCCCGCCCGCAAGCAGAGAGTCTGCATTCACGGCGAAACGGACTGGCTCGAGAGCAGCGTGCTCGACAACGTGCTGTTGAGACGCCAGAGCAACTAGAACAACGCCGCCGATATCCGGCAGCGGCAAGACGTGCTCAGCGTTCGCGGAAGCTTCTGGAAGACCGCATGCGCGCCGATGAACCGGAGTTCACCCTTGCACGTCAGGAATAATTCTTCAGCTTAATCTGCCAGGGTACGAACATAATCGACATGCCGGAATGTTGCCAGCGGACGCTGAGAAGATTTTAAACTAGGAAGCTTCCCAGGTTTGAATCTGGATCAAGCCGAGCGTTCTGGTCTCTCTTTTTTTGCACACATGTCATCCTTAAACATGTAATCTCCTAAAAAAAATACACGTGACTTGAAGATTGATGAAGCTCCTATGATTGCAAGTTTTCGTGTTGAATTTGCTAGATCAGATGTAATGATAGAATTGAGTCAACTACCTGAAGAATCACGTGGGTATTGGAATTACCGTGTAGCGGAAAGAAGTCCACACAATAAAAGTCTACAGGAAATATCATCGATGAAAAAGATTCTTTATTGTTTGAATCGGGTGCTGAAGTATGGATCATCTTTTCAACCCTTACTCGTAAGGTTGAGTGCCACGTTGATTCAAGTCATCGGCAAGAGTGTTTTGGTATAGACAAGCACGTACCTTATCGAAGATCGCACCAAAAGGAATCACGCACTTGCCGAGACATTAATATACTATGGAATTTAATGCCGTTTGGCCAAGATGTCATCTTCGGGATGGAGTACATGGGTCCCGCCCGAATACGACCTGATCTGTCTCACAGGTCACTATATTTATTGGACGAAGTTATGATACAGATGGCTGAAAGACATCCTCTCAATGGAGTCACGTCTTGTGGAGCTTGGAAAATATCTACAGATTCCTCTTGCCAAATCATCGGAAGTGCCAACACGGATGGAAGATTGCCACAGATCAAAGCTATGGGTTACGCGAATTAGTTGGGTCCTATTACTGAAGGACGGATCAAAATTCACTAATTTATTTGCTTTAAGTGTTTAGTCCTAAAAAGAGGAAAAAGTGGTAAACGCCTTATTATCAGTCAATAAACCATGTTGAATGGAGAATATTAGCCAATAAAACCAGTAAAATGCACTTATCCAGTTGACTTTCAAGCTAAGAACTGAGTACGTAAACTACGAAATCCAAATCCGGTACTTTTGATACATCAAAGGTACTAAAATCTCATTAGATCTAATACATAATTCAAAATTCTCCCAACTACCTCTAACAGGGTGATCAGATACCATCTGTATATTTTATCTAATTTAATTCGCTATTATATATAGGGAGGGGGAGAAATCACCCCAGATTTTTCGCAAAATCACCCCAACCGTGGGCTTTTCAACCCAATTTTTTGTATACTGTACAGTATGAGTCATCATAAAATATACGACACGTCAAAAACAGTGGTGTTATAAGAAATGCGCTTAGCTCTAATAGCATCTCCACCGCGCCGTGTATATGGTAGTGTAAAAAGCACCGACGGGGAAAAAAGGGTCGCAAAATATTAATAGTTTGTTCTGTAAGCGGCACCGCGTCACTCGCTAAATGACTGTTTATCCGGTTACATGCAGCTGAATGCTTCCGCCTTTCTCTAAAACTGGGGCGTTATAGCATCACAGTTTCTTGCCGTATTGGAACAGGCTCACATAGAGACCAAATAAAGCTCACTTTCATTGTACAAGACTGTAACGTGAGTCACCAACGACGTTGGGATCATCTATGGTTCTTCAGTTCTGATCAGTTAATTCTAGAATTCGGCTACGAGGATCAAACTGTTCTCACTTTTGGTGCAACGTTCTGTAGAAAAACATTCTTGACCGCTCTCGACCGTAAGAGCCAACTCAATTGTCAGATTCTGATGAAGAACTGCACCAGTTTGTATTAATTATGATGCAATTGGATCAAATGGATTCTGAGGAAGAGGAGGAAGAACGCCAAAACCGACGCGGAGGATCAAGTCCAGGACGAATGCCTAATGTCAATCCTAATCATTTGAATGCACATGAGAGATTGTGGAATGATTATTTTTCTGCAAGACCGTTATACAACGACGAACAATTTCGAAGACGATATCGAATGTCGAAGACAGTGTTCAATCGCATTCTTGATGACATCGTTCACCATGAAGAATACTTCGTACAAAAGGCGGATGCACTGGGTAGAATTGGGCTCTCTTCTCATCAGAAATCACCGCTGCCTTGAGAATGCTTGTCTATGCATCTCCTGCAGATTCATTAGATGAGAATCTCAGGCTTGCCGAGAGCACAGCTCTTGAAAGTCTGCAACGGTTTTGTTGCGCTGTTGTTGAGGTTTTTGGCCAGGAGTATTTACGTCCCCCTAACGAGGCAGACATAGCGTCTATCTTGGAAACCAATACCGCTCGAGGATTTCCTGGTATGCTTGGGTCTGTGGACTGCATGCACTGGGAATGGCAAAACTGCCCTAAAGCGTGGGCGGGAATGTATCAAGGTCGATACAAACAGCCCACTGTCATTTTGGAAGCAGTGTCAACGTCAGATTTTCGGATTTGGCATGCCTTCTTTGTAATGCCAGGATCCAACTATGATATCAATGTCTTACAACGGTCGACATTGTTCCAGGATTTTGTCAACGGTAAATCTCCTATAGCATAGTTTCGTGTCAACGGTAATACCTATAGGTCCACATACTTGCTTGCTGATGCTATTTACCCGAACTGGTCAACCTTTGTCAAGACCGTACCCAATACTTTAAACAACAAACAGAAGCTCTTTGCACGACAACAGGAGGCTGTAAGGAAAAATGTGGAACGAGCCTTCGGTGTGCTTCAGGCACGATTTCCCATACTGAACACTACATGTAAGCTGTGGAGTGCTTCCAGTATGAAGGATATCATCGTTGCTTGTATCATCCTGCACAACATGATAGCGGAAGACGAACGTCATACTTACAAGCCTCATGAGTATCTGTTTGACGAAGACTTTGAGCGTCCTCTGATAAGACCGGCTACTCAGATTCCTGCTGAAATGGAGGTGCAGCGAACAAACCTACGATATCTACACAATTCTGACTTGTCCAAACAGCTACAGCAAGATCTTATTTAACATATCTGGCAAAACTTCGGCGACGAGATGGAGCTGTAACTTCTGTGTTTATAATTGCTCGAGTCTACGCTTGAACTTGGCTAAGTACTCTTGCCGTTTCAGCTTAATAAATTCTTTGTAATTCTCCAAGTCTGGATTACTGCCGAATAGCTTCACCGCGTATTCATCTTCAGCTATTTGTTTGAGCTCTTCGGCAACGCGTTTTTTCTCCTCGGAGATTCGCACGAGGTCACGTGCCGCTTGGACGAGCTGTCGCCGACGTTCTTCTCGATCTCCTTCTGCCGACGAACTTCGTTTCGCCCGTTTATTTCCGGGCGGGCGCTCACCGGAATCATCAGCCAGCATTCCCGCTGGACTGTCAGTCACCGCGGGAACATCAGCTCCAATCATTTTTAATTTTGGTGCGTCTTTCAAAACGTGGAACGCTTTCAGGAATTCGAAGGGCTTCTTTGATTGGTCTTGAAACCGCCTCAAGGTTTCCTCCAGGGCCATCGCCTCGTTCCACCCTGAAGGTAGGTCCCGTAAGAGGCGATTGAATATACATCAGACGATCTATACAGCCCTGGACACGGTATTCCAGTGACACTGTAGGGCTTCCAGAGTTCGCTCTGGCGAACTTTCATCTTTGCTGCTGCTGAAATCAGCAGTTATTTTCTCCCAGAACGTCGACGACTGCTGGTAGCAGCCGGCGATGGGGTCTACTGATATCCGCAACCAACATGTTGCCAGCAAGGCGCTTTCATCGGGATGAAAGTTCTTGCCTCGCACCCGCTGTGGGTCGAAGCAGTTGCAACACGTTCTTCTTCCTGGCTCATTTTCAGTAAAATGGGTAGCTGCGCAGGTTTTACACAGTGTCTATCCGGGAATGTATATTCGCACTATGGGATATTTTTTGATACCCAATATGTAAAAAATATGGCGATTTCCTGTATAAAACGGCGCGGTGGATGGACGCCCAAATAGTTTCGTAATGTATCCGGAGTTTACACTACCATATACACTGCGCGGTGGAGACGCTCTAATCATTGTAGAGTCAGACAAGTCATACAATAGCTGTATCTAGCAAAGAGTGTAAGCGCGAGGATCCAAAACCATATCCAATTTAATTATAGAGTAACATTATCTTTCTGGGGATGGGTGGTCCACTCGTAGAATCTCTTATTCTCCTTGCCAGCATGTTCCTTTCTAGTGGAGGTTTTCTGCTATACTTTTTGGGTGGGTCGATAGAATAAGGTGCCGTGACGACTGCCAGTGCTGCGAGCTTGTTTCAGGCTTATTCACTGCCACACCAGTTAATTCGCATCTACGAGACATTATATTAACCTTTTATTATTTATGAGTTAAGTTTATGTGCAATATATATTTTTATAATTAATAAAGCTATTGCAGCTAGTGAGAAAGGAAGTAAGACTTTTTTCCGGCATATTAACTGGGTTGACGATACTAGCCATATGTATCATGTAGACTCACCAGTACATGATTGAATTATTGCCGATGCTTAATATATTGAGGAGAAACTACAAATTGCTAAAAAGCATTTAGTTACAAAGAAACTAAAAATGCATGGCATTAAACCAAGCTTTATATTTTGCTCAATCATTTCAATGCTATGAATAGCTTCATCAAGGTTAGCTTCATCTTGTTCATATTTTGCTTTATAATCAGCTGATTATCATATCAAACTAGCAGAAAATATCTTACCGGTAATTAACACGAAACATTGAAAACGATGCGCCGATAGACTTCCGGTGTCTGGAAGCATCCCTAGCGATATTTTTCCTGTCCAAGAGCATGGTCAAATGCGAATGTGGAGACAGACAAGTTTTTCCAGCTTTAGGCGAGAATACGGCAATGCTGGGGAGCTTTCCGAGGTATAAATTAGTCGCACGTGTGCTTCTGGGCGACCCAACAATCCATGACTAGAGCGTTTCACTATTATTATTATTATTGTTCTACGCGAAGACTAAAAGCTTTCAATTTTATTCGTGGACAAGTGATAATCGGCGTTGAAACGGGTGTGTTTGGTCCAATGATGCCTATTCGTACGCACTCATCGTTTTAACGAAGCTTGGATTTGTGGCGGATGTGAAAAATATATACTTTGCGATGCGATTCAGTGGTGAGTGGACATGCTCAATCCTTTGACAATCGCTCAAACTGTTGAGAGGCCTGAATTGTATTAGCTCGGGGTCAGGTCCCTCTCGCGATGAACTACTGCTTGGAATTATCGGACGGAAATGATGAGACTATTGATGGCCTTCTTATCAAAAGTGGGCCAATATGTCCGCTTTTTTCTGTTAACAAGGCAGAGTCTAACAGTACGACAGATGTTTTTGACGTGTCGTATATTTTATGATGACTCATACTGTACATTTTACAAAAAATTGGGGTGAAAAGCCCACGGTTGGAGTGATTTTGCGAAAAAGATGGGGTGATTTTTCCCTCGCCCTTATATATAGGATCGCCCTACCCGCACCCCCCCCTCTACCCTAGGGGCACCCCCCACGTGACTTTCGACCAATAGAGATGAATATTGCTACTAATAATAAAGAGATGGTATCGTGCGGTAAAAAAGGTATCCTGAAGCGGTAACCATCTCTTAATAATTTAAGGGAGAGGGAAAAATCACCCCAGCTTTTTCGCAAAAGCACCCCAGGCATGGGCTTTTCACTCGTTATTGACCCATTATCGCAGAACAAATGCTCTAATTATGCATGAGTGGTGCTTGCCGTTTATTACACCTCTGGCTGTAGTCGGGTGGTGGATGATTTTTTATTCTTCAGTTGCTATATAAAACCTAGACAGGTGATTAATTATGTCAGACGCTGCCGCCCCCGCCCAGGATGCGCCCAATCATGAGGAAGATGTGCACAAAGTGAATCTGGTGTCGATGGATGGTAATAGCTTTGAAGTCCCTCGCACTGTCGCTGCCATGAGTGAGCTAGTGAAGACGCTCATTTCCGGTGCGTTGCTTAATGCCCAATTAAATAATGACGTTCTATGCTGACGTATTCATTTACCTTATTAAATAGACGACGAGGAAGATGATGAAGTGCAGGAAATTCCTCTTCCTAATGTCAAGAAGCACGTGTTATCAAAAGTGATTGAGTTCTGTATCCACCATCAAGATAACCCCATGCGTGAGATTGAGAAGGTTTGTATTATTAGTTTGATATGTATACTGTAGCCGGTGCGTATACGCACGGTGCGGCTAGCGCACAGAGGAAGACTTTTCCTTAAAGCGGCGTCTGACGCTACTTAGCCGATACGCCCTTATAAAGGGCTTAGTAGGAGAGAGATCTCCTACTCGGGGCCAAGATTCCCGTGTTGGTTTACTTCTTAGCCTTAACGGCTGTGTTCCCTTACTAAGGGTGTAGCTAAAGGGAGGACTCCCTTTACACTACGGCACTCACTACACGCGCGACCGGTCGAGGTCGCGCGTCTGTACGATAGAGTGAATTGTAAACTGAATATATATTTAATATGTAATTAGCCTAAATTCATTTAAACTAATGTAACTATATGTAATACTAAGTAGAACATACCCAATTTGTACCTAGCTAAAATGTAGTGTACACACCTGTGTACGGACACGTGAATGGCTGACGCGCCGCCACCCAAGGGCACCTGTCCTGATTGGTTAAAATAACCAAAGGTTCGAATCCTTTCAAACCGGTCAATACTGACCTCAACCGTAGTGTACTCATGTACACCAGCACTCATTGTTACCCTAATGTAACCCCGTTACATCCTCTCCCATCAAGACTATTGCTTACGCAATAAATCAATTTTTGTTGGAGAATTCCAACGCCAGTACCTCTGGCTATCCATGAACACCTTTAGTGGTGTTATGAAAGAAAACTATTCCGATAACTCGGAAGTGGATGCCCTTGGGGAGATCTCCCCAACGGCTGGTCACGCTGACAGCGCCGAAAGGCGCTGTCGGTCGTCCAACCCATTCCCCTCGCGTGGGGGAAACGCACTAACTCGTTCGCCACCGTTACCCGCTTGGGGTGATACCTCCAGGTCGCCACAGGCGACCACCACCAATGAACCGTCCTCGGTTCATGAGGCCCGACGTGCCGTACGGGCACGGAAGGGACCTCGCGACCCTCAAAAGAGGGCTAATAACGCGGTCAAGAGGGGTTTAGCCTCCTATGCCCCTGGTCCAGCGGCTATACTGCCGCGTGAAATTGCGCGTCGGAACCAACTCCGGGCCCGACTACTAACGCCCAAGCATTTTACTGTTAAGTCCTACCGGACGCGTCTCGGGAAGCAGGCACGCGGTGCCCTCGTGGATATCATCCGCGAGATTCAATTTGTTCTCTTGCGGGACGAAAGCGTCGAAGACGCAGAACAGGCATTCCGCGCTTGGGCGGAAGGGGATAAACGCCTCCCAACTTTGATGCGCTGTACAACAGCTTTTCCGAACCCGACGTTCGGGTAGAGAGGGCGCTACTATTGGCCTATGCCCAGGCCAAAGCGCAAGGGAAATTACCGGCCTCTTACTACACGCGCTCCGCTCTCGATGTGGTGCCGGAGAGCAACGCAAGCACAGCATCTACCTCCGGCGAACTCCCAGATACTGGGAATGAAGGGGCTTCTTCCGCCCCTTTGGTCGTTGACTCTCAGTGGGATTCTCCCGCTCGAAAGCGTCAACTACGTCACGGCAATCCTGCCGCAGAGGAGTCTCGTACTCCCACGAGCTCTGGGAATGTGGATACCCTTTCCACTTTACCAGATACTGGGTCTCACCCCGGTGATGGCGTCGTGCCATCAGGCGTTCCACACGGTAATGTGGAGTACCCTCCGCATAGAGAATTGGAGGAGGAAATCGCGCAATTGCGACATGAGATTTTCGAGCGCTGTGATTGACACAGCCATCGCATCCATGATGTCCACGAGGGACTCCACGATAAGTGGGATGCCACTGAACGCTTCGAGAGGAGGATTGCCTCTCTCGAGACGAACGCTGCGCAACTTCGTAGTCGCATTTTAGCCCTTTCGGGCTTCCTCCGCCCTGCCGTGTCTAACGCCTCTTATGGCTATTCGCCTTACCATCCCCCCAATAGGGAACCCTCCTCCGGGTCCTGATATGGCTTAAGCATACCCACATAGAAGGTTGGATGCGTACGCATCGCCTTCGGTATATCCAACGTATACGACAAGCCCTTTCGGGCTAGTACCTTAAAGGGACCCACAAACCTGGGGCGCAGTTTATTTCGTAACACGTTGGAAACTGCATGTGTAGGAAGATTTTTAGCGTTAAATAAAACACTTTCTCCTACTTTGTACACCCTTTTGTTACGCCGCCCCTTGAGGTCAGCTTGCTCCTTCTGCTTGTCTTGGGTTTCCGCCATGGCATCGCAGACGTGTCGTAAGACACTAAGGCGCGTCGATAAAAACTTATTCATGTGCTTTCGCACAGATACAGGGCTGACATCGGGAATCCCCCCCTCCAGCCCTGGTCCACACACGGGGCGTCAACGGAACTCTCGGATTCACTAATCCGTTCACGTAAAACGGGGTAAACCCCGTAGATGCATGGACCGAATTGTTGATAGTAAATTCGGCCATAGGAATCATCTCACTCCAACCCTTTGGAGAGTCCGGACACAAACTCCGGAGAATATCCTCCACAACGCGATTAACGCGTTCCGTCTGACCGTCCGTCTGCGGGTGATCCGCAGTGGACATGAGGAGCTTTGTGCCCAGCACCTTAAACAACGCTCCCCAGAATTATCCCGTAAAACGTGGATCCCGATCCGACACAACGGAATCGGGTAGACCATGCTGTCGAAAGACACGGTCTAGGAACACTTTCGCTGTTCCTTGTCCATCTATGGACTCTGGCACCGCCTCCAGGTGGGCCATCTTGTTCAAAAGGTCTACAAAGACCAAAATGACGGTTTTACCGGCCTTATCTATCGAAAAACCGAAGATATAATCCATACTAATGGATTTCCAACACTCCGTAGGAACGGGTAAGCTCGCCAAAGGCGCAGCTGAACTTGCAGAAGGTTTAACCCTCTGACACGTCTCACAGGTGCGTATATACGCACTGACCCACTTATACATGTTGGGCCACCAATACAAAGCGCTTAAAGCGCTGTAGGTCTTATCCCGACCTAAATTACCCCCGGTAGGGGCGTCATGTGCCTCAAAGAGTACTCTATACTTCAGTTCCTCATTATGAGGAACAACCACCCGCGGAGTGTCCTCCGCGCTCGTGCTATAAAATAGCAAACCGTCACAGTACCTGTAACGGTGTAAACGAGCTTTAGCTCGACTTGACAGGGTTGGCTCAGACGAGCCAAGTACCTTTCCACCCAACGCGCTGATAAGCGCCGTACACTGTGGGTCTTTCTCATACGCTTGGCGTATGAGATCCACTACAGACGTGGTGAAGAATGTCGCGTGAGCGAGCTCGTAATCGGGACGACGCGACAACGCGTCTGCAAGTACGTTCTATTTTCCCGGTTTGTACTTTACCTCAAAATTGTACTCCGCAAAGAAGGAGAGCCAACGGGCCATCCGTTGCGAGAGATGAGGCGACTTTGTCGCTATCCGTAAGGACGCGTGGTCAGTATAAACCACAAACGGCTTTGAGCCGAGTAGGTGAACCCTAAATTTGACAAGAGCATACTTCATTGCAAGTAGCTCCTTGTCATGAACGGGATAATTCCGTTCCGCAGCTTTAAGCTGCCTCGACTCAAACACAATTACGCGTTCCCTTCCTGTATCGTCTGCTTGTAACAAAGCACATCCGATTGCGAAATCGGAGGGGTCGCAGACGACGCTAAAAGTTTTCCCAGAGTCTGGGAGAGCAAGAACGGTAGCTTTTAACAAGCTCCCCTTTAGCGCTTCGAAAGCGTTTTGGTGTTCAGTTTCCCAACACCAATCAACATCCTTCTTAAGAAGGTCGGTTAATGGCTTCGCCATTTCAGCGTAGTTCTCGCTGTACTTGTGAAGATAGTTGGCTAATCCTAACCACTTCCGTAAATCTCTAAGATTTACAGGCGAAGGCCACTCCACAATGGCTTTCACCTTCGCGGGATCCGCCCGCACTCCATCCTTACCGATGAAGCATCCGAGGAAAGGAATTTCCTCAGCACCAAAGATACACTTGGATGCGTTTGCATATAACCTATGCTCTCATACATTCGAGCACAGCTCGAAGGTGTATAAGGTGCGTCTGAACATCAGACGAGTCGCCTTCCGCGCGACAATGAACGAATATAGCGTCGAAGTACGTATGAGCGTACTTCCTATGAGGGCGGAAGAGTTGAGTCACCAAGCGATTGAAAGTCGCTGGTGCATTTGAAAGCCCTTGTGGCATAACAAACCACTCCCACAGCATGCCGCTAGGCGTGCTGACCGCTGTAAGCGGAATATCGGACGCTCGCATGAGAACCTGGTAATAACCGTCTACCAGATCTAAGGCACTGTATACAGTACAGCCCGCCATATTGTTCTGGAGGACATCCTTCCGAGGAATCGGAGTCTGCATGGGTACAGTAGCTGCATTCAGCTTGTTGTACGCATGCACAATGCGCCACTTTCCGTTTGGGTTACGAACACAAAAAGTGGGAGATGAGTGGGTAGACTTGCTCTCCCGTACCATCCCTGCCTCTTCTTTCCCCTTGAAGAATGCGTCGATGACGTCGCATTGTTCCTTGTGGAGATGTCAATGCCTAGTGACGCAGTATTTGGTTCCAGGAACCAAATCAATTTCATGTCGGACTCCCCGATCCGGTGGTAACCTCATCGGTGGGTTGTCACTAATGACATCTCCGAATTCCTTTAACAAGGAATGCTAAGGGTCCTCATGATCTGCAAGGATCTTGAGGCCGCTTCGGGCATTTAATGCCAGTTTGGTTTTCACCAAAACTGACTCGTCCATCGTGGATGAGGGATTTAACTCCTCTTCCAGACGTAATACGACAACCTCGCCGATTTCTCCTGCTCTCAAAGTAGTTCCAAATTCGTTGAAGGACATCTCCTCCAACGACAACAGTTCGCCTACCCCAGGCAACCGTTTCAGGCTTACGCCTTCTGTGACAATACCTGTCACACTATTCAGCATCCGATAGGACTTCTGACTACTGTCCTCGGGACACATCCCGACACCCAGATGGGGGGAGTCAGTTGCCCCATCTATTGGAAGCGCCACGCGTCTATACACAGAGGTCTCTACCTCTACCACCGGTGACTCGCCGGTCTCACCTATTACGTCGTAATCGGAATCATTTCCAATGTGCGAAAGAGACGAACTTTGGGTCTCTTCGCTTGGAAGCGCCTCACGCTTAACCACAGGGGTCTCTACCCCTATGTAACGGGGTTACATTCGGGTAACACTGAGTGTTGGTGTACATGAGTACACCACGGTTGAGGTCAGTATTGCCCGGGTTGAAAGGTTTCGAACCTTTGTTTATTTTAACCAATCAGGGCATGGGCCCTTGGTGTGGTGGTGTGTCAGCCATCCACGTGTCAGTACACAGGTGTGTACACTACATTTTAGCTAGGTACGAATTAGGAATATTCTACTTAGTATTACATATAGTTTATATTAGTTTAAATTAATTTAGACTAATTACATATAAAATATATATTCAGTTTACATATCACTCTATCCTACAGACGCACGGCCTCGACCGGTCGCGCGTGTAGTGAGTGCGGTAGCGTAAAGGGAGTCCTCCCTTTAGCTACACCCTTAGTAAGGGAGCCTTGCCATTAATGCACTAGCAAAGGCTACAGTAAACCAACCCGGGAATCTTGGCCCCGAGTAGGAGAACTCTCCTACTAAGCCCTTTTATAAGTGCGTATCGGCTAAGTAGCGGCGAACGCCGCTTAAAGGAAAGTCTTCCTCTGTGCGCTAGCCGCACCGTGCGTGTACGCACCCGGCTACATCTGGTAGCACTTGTAGTCAATCCAACACCTTTGTTGGTGATCAACATCCTCTGCAAGGGATGGATGAGGACGATTGGGGTAAGCTAACCCCCGTCCAACAGGAAGACTTTAAAAGGCTGTTACCCATATTGGGTGAGGATGGAATGCGCCATCTAGTGGTGCAGGGCCTCGATGCCGTGCGTGAAAGGGTAAATGCTCTTATCGCCCATGGGGCGAGTCTTCGCGGGAGTTAGCCCGCGTCTACGGTGGTGCGCCCTCCGATATCGTTTAAGATAAAGGAATTCCCCGGGGAAAAGGGTGATAACCTTTATGT
>CM047580.1:1779208-1801964 GCA_026184515.1 Peronosclerospora sorghi
GATCTCCCGCCTATACGGCGATGAACCATGGAAAATTTTCGAACACCCCAAGATAGGACTTGTGTTCCACTTGACTCCATGGATCGGCACTTTGCTAGGACGGGTGAAGAATTTCAACAAAGATCCACGGCCAAGCAATTTGGGAAGCGTCCCACTACTTGATGCTTCCCCCAGACCGGGTGCGACAAGATCCGGGCCTGGCGACGTTCCAGAGCAAGCGCAAGCGACGTCGAATTCGGGCGGGCGGGGCTTGGCAGTCCCTGTGCCAGTACATTTTGGACGGGATGCGAGCCCGCGAGTGTGACGTCGACGTGTTCTTGTACCCGGTGTTCCTCCACATGCCGAGGCGTCGCGTTGAGAAGACCCTACTGCTGGCCGACGACGGCATATGGTACCCCGGTCTTGATTGCGCTGAGCCGGTCGCGGACCTCAAGGATGCTTTGGTCCAGCTTGACCGGAAGGACCCCTGGCGTAACCAGTTTCAGGATCAAGTGGAAAATCATCCGTCGATGTTCATCGGCCGTCTGTGGGGCGATAGCAAGTGAAGTCGCAGGTAGTCGACCAGATAACTCGTAATACATGTCATCATTTCTTTTTCATATGTCCGATCGTCAAATCACTTGAACTAATTTTACCACTCTCTCCATAGTTGCACCGAACACGTTATCGTAAACAGTTCCACCCCCATCACGAAAAATAGTCATCACATTCGTCATTACGCTACTCCAATTCGTCACAGTTCATCACAATTTCACATCAACTCCGGACTTTCCACATCTTCACACCGGTCTAGACCGACCGATGCTACTGCGTGTCTTGGTCTTGGTCTTCATGAGTCTGCATCACTGCGAAGCGATTACGACTGACTCGTTCTCGTTCGAACTCTCGTAGAAGAGACCCACAATTCAAGTCGAGCTCGTCGACCCAAGTTGATTCATCATGGTCCTTCCATCGAACCAGGTACTCTCGGTGAGTCCGACCGAACCTGGTCTTCTTGGTCGACCGAACATCTAAGACCTTCTCCACTTCAAACTCGTCTTCCTCTAATGGTCTTTCCCAACTGTCCTCCGGCAGTAACGCTTCATCGAAATCAAATCTTTTTTCTTCGTCTACCAGACAGGGAGTTTTGGGTCGATCAGGAAATTCTCGGACCAGCTTCAACTTGGACATATGCACGATCGGGAAGACCTTGTAATCTGTACCAGTTGTTACTAGACGGGAGCGTGCTCACCGATCAGCTCGGCAACACGGAAAGGGCCGTGCCACATGTGAGCCAGCTTCTTCGAATAGCCCGCTTTCACTCGGTCTAGGTATATCCATACCCTCTCCCCTGGTTCTATACCGTGGGGTCGGACTTGGTCATTGGTCCGGTCGGCCCGGTCTTGTGTGGCCTGACGCAGCTTTTCGTTGACGACTTCTTTTGCATGCTAGTAGTGTTTCTGGACCTGCATGCGCCAGCGTCGAGCATCGCGATCGAGGGTCCGGGTGCAACCGATAGGTATCGCCGCTTAAAGTGTCAATCGAGGGTCCCATCCATACGCCAGATAGAAAGGAGTTTCTGCTCGGACCCGATCGGTCGAATAGTTGAGTGCGAATAACAGTCTCTCTGCGTACTCATCCCAGTCACGTTGGTCTGTATCGGGTACATACATCTAAATCGCTCTTGTTATTGTCTGCAACATGCGTTCAGCCGATCCGTTCGCTTGTGGACGATATGCTATCGTCGCGCTCTGCTTCTGGCCTAACATCTTATTGAACGATCGTAACACCTTAGCCATAAAACCGGGTTCCCGATCGTGTCTAATAACTTCGCTGGCGCCGAACCTTCTGAACACGCATTCCTCGTAACTTTGGGCGATCTGCTCCTCCGATCGGGATGCACTAGCCTTTGCGATCACCAGACCAGTGAATAGGTCGATCCAAATCAGCAGCTCAGTGTTGCCGCGTGTCGATCTGGGCAGCGACGGTATGTGATCCATTGCTATCACCTGGAAGGGTAAGTAGCCTCGATATTTCCGGGCGATCGGCCCTTGATTATCGGTCTGCCCTTTCCGGTCTCGAAATCTGTGCAACAGCCCACATATTTCTGCACACTGCGGAAAAGACCTCTCCAGTGGAAGTGGGACCTGATCTTGTGATAGGTCCTGCATATGCCCTCATTTCCCCCTTCTAGACTCACGTGATAGTGATGAAGGACATCCGGCTGCAGCAACTCGGGGATCACTAATTTCGCCAGTCGGTCACGGTCTGCACTGTCTTGGTTGGCATCGCGGCAGTAATACAATAATCTATTATCATCCACTTCGTAGCTATCCGCGATCTTGATGCACTCTTTCGCTTGATCGTTCGTCAACTTGGACAGTTCACCACGAAGGTAGGTCTTTAGGTTCATAATCCATTCTTCTTCGTCCTGCGCCTTGAGGGTCCGTTACATCCTTAACTGTTGCATTGCGTATTCGTTCAAACTTTCCTTCGGGAACGGTCGGCGAGACTTCTGAGCTTTCGATCTAGTCGCGACCATCACATGTATCTGGACTGGGGCGTTCTTGGGTCCGATCACCTCTGGGAGCCTGTTTATATTCACCAATTCATCCAGAACGGCCTTCTCGGTGATCGTATCCCCGGTCTGATCTTGCATGGCCTTGGTCGCGAGGTAGTAGGCGCTTCTGTTCCAGTCCCGTTTCACGTGCAACAGCTCGTGCTTGGGATGGTCTTTCAATGCCTTCATTACCCGATCATTTAGCGTCCTTAGTCGTGGAGCCTTGCAGTCGATCTCTCCGGTGATCTGCCTGATCACTAGGTTGGAGTCACCACATATGATGATTCGCCCCTTCTCTTGCGACGACAGCAGGTCCAGACATAGAAGTAGACCTCGGTACTCCGCCTCGTTAACAGTAATATCCGGCGTGAAATCGGCAGCGGCTGCAACTATAGACCATTGTGGCACCTTCCACAATATGGCACTACAGGCGCCGACCTTCTTCACGCTTGCCGATCCGTCAAAACTTAAGACCAAGAGCTCTTCATCATGGTCGACGGTCGGTGGCGGTCTCGAAACTGACTGCCGAGGTTTCTTCCTCGGGTCAATCGCTATCAATGCCTCGTCCACTTCAGACCGAGGGGTGATACTGGCAGCTAATGTGCCCAATATCTCTTCCTCGCCCCCGGTGCACTTAACGACCTCGAGGGTCCACTGCGACAAGACCGCCGACCATCTGCCTAGACTTCCGTCCATCCCATTGGCTGATAATAGCCAGGACAAAGTAGACCGTCTTGACAGGACCTTTATAGGTGGGCCGACCAGCAGGTTGTAACACACATCCAGAATTCGTAGCAACGGCAGAACTTCTTTCTCGACAATTCCATAGTTCACTTCATTTGGTTTTAGCGTCCGGCTCGTAAACGTGACTGGATGATACACACCATCGTGATCTTGCACTAAAGTGGCCGAGATAGCCCACTTACTGGCATATACGATAATGGTCGGCACTTTTTCGGGAGCGAAATGCTTGAGAATCGGTGCCGTCGCCATCATAACCTTCAACATACCAAAGGCAAACTTTGCACGCTTCATATGATCTTCGGCCTCCACTTGCGGACAAACCACAGCAAGACCAGAGTCGGCGCTCTCCTGTAAAGTTTCCCGGTCTCCTTCGCGCAACATATGATAGTCAACTTCCCGGAGCTCGTACAGCACAGCCGCGTAGATATCGAAGTCTTTAATGAATCGGCTATAATAATTCAAGCTTCCCAGGAAGGACTGCATTGCCTCAGCGATCTGGGGAACGGGAGGTTACTCATCGAATCCAGGTCCTTGGGATTAGCCTCTAGACCATTGTTCGAGACCATATGGCCTAAATATGCGACCTTGGACATACCCCAAAAACTTTTCACGGCACTGATAGACAGGTTCCAGAGGTCGCATGTCTCCAACAATCGTTCAACCTTCTCGCACAGATCGTTCCATGACGAGGCCGGTATCAAAATGTCGTCGATGTACGACCGCCTCCCTAGAACGGACGGTCCTCTTTCCCGATCGGGTTCACCCTCTCTAAAAACATCATAATTTTCAACAGGGTCCCGATCGGTCTTGATCTTGAAGTGTCCGTACAATGCGTTGTCTATCAGCCTTTGATAGATCTGGGGCGCGTTCTTCAGACCAAACGGCATACGATTCCACTCGAAAAGACCAAAAGGCGTCACAAATGCGGAAATCTCACGGGCTCGATCAGTCATAGATACCACCCAAAATCCACTTGCCATATCTAGCGAACAATACCACAAAATCTTGTCCAGGTCTTCCAACAAATCATCAATCAGCGGCATCGGGTACACCATAAGTTTAGTTAACCGATTTACCAGCCGATAGTCGATGCACAACCTAATGTCGACGCCGTTCTTCTTGATAACAATTACGATCGGCGAGGCCCATGGCGAGGTCGACGGTCTAATAATCTTGGTGACCAACAGTCCTTTAATGAGATCAGAAAGATTTTCACGGTACTGTGGCGCCACGCGTCGACATCGCTGGGCAATCGGCTTGGCATCTCCAATGTCAATATCGCAAATCGCACCACGGGCTGCAGGTGTTAAGGCGTTGCCCTTTCCGATCAGCAGATGTCTTTTCTTCCATATGATATTCTTCAACTGCTCGATCTGGTCTGGACTGTTAAGGTCTTGATCACCCACTTGTAAATCATCCGTTGTAACTTCGGGCGAATCGGCAGACACTTCAGGGAGGACTGCCATTTGGCTTTCCAGCTCCTGAATGTACTGTTCCCCGTCTTCATGTATACAGACTTGTTCATCTTTTGGGCGATATCACCTAGACTATCTGGACCGGCTGAACGCCCCTGGTCTTGATCGACGGGCTGTCCTTCACTGATATCGGTCTGATTAGGAATACCGTCATGGTCCGACCTAGCAATTTCATGTTACCCTTCTTCCGTTTCTTGCTCCGCTGTCGCCTGGTCTTGTGCTGACACCACGTTGACTAACCTTGGCTCGTCTACTTGATGGTCCACCGTTCCTGGTGACTGCGGCGCCTTTCTTCGGACCAACATCTTTTTTGGGGTGACATAACTTGTTCTTTCCACTAAAGATGAGGTATCCTCTTCCACCGACCCATCATCGCTGATAAGATCGGTGGTCGATTGGTACGCCAGGTTTTGCCACTCAACATACCGCCTCGATCCAATCGAGACGAACCCCATCTTCCTTGGTACCTTCCCTTCTGCTAACCACATACCGACAATAGTGTTATTGTCCAGTGTCAACGGCTTGTCACCGATATTGGTAACACGGACAAAATCACGTCGGCCAGCACTCTTTACGAAGGTCTGGACCCACCGATCGCCCCTGGTCAACCATAACTTCCTCGAACGAAAACATTTCTCGACCGGGGTATCGGCAGACCGACCGACTGGGATAGTGAGGTCTTGGTCCCACCGGACCAGATCGGTATACGAACCATACAGAGGTATTCGACCAGACAACTGGACCTGGACCTCATCCGGGAGTGTAAGCACTCCATGTGACAGGTCTAGGTGAATACCAACTGGGACCATGAAATCCATACCTAGTAAAGCGTCCTGACCAGCCAACTTGTCAACCCAAGCGCTGAAAAAGTAAACCAGCGATCCCGACAAAGTAATTTTTACACGTGTTCTTCCTTCGGTGATATAAGAGTTTTCACCGATCCCGACGCATTCTTGTCTCTGGGTATCGTCTATATGACATCCGACCTTACGAGCAAAGGCGGAGTTGATTATCGAGACTTCAGCTCCAGAGTCGAACAACATCGTCGCTTTCTGGTTATTAATCTTGCCACAGGCTTTCGCCTGCTTGAACCATTTATCAGGCGCGTGATACTTCCAGTATCCGCGGGATTCTCCAGGCAGCAAGTCCAACTGCATAACCACCTTGGTCCGGGAGTACTCATCGGTCTTCAGACTGTAGACCGGATGGTATCGGTCGACGCAATTTGGAAAAGAACGTCTATTGGGTCTTATCCTCCTTGCCGACATATGCATTTATGTGAACCGTAGAACGCTCGGCTCGATCCAGATTCCAACCTGGCGAGCGTTCTAGTTTAACATCTTTTCCGCGTCCGGCGGCAGCATCCCCGCGTGCTTGTCCGGCACGTACCACTTGCGCATCATGTTAAAAAATTCTTCAATCTTGCAGTGGCCGGCCTAGTGGATCTCTCCACATGACTTGCATACGAAGAGGCAGTCGTCCGTCGGGTGGCCGCGTCTCTCGCACTTCTTGCACACCATCTTCTTCCAGAAGTTTGGACCATCATGTTTGCTCGACCCACAGTGGGAGCACTTCTGACGAGGTCGGTCTGGATCGGACTTGCTTTCGTTCCTTCCCTTCCGGTCCACCTGGTCGGACTTTGACCTGGTCTTCGGGGCAGGTCCCGCAACATAGACGTAACGATACTGGTCTTCATCCTATGACTCCTGGCTGGATTGACTTCCACTTTCCCCTTCCTATCCCGTGCTGTCTTCGGCTACGATCGCCTTGACCTCTCGGGTCGGTCTGGTCCAGGGTCTCTTGACCGCATCGGTCTGGGTCTGGGTCTTGGATCGGTAGCGACCTGATCCACCATCACTCTTCGCCCTCATGCTACGCGACTGCTGTAGCATCCGTAGAGTCAGTTCAACTTCACCCGCGTCCCTAAGACGCAGCAGAGTAAGCTGGTCCGCCAGTTCTTGATCGTCGAGGGTACTAATGTAGTGACCCACATGTTCCAGAGCACCACGGTTCGGCGGGTTATTCTCTTTAATTGTTATGCCGGAACGAAGTGCAGCCACGTTCAACCGATGCAAATACTCGATCGGTGTCTCGTCGCTCCGCTTCTGCATATGGTGATACTTGCGTGCACTCGAAAATCCGGAGTTACAATATTGCCCTTCAAACTATGCACATAGCTGGTCCCAGTCAGACCGGACATCCCGACCTAACTGTTGGATCCAGTTGGCAGCCGGTCCTTTCAACAAATCCCGGAAGATCAGACAATTTTCACTTTTCGGGGTCAGGTCTCGCAGGAACGCAGACTTGACCCGACAGAACCAAGACCGGGCCTGGTCTTCATCCGCATCCTTGCCAGTAAAGTCCTTGAGGTCGGTCGTCGCGGCCATACGGATGCGCGGAATCGCAGCAGATCCAAAGTCGTAAGCAATAGTGGAGGCTACGTTAGCCTTGCGTGGCTTGCCAGCGCCCGTACCGTCTGACCCACTGTGGTCGTCAAGACCGCCGACCGACTCCATGTCACAGTCACTTGTCTTGCTTGGTCTACGCGGTCTGGACGGTTGCGGCTTGCGCTTCCCTTTGCCGACTTGTTTATCACTTCGTGTGGGCTTGTCCACAGATGGTACCGATTCCATATCTACATCTCGGAAAACATTGGCACTTTGCTGGGTAGACCGGTCTTGGACATGTGGGCACATAGGTGGTCTAACCCGTTCCTTCCATGAAACGTTCCATCGTCGTCTCAAACATGGCTTGGACGTTAGCTGGAGTCATGGGCAACGTGTTGATACCCTCCCTTTGCGGAACAGAGGCCTGCGGGGGCTGCTGTAGCCCCGACTGGCAAGCAGCCCTTTGCTGCCGCATGTCCCTTTTTTGTTCAGGCAGGGCATGGTCCACCCCCAAGGTCATCCGCTCGACACCAGTCTCCAACTCTGATGAGCCGTTCGAGGCTGGTGGAGATTGATAAACCGATTCGTCATCAGAACCAATGTCAACAAGCGCTGTGGAGACTTCAGCGACCTTTACTGCTGCGGTGGGAGTTGAGCGGCGAACCGCCCCCACCAGTGGGACCAAATGGTCGTGGAAGGTCGACATCGACGATTTCAGCCTCCAAGTCTCAAATTCAAATAGTTTTTGGACATCGGCGGGGTTCTGCATTTTAATGCCAACCTCCGCCAACATCGCCACCAAGTTCTTCACCAACAGTAATGGTCGATCACTCTGGATCGGCTCGGTAGTGGGACCGAGAAGATGGTCGGAGATCTGGAGGTTCAACACCCGAAAGACCACGTCATAGCGAACGAACTTGTTCAGCTCAAAAATGTAATACATCTTGTTTAGGTCTTTTTCAGTGATGCCTCCATCTCCGACCTGCGACTTTTCTTCGAGGTCGTCTTCGTCGGCCGGCATTCCCAACCCTTTCTTGGGAATCTTGGGGACCTTGGGGAGGTTGGTCTGATCGTTCTGATCAGCCTCCAAGTATTTTTCGTCTTTTAATTTTCCATCAACTTTTTATGCACATACATAGGATCAGGACCAAGGTCCTGATCCTTTCCGGGACTATAGCAGGACTTGCTATAGTCCCGATCGGCTCCGTTGGGAGCCTTTTGGGGAGGAAAAAAAATATTAATCCCGATCTGATCCTCCACCAGGCCAGATCGGACATCGCCATCTTTATAGAGAACGAAGACGTAAGGTGATAGCCTTTCCTTACGCCCTCTCAAGAACGATTCCAAATTCAAATCTTCAAATTCAATCTTTGATGACACCTCGCGGTGATATCCACGATCACCAAGTGATCCGGGCACGCGCACCATTGTGGTGGAGTCAAGTTCGAAATCGAGTACATTTGTATCGACAACCTGACCGCCACCATCGTTCCCAGCCTTCCAACTTACGGGGGGGGGGTACCCCGCGGACCTCCACTCGAAATCTGGTCCGATTGTCCGCTGCTGGAAGACGCCGGTCATCATCCAAAGACACTTGGTCCGATTCACTTAAGTTCATCTCACCTTGTGTACCCGATGGAATGGGCTAGTTACACACTCGGTGGATTGGGATCGCAGATCGATCTGATTCTGTCTTGAATATCGGAGACCATGCTGGTTAGGTGTACCTAGGGCGGAACTCTTCACCCCAGGTACGTACAGACCAGAAACACTTCCAAAAGATAAATTCCAATAGGTCGATCGTCCAAACGATCTAGACCTGACCAATACGAAATAATAGAGGGTAGACCAATCAACCGGTCTAGCACCTGACCAATATGAGAGAAGACCAAAACCGGTCTAAACTCCAACCAATGTTACAATAAGCCAATATGTCCAGTAAAGACCCAATATGCCCGTGAAACTCCACACACGATATCTCCACGTAAAGGCCAATCCAGTGAATAGCACGTTCCAAACGTACTTGAGTCAAAGTGTCGAGATCGCTAAATCTTACTCCCGTCGAGGGACTTCCGGTGGCCAAAGTGCGCGTGCGGCGCGTCCAGACCGGGTATAATAGGCGAGAGGGGATAATTCAACCCTCTGCCCCCAAACACTCCGCGGCGGGCGGAGGCGACTAGTGTACATGAAAAGAATAACAGCGACCCCTTGCTGCGGTGTAGACCAAGACCAGAAGAGGTTTTTGCCACTTATTCCTAGACCAAAAACCTTTACTTGGAAAATCCGTAACCAAAAGACTCTTACTTGGAAAAACCACAACTAACCAATAATACTACCTCCATATGGTCCCTAATGTACCCACACAAAATTATGTAAAATACCCAATGTCAGGTGACTCACCAAAACTTGCGTTCTTGACACTCCTTGAATCTGATAGGCTAAAAAAAAACCTTGTTTGGACCAATCCGAAATTCGACCAACTGCCTTGACCAAAAGTGACCAAGTTTGTGTTACACTTCACCACAGCTGCATACCCTCGTAACCCAGTAAAGGTAACAGCCTTTTAAAGGCTTCCTGCTGGACAAGGGTAAAACTATCCCAATCGTCCTGATTCATCTCTTGCAGAGGATGCCTTAGTCTACCAACACAGGTGTTGGATTGACTACAAGTGCTACCAGATGTAGCTGGTGCGTATACGCACGGTGCGGCTAGCGCACAGAGGAAGACTTTTCCTTAAAGCGGCGTCTGCCGCTACATAGCCAATACGCCCTTATAAAGGGCTTAGTAGGAGAGCTCTCCTACTCGGGGACATGATTCCCGGGTTGGTTTACTTCTTAGCCTTAACGGCTGTGTTCCATTACTAAGGATGGATAAAGGGAGGGCTCCCTTTACACTACGGCACTCACTACACGCGCGACCGGTCGAGTTCGCGCGTCTGTACGATAGAGTGAAATGTAAACTGAATATATATTTAATATGTAAAATTAAACTAAATTAATTAAACTAATGTAACTATATGTAATACTAAGTAGAACATAACCAATTCGTACCTAGCTAAAATGTAGTGTACACACCTGTGTACCGACACGTGGATGGCTGACACGCCGCCACCCAAGGGCCCCTTCCCTGATTGGTTAAAATAATCAATGGTTCAAAACCTTTTAAACCGGTCAATACTGACCTCAACCGTAGTGTACTCATGTACACCGACACTAATGTGACTCGAATGTAACCCCGTTACATACACATGGAAAGATGTCGAGGATACTAACTGTGTAAGAACTTTTAGCCGCTTAAGAGCGCTGACATGAACGACGTGGTATCGGATTGGGACGCCAACTTTGTGGACATTGAGCAGGAAATCCTGTTTGAGCTCATTTTGGCTGCCAACTATATGGACATTAAAAGTCTACTGGACCTAGCGTGTGCAAAAGTGGCCAGTATGATCAAGGGAAAACACCTCAGGAAACTCGCGAGACGTTTAACATTGTCAATGACTACACGCCTGAGGAAGAGGCCCAAATTCGTGAGGAGAACAAATGGTGTGAAGAGGCGTAATATAGTACACTTTCCACCGATAAAAAGAGGAAAGGAAAGCATTAGCGCAGAAAAGCTTCCGTTTGTCGCTGTCTACCGACGAGCGGTGCTGGATGTACATGATGAGAAGGTGGCCGAGGTACCAGAACAACATGTAAGCAACGAGACGTCTTAGCTGACAAGGAGGAAGCGTGTGTTCCTCAGCGAACGGTTAAAGAGGAGGACTCTCTCATTATAGTCGTAAACCAAAAATTGATCTTTTCTGGCTTAAGGCTGCTTCATTTACAGCAATTCTGGACTGCTTATCGACGCATGTTTCATCCGTAATTACGTAACATCGATGAGAGAAGCGAAGTCACAAACTCAACCGGATGGGTCGCTCGTCTAAACGTTTGCTATTGCAGTTGCTTGTAAGACCTAGCTGCATGGGTGGTTGGGTTGAAAAGCCCACGGTTGGGGTGATTTTGCGAAAAAGCTGGGGTGATTTTTCCCTCTCCCATAAATTATTAAGAGATGGTTACCGCTGCAGGATACCTTTTTTACCGCACGATACCATCTCTTTATTATTAGTAGCAATATTCATCTCTATTGGTCGAAAAACACGTGGGGGGCGCCCCTAGGGTAAAGGGGGGGTGAGGGTAGGGCGACCCTATATATAACTGTTTTTCTTTGACTCACTATCGTAGGGGGTACACCTTTGATCGGCTTCTGAGCCAGGCAGGCCAGCAACATACTGACTCGACTGATCTTCGTGATCATCTTCTTGATTGCAGGCAGCTCGACAATCCACCTCGATAACCTTTACACATGAGTATGGCGGTTACGCTGTCCACATAGACCCTTGACGATTATATCCGTGTTTACCGTTAAGGGTAGATAATAAATAGATGAGACTAGGTTTAACTCCTATACCGAAATTAATCACTGGGAAGTCGGCAGTGTTTATTATTGATTAGAGTTTACCAAGGACGCAGACAAGGAAATATTATTCGTCCAGGTCAGCCAAGACAGGGAAAGTAGTTACGCAAAAAATCCGTAAACGTCTCATCCCCCTTAACAGCAACCAAAAATTTGCTTTCACTCCAAAACAATATAAATGTGCTCTAAAACAGGCAAGTTGAATGGGTATAGAATTCGTCGGTAATTCCCGTCGGGGAGATTTCCGGGAAGCCTAATACTATACTCCCCGGGGACGAAAACAGCCAGAAAAAAATGTTCACTATCAACCCAGATATAAAGCAGTAGGTATGTGGAGTGGACTACCAATCGACCACAGGGAGGAAGAGCCGGTGGCAGAAGATACGTTACCAATTGTGGAGAAGCCAGATTATCCCCCGACGATTATATCTTCCCAGAACGGGCAACTCTACAAGAGGTGATCGTTGGCGTTTGGTGAGTTGGTTGAGACTAGGTTTTTTAAAGAAAAAAAAGCTGTTAATGATCTCTTGGATGACGGTTGAGAAACACCGGCATCGACTGTGTCGCATCAAAAATTAAGTGAGACCCGGCAAAAACGACTGATAAAAAGGATGCAAAGTCGTTGACTGTGCTATTCAAAGAGGACTTTATCAGACAAACGATGCGGAGTATGAAGCCGAGTAAGCGTGCAATCCTGAACGGGAGACCAGTTCATAACGATGTAAATGCTGCCCGAAGTGTTGCCTGAACCTACTGAAGTCACAATGGATGACTTTCAGGTTGGAGAATAGGAGGTCAACCCACCTGATGAGATTCAGCAAATAAACCAGATCAGCTACATTTGCTTATCGGGAAGAGGAATGCGCTGCTCTTTCTACCTTGGGGCGGTGTGTGATATCGACGGAATGTGGTACCAGCCAGTCTTTCAACGGTATTGCCGGGTATTCCCTTACTACCGTGGAAACTTCTCCAAATGATTAAAGGGCTGCTCGCCACTAAGATTCACTTTATCTTGGGAATCTCTGAAGGTTGTTAACATCAAGAGAAAATTTCATGAATGTTCCCCTAGTCATCGACTACAAGCTTGTGAGCCAGTTTTTGGTCTAATTGAAAGGTGTTGTCGTTCTACTCGTTAGACATGACAAGTGGTTTTAGGGTGGTATCTATGACTGACCGGGCGCGAGAAATTTCTGTGTGCCAACACTTTCAGTTTAGTTAATGGAGGAGGATGCCGTTTCGTTTTAAGAATTTCCCCAAATTTACCAAAGTCAATCGACAACGCCTTAAAGGGTCACTTCAGGATTAAATTTGACCGAGGTTCGTCCCAATTGCACGATGTGTTTACGGAAGGTGAAAGAAAAATATTATATAGCTCATATTATACTCACGACATCCTTGTGACGGCAAAAGAAACACCTTGGAGTACCATATGCAAAAAAAAGTCGAGCAGCTTCTGGACACCAGGAAAAGATAGAATTTCTTTATCAGCGTGTCAAAAGGTTTTAGGGAATCTAAATTGCTTCTCTGGGCGATAAGTGTCAATTAATGGTCTAGATACCCGTTGTAAGGACTTAAACTGCGTTTATCATCCTAATTAAGGCAGATAAAGAGCTGCCCAGGCGCTCGCCGTAATGCCCGGTTCCCGGTCACTTCCTGTGTCATGTAATCTAACGAGCAATAGTGGCGTTTGGCATGATGAAGGCAAAGATGGCGACTACGCCGATTCTAAAGCTGAGAAGTCTCAAGTAGTGATCTTGTATACGAACAAGTGGGTCATATCGGCTACCCTAGTGCATGACAGAGAGTACTGCCCGGTGACTTTCACCAGCCGGACACCGAAGGCTAATGAAGTATGGTTGAAACAGAGGTTCTAATCTTGCTACAGATAGCTACAGTGTAATGGTATCAACGTCCATCAAGATGATGTTCGAACGATCAACTTTATCTTGAATGATACAGTGCAATCGACGGGCGGCTAGGTAGATGGCTGACCTATTTTCCAAATGTACACTGGAGATCAACGTGCGCACCAAAGGTGAGGAAGATATCTTGGAAGCTAGCATAGCGCCTCAGTCATAATTAAAGCAAGCCAAGGTCGAGATAACACCCCCAAATCAACCAAGTCAAGCCATCACTTTGCGCCGCAGACTTTAAGGAAGGTTAAAAAAACTATGGTATTTAGCTTCGGTGGACAAAGAAAGGTATCGTGCAATATTATGGAATGGAAAGTGATCGCCGCCGCCTCGGATATACTCCAGAGTGATGCTAGTGAGACGGATTGTCGAAGACTTCCGCTCTATTTTTAGTTGCTTGATGCCCAAGGATGTCGTATGCGGAGATTCAAATCTAGTCGTCTGGCAGATCACTGGTGAATAAGAGCAAGGGGCCGAGGCTGAAACCGTTGAGCAGCCGAGTGATGAAGACGCTCCAGTTTGGCCTAACCACTAAGTATTACATGTGAAGAGAGAATGGAGCTACTTTGGCGATGCGGTATGTTGTCTTCCTCACTATCACCAAACTTTCTATGTTACCGTAATCGAACGGCTGCCCGAGCTGATCAAACCTGACGAAGCGAGGAACGAAGTGCAAGCGATGGGTAAGGCTCCTCGTATCAGACCTCGCAGACCCATGTCTAACGAAAGCTTGGAGAAAGAGTGAGTTCAACTGTTACGCGTCGAACATATCCTCCAGGCTAAAATGAAGAGGAATAGATGGTTAACCTAAAGCCTACATTCTAAAATGAAGAGGAATGGTTTGATAACCTGAAGCCTACCTGTGTGGTGAAGTGAAATCTCTGATGCCGGACAAACTAAGGAAGGTCTTAAGATTGCCCCGGACTACGAAGTCGTTGATAAAAGACTGTTGAGCGGTTGTCTGGATGATGCTAAACGAGATCGGGCAGCTAAATTGGTAATACCTGAGACTTAAACCTTATCACGTCAGTCTAGAAGGTGAACATCACGGCATAGGAAAAACATACCAAAGATCAAGTCGCATTTCAACTGGTGAGGACTCTATCGGAGTGTGGTATCCAGAGAACATCATCGATTGTGAAACTGGGAAAGGTCTGCCGAAGATCAAAGGGCAGTCGCCCGGAAGTAAACAGACGACTAACTCGTTCCAGGGTCATCGCGATGGTCCATATCCCGTCGTTGTCCACGTCGTCGCACGGATATAGCGAGCTTTTTTTTGGTACAAATCTGTTCATAGGGCTGGTTATCGCCAAGGCTGGCTTCATTTGTACTGCCCAATTAGTTACTCAAAGTATAACAGTACGTGTTCCGAAGGTTTGGCACCAGCGAAACGATCCGACATGATGGGGGCCAAAATTCATGGAATATGACTTCCGACAATTCACCAGAATCATACGGCAAAGACATAGTGCGAAGATGGCTTATCGTACTCATGACAGAGAATAACTAAACGAATTGTGCAGACGCTGACCCGAGAAATTAAAATGCATGTTACTGATTCGGGGCGGGAATATTGGGACGAGTATGTTGAGCGGAAGGCTTTTTTGGAGCTAAAGTCATCGGTTGACGGCTAAGAGATGACACGCGTATTATTACATGGTGTACGTTTGGGACACAATGTCCACTTTGGAGAATGTTATCCTGGTCGGCTACTCGAGGAGTCAAGATCGCGATGAATAGTGAAGGTTTAGCGTTAATATCAGCTGGATCGCGAGCGGGTAAAAGAGCATCTGGGCAGGATGATTAACGAGAGAGCTAACGGAACAACAACAGGTTATCTTTCACCGCAACAAACTAGATCCAATAGTGTGGTTATATTAAGGTCGATTAAAAGAGGTATAAGCCCGAAAATTGGCGCAAATGTGGCACGGCAAGTTCATAGTTTATGAGCTGGCTGGAGAGTATGCCTTGAGAATGTTCCGTGCTGGCAGCACAGGTATAGCGTGTTCTCAATAGTTCATGTCTCAAAGCTTAAGCTTGTGTAGTTTTCCCTTGACCGACCAACCACCTCTAGATTCGACAAGGTTCGACTTTGATGAAGCTTGTTCTCCTAAGACAGCGAAGAAAAGAGGCTGAACACAAATACAGCGTGGAGAATATTTTGGATGTTGGTCAGGTCGACAAACCTGATACGGGCGCAGCTATCGCAGATCCTTGTCAGTAGAAAAGTAACATGCTTGACGAATTGAATCATAACTGTTGGTCTAACTGAAGGAATTTAACCAAGAACAAACTATACAGATGTCGGCAACACATCGATGTTCTAGGGAATCTCGCTTTCCACTTGCCTGGAAGCTAACCTAGCTCATCACCTAAGTCGACCTAGCCGTGCGCGACGAATTTAGGTGTTGACATTGAGCCTTCAAACCGCTTGAGCGGTCGAACAGTGATGAAACTACGATGAAGTGTAATGCGTTGAATTAAATGATGAACGGCTGTGACTATAATCGAGATGTGGATTCTCGAACGATAGTTGAATAGATGAGTGCGACAAAATAATTTATTGAAAAAGAAGAATGTGGTGGAGTCCAGTTCGAAATCGAACACCAAAGTGTCCGGAACTAGACCACCATCGTGCCCAGCGGACCAACTTACGGGGGGGGTACCCCGCGAAACTTCGCCTGGGTGCTGATCGGGTGACCGATCGGCACTGCAGGACGCCGAGTCCGATTTGTCTTCTGTCTCACCTTTTGTACCCATTGGTGTGGGTGGATATACACTCGGTGGACCGTCGCTTAGTGAGTACCTTGGCAGGTACCTATATGGGTGTACCGCTTCCATAGTACCCGAAAAACCAACGAAAAGATAATCAAATTCGTCCGATCAGCAGATGGAGCGGAAATCGTCACTCCAAATGCGGGTAAAATCTGGAACTTGACTGCACGAGGCAGTGAGTAATCCAGCCAATAGAAGTTCTGGGGCTTGACTGCAAAAGCATTGAGTAGCCCAGTCAATAGGTTCTTGGGACTTGGATGTAGATAGCAGTGAGTAACCCAGCCAATTCAAATAGAAAAAAAAACGTTCCAAACGTGGCGGGAGTTGAGGTGTGTGTGAACGTAATGGGAGTTTCCCGTCGTGGGACTTCCGGTGGAGCTCTGTCCTGGCCGGGATTAAATGAGCAAGAGGGGACCGTGTTAGCCCTCTGCTCCCAATGACTCCTGCAAAGCGTCGACTTATTCAACCCAATGTAATACGAACACTATATTTAATAACCAATTAAAATCCAATATGTAAACTACACGCAAAACCGTGTGCCTCACCTTAAATCTGCGTATCTTAAACTCCAAGCACACGATTGGACCAAAACACTCCGTCCTTTCATCCAACCCGATCGATTCGCGTTGACAACTGGTACACTGGTATAAATTGAGCAATAATATTAATAGCAATTCGCCACAGCCGCCCCTGAGTCTGGTCGCAGCCGCGCAACGGTAGCGGCCCGATCTCACAAACAGTCATCAATTCCATGCATTCCTCCGAGTCCATTGTACCAGGTATATCCACTTGATCTCCGATCACCACATTTTCTCTAACATTTGTCTTCTTAGGCGATCGATGCCCGCACTATCCGCATATTCAAACTTCTGACCGATCTGACCATTCCGACGACTCGGGCGACACTGCAATTGCCAGCGAACAAGATGAGCACCGAGTCGAGGTCGATCGGTCCCATAAAACAATCGATGTACTCCGAGAGGAATTGAGAGCTGAGCGTGAAAAGCCGATCGTGACCAACGCCGCGTTCCAGAAAATGCATCGGGACACAGAACGGTTCTCCAACTAATCGACGCCATACAAGTAGATCGCTTAGACTTGATGGCCGAGATTAAACATATCAAGGCCTCGGCTCCGAAACATAACTGACCCGGTACGTCGATACACCGTTAACTCCACTTTAGATCGATCTTCACTTCCTTCTGTTTGTAGATCCACTACCGATCAACGTCTTTCCAACCGTGCATACACTTGTTGATACCGTTCGGAAGGTTCACAGCCACTTCGATATGCTTCGACCGATGTTGGAAGGGCTGATCGGCACTCGTCACGACATGCGTCGTTTTAATATCAACCGAACGCATCTTCAAGAGCAGCTCGCAGTGGTCGTTTGACAGATCTCGGAGCATCAGGCCGACCGATCGGTTTTATATTCCCAGCGGCGTGAGTTGTATCGACCGATCGCAGAGCTAAAGCTCACGATCGACGATAACTCCGAGAGAACTGACGCCTTCCAATATCGGCTCGGCACTTTGACCCAAGAATCGAATCGACTCTGTGGTTTATTACACCAGTGCCGCGATGAGCTGGCTACGTGTCTGTCCAGTTCGTCGGTCGCTATATCCATTCCTTGTGGAGCAGCCACGAGCGCCCTCGCGGACCCGCAGTCGTATTTTGCCGGCAGTATTTCCCAACAAAATTCGGGCGGAAATTCTCTCCATTCATTGGCTGAAATTCCTCCCACCCCAAAATTAGCACACATATCAAGAAACGCAAGGGCTCGGGGCATAGCGGCCGATCCAGACTACGAAGAAAATCCGGTGGCACCGCGGTAGAAAGCCAAGACACCGGCTAAGCTTCTGCGCCCAACAGCGGATTCAACCAAGCCAGTTCAAGATGCGAAAACTCAAGCTCCCTTGACCTCAACTACTGCCCGATCCAAGTCGGCATTAGATTCTCCTGTTGCGGACTTTGAGGGTGGATCTTCGGATTCAGTAAGCAAGCTTCCGCTCTATCACGGTCCCGATCCACCCTGCGTCGTCGATCTGATGCCGCAGTTGAAGCGCCAACGCTAGGGTCAGCCCAAGGGTGCACCCGAAGGGTTACAGCGTCACATAACCATCGAAGGGGCTGGTGAGACGCCCAATCCAGCTCTTGTACCCGGTACTTCTGGTATATATCGTCATGCATCGTTGGGGACATTTAAGGTTGACGTGCCTCTCCCTCCTTCGGGTCTAGATGCTGACGAACCTTGATCTCCGGTAGATCTATCTGCTGCGGCGATCTATTCCGACCAAGCAGAAGCTGGTCCTCACTTTGTCGCGTCCGGACTACTGGCTTTTCCCGCTGGCGGTTAATCATCCAAGTGCAACCGAGTGGCGACCCGATCTTATCACCGGATCGCAGGTCGCCCGTCTGTATGACGCCAAGCCGTGGGAAGTTTTGCTTAGCCCCGACCTGAACGCCATGTTCACACAGACTCTGTGGATCGCCTCGGGCAATACCGCAGCACCCGCTGCCAAGCGATCTGGTAATCAACCCACTATCTGGTGCTTCCCGCCGGACAAGTGAATCTGGACAAGAATTTAGCCGCGTTCCAGAAGAAACGGAAGCAGCGTCGGAGTCGGGCGGGTGAATCCTGGCTGTCTATCTGTCAATTCGTGTTGGAGAGAATTCTGGCAAGGGAATGTGACATCGACATCTTCCTATACCCGGTTGTTCTCCTTATGGACAGGCGTCGCGTGGAGAAAGCCGGCATTTGATCGAAGACAGAGATTGGTACCCCGGCTACCATTGCGACACCATAATCGACAACTGATAACCGCCTTGACCCAGATGGACAAGGAGCAGCCTTGGCGTAACCAATTTCGCCAGAAGATCGCAGATCACCTAGACATGATTGTAAGTCGGCTATGGGGTGATCGCGAGCTCTGACATTGTAGACGCCGATCGGGCAATCATTCGTGCCATCATCATCAATAAAACTTCTTCTTTCGATTCCCCAATTTTCCCATCTGTATTAGCTTTTAATCTCGTTAATCAAGGTCCACCCTTGCCACATCCAACTGCATCCACACGTGAGAATCGTTACCGTCATCATCGAAAAATACCCACATCCTCAAGCCACTTTGCTACCATCTAAATATCACCAGTTCATCACAGTTCGTCACACACCCATATTCGTAGTCACAATAAAACATCACAAGTTCGCGACGACAGGTATTTCCGATCGGCTATATTGTAAATCTTGATTTTCCACTTCGTAAATCTGCGTCGCTCCATAAAAATTCCGATTCATTCGGTTTCACTTGGACTTCTTGATCAGAGAGCCATAATACAGATCGGATTCACCGATCCAGGTTGCTTCCGCGCGATCCTTCAAGTGGATCGGATATTCCCGGTGCATTCGACCACAGCACGTCTTCTGGGCCGATCTGACATCCAAACGGGCGGTCGGCTTGACATTACAAATATCGACATCAGCAGCACCCTTCCCGATCAGCCAATATTTCTTCTCCATATTAATTCCTTGAGCTGATCCGTCCGATCGGGGGTGTCGGTGGCTTGCGGATTGTCCATATCCACTTCGAGCGGATTGGTTGACACTTCAGGTGGGGCAACCATATTCCAGATCGAATTCACCGATCCGTCAACGCGCTCCTCCCCGCCCCCATGCATATACACCAGGTCATCCGGATACCATGACTTCACTCGGTCCGCCAGTGGCAAACGGGAAATGCTGATCCTAGTCGACGGACTGTCCTCCTGTGGTACCGAATTGAGTGGATGCGCCTTCATTTGTATCCAGCGATACTGCGATCGTCCCCATCTGCCTTCGTTTACACTTTCACCCGACCTTGTGATACAACTACATTAATGACTCTCAGCACATTTGCCTGTGAGCCCACTGTATCGGGTGACTGCGCTGATAACCTTCAGCACATTTGGTTGCTACGTGGTCTGGCTTTCCCGTCCGAGATAAGGGGTCTTCTTCGGCTGACTTGTCATCGCCGACCCGATCGGTGGTGGCTTTACACGCAAAGCTTTGCCACTAAATATATCGTCTTGATCCGATCGAAATAAACCCCATCTTCCTCGGAACTTTTCCTTCGGCCAGCCACATACCGACGATCGTACCGTTGCCTGACATCAGCGGTTTGTTACTGATGTTAGTAAATCATATGTAATCGCTTTGGCTTCCACCTTCCACAAACGTTGGTACCCAGTGATCGCCCTGGTCACCCATAACTTCCTTGTCCGGTAGTCCTTCTCCACCGAGATATCTGCCGATCAACCCACAGGAGTGGTGATATTTTGTTCCACCGTACCAGATCAGTGCGTGATCCGCGTAAGGAGTGTCATCCAACCAGTTGGACCTGAACTTCGTCCGGAAGCGTAAGTACTCCATGAGACAGATCGAGGCGTATGCCTGCCGTCACCATAAATTCCATGCCAAGGAGCGCGTCGTGACCGGCCAGCTTACCGACCCAAGCGCGAAAGAAATAGAACAATGAACCAGATAAAATGATCTTCACAGGCGTCCTCCCTTCGGTCATAGGAATTTTCACCAATTCCGACGCATTCTTGCCTCTGTGCATAGTCGATCTGACATCCAACCTTACGATCGAAGGCGGAGTCGATAATTGAGACTTCTGCACCAGAGTCAAACAAAATCGTCGCCTTCTCATTGTTAATCTTCCCATAGGATTTCGCCTGCTTGAACCATTTTCGGGAGCGTGATATTTACAGTATCCCCGTGTCTCGCCAGGCAACAGGTTCAACTGCATAACGACCTTCGATCGGTAATATTCATCAGTCGCAAGACTGTAGATCATATGATTCCCATCGCCTGTCTCTTTTGCCGTTGATTTGTCGCCCCTTCCGACATATGCATAGATGCTAAACGTAGATCGCTCGACTCGATCTAGATTCCAACCTGGCGAGCGACCTAGTTTAACATCGTCTCCACATCGGGCGGCAGCATTCCCGCATGCTTGCCTAGAACACACTATCCATCGTCGTGAATCTCTCCACCTGACTTGCATTCAAACAGACAGTGATCGGTGGGGTGGCCGCGTCTTTCACATTTCTTACACGTAATTCTTCGCCATCAGCCCCGATCATCGTGCTTGGTTGATCCGCAGTGTGTGCACCTCTTGTATGGCGAATCTGGATCTGACATGTTGCCGTTTCTTGCCTTCCGTTCGGCACGGCTTGACACTAGTCGATCTATTGGTGCATGTAACGGGGTTACATATAGTTACGTTGGTGTAAGTAATTACACAACGGTTGAGGTTAAGTATTGACCGGTCCGAAAGGTTCGGACCTATTGGTTGTTTTAACCAATCAGGGCGAGAGCCCTTGGTGAAGGCGTGGCAGCCTGCCACATGTTGGTACACAGGTGGTGTACATAACATTTCGGCTAGGTACGAATTAAATAAGTTCTATCTAGTATTACATATAGTTTACATTAGTTTATTATTAATTTAGGCTAATTACATATTAAATATAAATAAGTTTCCACTTTACACTACCCAGATAGACGTTCGACCGGGAAATGTAGGTCGAGCGTGCTGTGAGTGTTGTAGCAGGGGATTGCCTCCCCTACTTAAGGAAGCGTAAAGCTAAAGAGTTAGCGTACGCTAACAGGAAACTGGGTAAATATTGGCCCCAAGCGAGAGAGTAATATCACGCTAAGCCCTTTTTGTGGCGTATCGGCTAATTAGCGGCGTATCGCCGCTTAACGAAAGTCTTCCTCTGTGCGCTAGCCGCACCGTGCGTTTACGTACCAGCTACATCTGGTAGCACTTGTAGTCAATCCAACACCTGTGTTGGTAGACTAGGCATCCTCTGCAAAGGATGAATCAGGACGATTGGGATAGTTTGACCCTCGTTCAGCAGGAATCCTTTAAAAGGCTGTTACCCTTAACGGGGGAGAAGGCATGAAGCTCCTAGTGGAGCAGGGCCTTGAGGCCGTAAAGGCAAGGGTAAATGCCCTCATCGCTCATGAGGCGAGTTGCGGTGGAGGTCATTCCACGGGGGTGCGTCCTCCATTATCGTTTAAGATAAAGGAGTTCACCGGAGAGAAGGGTGACAACCTTTATATTTGGTTGCGAGAGGTCGAAACGGCCTTCGCCACAGCGAACATGACCGCTGATCACTTGCAAGTGGGACTTGCATTGACCCATCTTACGGGCAAAGCCCGTATATGGGCGTTTACATGCTCGGAGTCAGTCACGGACGTGTTTCCAACATGGAAGTCCTTAAGCAGAAACTCATGGACATGTACGCAACGCCTGATCGGGTTTTTCAGAATCAACTGGCGTTCCTGAGGTGCCGTCAAGGAACTAAGGATCTGGAGATTTATATCCAGGAGCTTAAGACCCTGTTGGCAGGAATGTACGCGAAAGCGTATTCGGACGATGTGTCCATCCCCGTCTTCATGGGAGGCCTGAAAGAAGGACCAGC
>CM047580.1:1821964-1852375 GCA_026184515.1 Peronosclerospora sorghi
AGGGGTCTCTACCCCTACCACTGGAGTCGCAACTTGTTCGCCGGACACGGCGTGGTCGGAATCTGTTCCGACCTGCAGAAGAGACGAACTTCGGGTCTCTTCTCTAAGCGCCTCGCGCTTACCCTCAGAGGATTCCACCTCTATCACTGGCGACTCACCAGTATCGCCTATATCGGCGCGGGGATTAACCGCCGAATCCCCCTCGTTAAGGAACTCTTCCTTAACGGCATTGGGAATGATCATTTCAGATATCCCAAACTCTGGCATCTCACGCCAGAACCGCTTTTGCGATCGAGCAAAGGTGGGTTCATGACTCGCCAATGCTTCACCCGACCGCGGGTGCGTTGAGCCAATGGACTTAGACTTCCAGACTATCCATGGCTCGGGGCGTTCCAGCCACTTCATGCCCAGAATGAGGTCATACCTCGAGTCCAAATCCAGGACTAGGCAACGTTCTAAGCTGTGGAAGTCTGCAAACTTCAGCTTAAGGTCAATCGAGACCTTGGGTACAGAAACCTGTACGCCAGTCGCAAGACGGACCGTGACAACGTTACGAGAACGTGCCTCTAGGGCCTCGGCATACAGCCGACTCTTCTCCACAGAAGCTCGTCTGACATAATTGTTAGACGCTCCAGAATCTCTCAAGACTCTCCAAGGCTTATCAAAGCCTTTCACGTCCGCAAGGACTACCAGCAAACCTGGCTGGTACACCAACTCGGTGCTAGAAAGCACAGCTTCCCTCAGGGCTTTGTGCTGTCGGCCCCTACCCTGGGGTTTAACAGCACTGAGGGGTCCCCCAGTAGGGCGCCCCGCACCTACTGGGAGCCGTCGTTTCCCGACGGATTGTACAAGGGCTTTTTCCCCACCCTTGATCCCTTTTCGCGAGTGTCTCGCTGGGGATTTTTCGGACATCTGTTCCTCCGATGATCCTTCTCCCACACAGGAAGCATCTCAGCGGCCCACGCCGCTTCAACATGGCTAAGATCTCTGCCTCAAAGCTCTGTGGAAAAGAGTCAGAGTGACTCTTAGCGGGAGGTTTCTCCTCCGCTTCGACCTGGCTCAGGTCCATGGGTTCAGGACCCACCTTAGAGGAACGGAAGTTCCTCTCGGCGTTGAACGCCATCTTGAATTCCTCCTCCAGGGATTCGGGTCGGCATCGGAACAATTCCGAACGTTCTGGCCCTTCTCTCAGGCCTCCCATGAAGACGGGGATGGACACATCGTCCGAATACGCTTTCTCGTACATCCCTGTCAACAGGGTCTTAAGCTCCTGGATATAAATCTCCAGATCCTTAGTGCCTTGACGGCACCTCAGGAACGCCATTTGATTCTGAAAAAACCGATCAGGCGTTGCGTACATGTCCATGAGTTTCTGCTTAAGGACTTCCATGTTGGAAACACGCTCGTGACTGACTCCGAGCATGTAAACGCCCATGTACGGGCTTTGCCCGTGAGATGGGTCAACGCAAGTCCCACTTGCAAGTGATCAGCGATCACATTCGCTGTGGCGAAAGTCGTTTCGACATCTCGCAACCCCACGTAAAGGTTGTCACCCTTCTCTGCGGTGAATTCCTTTATCTTAAACGATAATGGGGGGCGCACCCCCGTGGAACGACTTCCAACTAAACTCGACTCATGGGCGATGAGGGCATTGACCCTTGCCTTTACGGCCTCGAGGCCCTGATACAGTAAGAGTTGCATACCCTCGTCACCCAGTAAGGATAACAGACTGTTAAAGGCTTCCTGCTGGACGAGGGTCAAACTATCCCAATCGTCCTGATTCATCCTTTGCAGAGGATGCCTAGTATACCAACACAGGTGCTGGATTGACTACAAGTGGTACCAGATGTAGCCGGTGCGTATACGCACGGTGCGGCTAGCGCACAGAGGAAGACTCTTCCTTAAAGCGGTAGCTACCGCTACTTAGCCGATACGCCCTTGTAAAGGGCTTAGTAGGAGAGTTCTCCTACTCGGGGCCAAGATTCCCGGTTTAGTTTACGACTTAGCCTTAACGGCTGTATTCCCTTTACGGGGTGTAAGTAAAGGGACGATTTACTCTTACCTACAACACTCACTGCGCGCGCGACCGGTCGAGGTCGCGCGTCCGCTAAAAAGAGTGAAATGTAAACTGAATATATTTAATATGATATGTGGTGAAGTGTACCACAAATTTGGTCACTTTTGGTCAAGGCATTGGTCGAGTTTCCGATTGGTCTAAACAAGGGGGGGGGGCTTTTTAGCCTATCAGATTCAATGAGTGTCAAGAACGCAAGTTTTGGTGAGTCACCTGACATTGGTTTTTTTACATATTTTCATGTGGGTACATATTGGGACCGTAGGGAGGTAGTATTGGTTAGAGTTGTGGATTTCCCTAAAAGAGAAGAAGTCGTTTGGAATCTTTTAGTTTTGCCTTCGGGATAACACCTCAACAGGAGGTCGTTTAAACATTTGATATGTGCATCAGTCGCCTCCGCCCACCGCGGAGTGATTGGGAGCAGAGGGTCGAGTAATCCCCTCTAGCTCATTATACCCGGTATGGACGCGCCACACGCGCATTTGGCCAGCCGGAAGTCCCTCGACGGGAGCACGCATTGGTCGACTTCCTCAAGTTTAAGTCACGTACGTTTGGAACGTACTAACAAGTGGATTGGTCTTTACGTGGAGATATCGTTTGTGGAATTCACGAGCATATTGGATCTTTACGTGGACATATTGGCTCCTTGTAACATTGGTTGGAGTTTAGACCGGTGTTGGTCTTCTCTCATATTGGTCAGGAGCTAGACCGGTTGATTGGTCTACCCTCTATTATTTCGTATTGGTCAGGTCTAGATCGTTTAGACGATCGACATATTGGAATTTATCTTTTGGAAGTGTTTCTGGTCTGTACGTACCTGGGGTGAAGAGTTCCGCCCTAGGTACACCTAGCCAGCACGGTCTCATATTCAAGACCGAATCAGATCGATCTGCGATCCCGATCCACCGAGTGTGTAACTAGCCCATTCCATCGGGTACACAAGGTGAGATGAAATTAAGAGAATCGGACCAAGTGTCTTTGGATGATGACCGGTCGTCTTCCAGCAGCGGATGATCGGACCAGATTTCGAATGGAGGTCCGCGGGGTATCCCCCCTTAAGTTGGAAGGCTGGGCACGATGGTGGTGGTCAGGTTGTCGATACAAATGTATTCGATTTCGAACTTGACTCCACCACAATGGTTCGTGTGCCCGGATTACTTGGTGATCGTGGATATCACCGCGAGGTGACATCAAAGATTGAATTTGAAGATTTTAATTTGGAATCGTTCTGGAGCGGGCGTAAGGAAATGCTATCACCTTACGTCTTCGTTCTAGATAAAGATGGCGATGTCCCGTATGGCCTGGTGGAGGACCAGATCGGGATTAATAATTTTTTCCTCCCCAAAAGGCTCCCATCGGAGCCGATCGGGACTATAGCAAGTCTTGCTATAGTTCCAGAAAGGATCATAACATTTGTCCTGATCCTATGTATATGCATAAAAAAGTCGATGGAAAATCAAAAGACGAAAAATATTTGGAAGCTGATCAGAACGATCAGACCAACCTCCCCAAGGTCCCCAAGCTACCCAAGATTCTTAAGAAAGGGTTGGGAATGCCGGCCGACGAAGACGATCTCGAAGAAAAGTCGCAGGTCGGAGATGGAGGCATCACTGAAGAAGACCTAAAAAAGATGTATTACATTTTTGAGCTGAAACGATTTGTTCGCTTTGACGTGGTCTTTCGGGTGTTGAACCTCCAGATCCCCGACCATCTTCTCGGTCCCACTACCGAGCCGATCCAGAGTGATCGCCCATTACTGTTGGTGAAGAACTTGGTGGCGATGTTGGCGGAGGTTGGCATTAAAATGCAGAACCCCGCCGATGTCCAAAAACTATTTGAATTTGAGACTTGGAGGCTGAAATCGTCGATGTCGACCTTCCACGACCATTTGGTCCCACTGGTGGGGGCGGTTCGCCGCCCAACTCCCATTGCAGCAGTGAAGGTCGCTGAAGTCTCCACAGCGCTTCTTGACATTGTTTCTGATGACGAATTGGTTTATCAATCTCCACCAGCCTCGAACAGCTCATCAGAGTTGGAGACTGGTGTCGAGCGGATGACCATGGGGGTGGACCATGCCCTGCCTGAACAAAAAAGGGAGATGCGGCAGCAAAGGGATGCTTGCCAGTCGGGGCTCCAGCAGCCCCCACAGGCCTTCGTTCCGCAAAGGGAGGGTATCAACACGTTGCCCATGACTCCAGCTAACGTCCAAGCCATGTTTGAGACGACGATGGAACGTTTCATGGAAGGAACGGGTTAGACCACCTATGTGCTCACATGTCCAAGACCGGTCTACCCGTCAAAGTGTCAATGTTTGCCGGGATGTGGATATGGAATCGGTAACACCTATGGATAATCCTACTCGAAGTGATAAGCAAGTCGGCAAGGGGAAGCACAAGCCGCAACCGGCCAGACCGCGTAGACCAAGTAAGACAAGTGATTGTGACATGGAGTCGGTCGGCGGTCTTGACGACCACTGTGGGTCAGACGGTACATGCGCTGTCAAGGCGCGCAAGGCTAACCTAGCCTCCACGACTGCTTACGACTTTGGATATGCCGCGATTCCGCGCATCCGTATGGCCGCGACGACCGACCTCAAGGACTTCACCGGCAAGGATGCTGATGAAGACCAGGCCCGGTCTTGGTTCGGTCGGTTCAAGTCTGCGTTCTTCCTGGACCAGACCCCGAAAAGTGAAAAATGTTTGATCTTCCGGGATCTGTTAAAAGGACCGGCTGCCAATTGGATAAAACAGTTGAGTCGGGATGTCCGGTCTGACTGGGACCTGCTATGTGCAGAGTTTGAAGGTAAATACTGCAACTCGGGATTTTCGTGTGCCCGAAAGTATCACCATATGCAGAATCAGGCCGACGAAACACCGATCGAGTATTTGCATCGGTTGAACGTGGATGCACTTCGCGCCGGAATAACAATTAAGGAGAACAACCCGCCGAATGGTGCCGCCTTGGAACATGTGGGTCACTACATTAGTACCCTTGACGATCAAGAACTGGCGGACCAGCTTACTATGCTGTGTCTTAAGGATGCGGGTGAAGTTGAACAGACTCTGCGGACGCTACAGCGGTCGCGTAGCATGAGAGCGAAGAGCGCTGGTGGATCAGGTCGCTATCGATCCAAGACCCAGACCCAGACCGATCCGGTCAAGAGACCCTGGACCAGACCGACCCGGGCAGTCAAGGCGATCGTGACTGAAAACAGCACGGTATCGGAAGGAGAAAATGGCAGTCAATCCAGCCAGGAGTCATCAGTTGAAGACCAGTATCGCCACGTCTGGTTTGCGGGACCTGCCCCAAGGACCAGGTCGAAGCCTGACCAGGCAGACCGTAATCGGCGGAACGCATGGTTCAGACCATAACAAGGACGATCAAGATGTATGTGGCCGACCCAGACCAACGTGATTGGGACGAGTATGCAGAAAGACTGGTGTTTGCACTAAACTCGTCGACCGATCGGGTCCGAGGAGAAACGCCTTTTTATCTGACATATGGATGGGACCCTCGGTCGACACTGGAAGCTGCGATACCTATCGGTTGCACCCGGACCCGCGATCGTGATGCTCGACGCTGGCGCATGCAGGTCCAGAATCACTACCAGCATGCAAAAGAAGTCGTCAACGAAAAGCTGCGTCAGGCCACACAAGACCGGGCAGACCGGACCAATGACCAGGTCCGACCCCACGGTATAGAACCAGGGGATAGGGTATGGCTATACCTAGACCGAGTGAAATAGGGCTATGCGAAGAATCTGGCTCACATGTGACACGGCCCTTTCCGTGTTGCCGAGCTGATCGGTGAGCACGCTGCCCGTCTAGTAACAACTGGTACAGATTACAAGGTCTTCCCGATCGTGCATGTGTCCAAGTTGAAGCTGGTCCGAGAATTTCCTGATCGACCCAAAACTCCCTGTCTGGTAGACGAAGAAAAAAGATTTGATTTCGATGAAGCGTTACTGCCGGAGGACAGTTGGGAACGACCATTAGAGGAAGACGAGTTTGAAGTGGAGAAGGACTTGGATGTTCAGTCGACCAAGAAGACCAGGTTCGGTCGGACTCACCGAGAGTACCTGGTCCGATGGAAGGACCATGATGAATCAACTTGGGTCGACGAGCTCGACTTGAACTGAGGGCTCTTCTACGAGAGTTTGAACGAGAACGAGTCAGTCGTAATCGCTTTGCAGTGATGCAGACTCATGAAGACCAAGACCAAGACACGCAGTAGCATTGGTCGGTATAGACCGGTGTAAACATGTGTAAGGTCCGAAGTTGTTGTGAAAATGTGATGAACTGTGACGAATTGGAGTAGTGGAGTGACGAACGTGATGATTAGTTTTTGCGATGTGGGTGGAACGGTTTATGATAACGTGTTTGGTGCAACTCTGAAAAAGTGGTGAAATTAGTTCAAGTGATTTGATGATCAGATATGTGAAAAAGAAATGATGACATGTATTACGAGCTATCTGGTCGACTACCTGGGACTTCATTCGCTATCACCCCACAGGCGGCCGATGGTCAGCGCCGGATGGCCTGCAACTTGGTCTTGAAATTGGTTGCGCCAGGGTTCCTTCTGGTCAAGCTTGACCAAAGCATCCTTGAGGTCCGCGACCGGCTAAGCGCAATCAAGACCGGGGTACCATATGCCGTCATCGGCTAACAACCTGGTCTTCTCAACGCGACGCCTTGGCAGTGGCCAGACCAGATCGGGTCCTTCGAGGATCGGCAGTGGCTAGACCAGAAGGATGAAGAGTCACGTCAACATTCAATGCCCACGAAAAAGCATGACGATATCGAACAGAAGTCCCGGGCAGAAAAGTTGGTTTGGGCGCGTCGATAGCCAGTTTTGATGACCCTTTATCGATGTCACCCTCCGAGTGCGCCACTTGGTCTTCTTCTGACGTCGGCTCTTCAACTGCGACAGCGGATCGACGATGCTGGGTGGATAAGGATTGAGATAAAGCGGGAAGGAGATCATCTGAACCCACCGATCCACCCTCCGAAGCCGCCCCAGGCGAGACCAATACCGACTTGGACCGAACGGTGTGGCGGGTCGAGGGCGCGCGATTTTTGGAGTCCTTCCTCTCCGTAACTGCATCCTTCACCGCACTTGGGAGTTGCGCCCGTATCTTGGCTAGTGATTACACCATTTCCGGTTTCTTCTCGTGCTCTAGGTCGCGCGCAAGGGCCCGCGCCCTCGCGCCTCCTGATGAGCCCTTGCTCTTCTTATTGCGTGCGTGAATTTTGGGGGGCGGAATTTCAGCCAATGAATGGCGAGAATTTCCGCCCGAATTTTGCTGGGAAATCGTACCACCTGAATGCGCCCACGGGGGCGTGAGGGCCCATGGGATTTGGCGATGTTAAACGCATCACTTGCATCCGATTTTTGGCTCATGAGGAGCGCCTGCGTCTTGGATTTTTTGTTGGGCGGTGCTTGCTTCTCCTAGTGTTCGGAGTCGCGCGCTACGCCCCGCGCCCTTGAGCCACTCGACGAGCCCGCGCGCCTCTTGGAATGGCGCCGATCTCGGTATTGATGCGGACCGGACCAGGATCTGCTTGGTCAGGGCGGACCGGTGCAAGCTACCGATCTGCCCCGACGATCAGGGCAAGGTGACTTCCGAGGTCCGCGGCGGAAGTGGGCGATCTCCAATTGCCATATCTTTTATCCGGGCGTGGCTGTGCAGTCCAGACGTGCCAGGCAGGAACGAAGGCGCCGATTTCGCTGACCCATATGCTGTCGTGCTGTCACCTGGCAGACTGGTCTTCTGCTCCTACCCCGATGACGATGCCGCTTGGACGGAACTTTTACGCCGACACGTCTGCGACTTGGACGGGATGGCGATCATGAACTCTGAGTCGCCGGACTCTTCACTGGAGTCCTCCCCGGACGAGACCCCTGTGTGCTTGGTGCGATTTGCAGTACGGCGCGAGGGCGCTCGACTTTCCGAGGGGCTGTAGATTTTGTCCGTGTCCGATTCCGAGTCCATAAGAAGCGCCTGTGTCTTGGCTCGCTTATGAGGCACTGATGGCTTCCCCCAAGTCTGGGTCCACGCGCAGTGCCCCGCGCCCTCGAGCTACCCGGCGCGTCCGCGCGCTTCTTCGATTTTTGTGCAATTTCGGGCTGCTGAATATCATCCAATGAACGATGTCGGTCTTGTTCCTGCTGCAAGCGGTCTTGGTCTTGCTCCAAGGCGACTAAGGTTGCCGACGCAGACCAATCTATGCTGGAGGAAGCAGCCGAACACGGATGCAGCAAGTTCATCAAGCGCTGGCGGCACTGGTCTAGTGCCACCTGACGACGACCCGACTCTAGCGTCCAAGCGTCTGACTGGTCTTGATAAGACCGGACCTTCCCGGTCTGGTATTGAATTGAAATCTGAAGCTCTGCAATGCGTCGCGCGAAGTCGTCGCCTTGCATGCGCAGTGAGGTCGCGTCAAATTGTCCGTCCAGCTGCTGCCGTCGAACAAGTGCAAGTTGATCCCGGAGATGGGACTGATGAGCCTCCAGACGGGAAATCTCATGACGCGCGCTTACCAGCTCCTCTAAAATTGGTCGAAGCTGGTCAACATGATCGTCGGACTGCCTATCGGCATCAAGCAAGGCACCTATTGCCTTGACGACGCTGGGAGGGATGAGAGCTGAAGACAAACGAGGTCCAAGACAAGTACAAGACGAAGACCAAAGATGCGCACCTCGTGTTGCCTGGTGGGCCACCTGGGTCCTGAGACGCCTGTTTTCTGCAAGCATATCCTGCATCTGCGTGTCGGCTTCAGTCTGACGCCCTTCCGATGTTTGAAGTGCACGAGAGTTACGTGGGCTGTCAGACCGAGCCGACCGGACAGGCGAAGCAAGGTGGGGCGACTCGGCGCATAGTTTTTCTGCAAGAACAACAAGAACAAGCGTCAAAGGGAAGCATAAGAAGATCAAGTGCAGTAAAGGCAGTACCTGACGCAGGTGTCGAAGAGGTTTGGTCCATGGGGAAGAAGTGTGAGTGACCAAGGTCCAGTTGGTCGAGTGATGGGTGAGTCAGACCGTTATCGTTGTGCGACACGGTCGGACTCAGGGTCGGCTGTGGTGAAGTGTACCACAAATTTGGTCACTTTTGGTCAAGGCAGTTGGTCGAGTTTCCGATTGGTCTAAACAAGGGGGGGCTTTTTAGCCTATCAGATTCAAGGAGTGTCAAGAACGCAAGTTTTGGTGAGTCACCTGACATTGGGTCTTTTACATATTTTCATGTGGGTACATATTGGGACCGTAGGGAGGTAGTATTGGTTAGAGTTGTGGATTTTCCTAAAAGAGAAGAAGTCGTTTTGAATCTTTTAGTTTTGCCTTCGGGCTAACACCTCAACAGGAGGTCGTTTTTAAACCTTTGCTATGTGCATCAGTCGCCTCCGCCCACCGCGGAGTGATTGGGAGCAGAGTGTCGAGTAATCCCCTCTAGCTCATTATACCCGGTCTGGACGCGCCACACGCGCATTTGGCCAGCCGGAAGTCCCTCGACGGGAGCACGCATTGGTCGACTTCCTCAAGTTTAAGTCACGTACGTTTGGAACGTATTAACAAGTGGATTGGTCTTTACGTGGAGATATCGTTTGTGGAATTCACGAGCATATTGGATCTTTACGTGGACATATTGGCTCATTGTAACATTGGTTGGAGTTTAGACCGGTGTTGGTCTTCTCTCATATTGGTCAGGAGCTAGACCGGTTGATTGGTCTACCCTCTATTATTTCGTATTGGTCAGGTCTAGATCGTTTGGACGATCGAACTATTGGAATTTATCTTTTGGAAGTGTTTCTGGTCTGTACGTACCTTGGGTGAAGAGTTCCGCCCTAGGTACACCTAGCCAGCACGGTCTCATATTCAAGACCGAATCAGATCGATCTGCGATCCCGATCCACCGAGTGTGTAACTAGCCCATTCCATCGGGTACACAAGGTGAGATGAACTTAAGTGAATCGAACCAAGTGTCTTTGGATGATGACCGGTCCTCTGCCAGCAGCGGAAGATCGGACCAGATTTCGAATGGAGGTCCGCGGGGTCCCCCCCCCCCCCGTAAGTTGGAAGGCCGGGCACGATGGTGGTGGTCAGGTTGTCGATACAAATGTATTCGATTTCGAACTTGACTCCACCACTGTAATTAGCCTAAATTAATTTAACTAATATAAACTATATGTAATACTAAGTAGAATATTCCTAATTCGTACCTAGCTAAAATGTAGTGTACACACCTGTGTACTGATACGTGGATGGCTGACACACCACCACACCAAGGGCCCATGCCCTGATTGGTTAAAATAACCAAAGGTTCGAAACCTTTCAACCCGGCAAATACTGACCTCAACCGTGGTGTACTCATGTACACCAACACTCAGTGTTACCCGAATGTAACCCCGTTACACTCTCGGTACGAGGTGGCAGTGAACTGCTTCTGCGTGAGCAGTTTTTCCCGGAGTTGTTTCGGTGTGTGGTTTGACGCGGCTGTACAGCCGCAGGACCAGGGGTATGGAAGGCTAAATCCCTCTTTACCTCGTTCTTATCCCACTTTTGGAGGTCACGAGGACCGTCAAAGCGATATTCCGCCCGTGAAGGTCGTTTGGAGGCGCGTAATGCAGCCTATCGTGCCTGTGCGGCAAGTTGAGATTCCTGAGCCGCGTCCAACTCATTGGTGATAATCGCCTTCGGCGACTCAGATATACCAACCGAAGTTGATAACGGTGGCGCGCGAATTAGCGCTTTTTCCCCACGTGTGGGGAAAGGATTAGGTTGCCGACATCGCCGTTCGGCGTTGTCGGAGTGGTCATCCTTAGGGGAGCTATCCCCAAGGTTCCCTTTCTCTGAGATATCGTCGCCAGAGTAGAGGACCTCCTCTTCTCGGGGAGAATCATCACCACCTCTATAGGTGCTCATCGACGCCAGAGTTCTGTCAGTTGGGGTCTCCAACTATAACCGATTATTGCGTAGCAATATTTTTGATGGGTGAGGATGTAACGGGGTTACATTTAGTTACGTTGGTGTACGTAATTACACAACGGTTGAGGTCAAGTATTGACCGGTCCGAAAGGTTCGGACCTATTGGTTGTTTTAACCAATGAGGGCGAGAGACCTTGGTGAAGGCGTGGCAGCCTGCCACATGTTGGTACACAGGTGGTGTACATAACATTTCGGCTAGGTACGAATTAAATAAGTTCTATCTAGTATTACATATAGTTTACATTAGTTTATTATTAATTTAGGCTAATTACATATTAAATATAAATCAGTTTACATTTTACACTAGCCAGCTAGACGTTCGACCGGGAAAGGTAGGTCGAGCGTGCTGTGAGTGTTGTAGCAGTGTAGTGCCTCCCCTACTTAAGGAAGCGTAAAGCTAAAGCGTTAGCGTACGCTAACAGCAAACTGGGTAAATCTTGGCCCCAAGCGAGAGATTAATATCACGCTAAGCCCTTTTTGTGGCGTATCGGCTAAGTAGCGGCGTATCATCGCTTAACGAAAGTCTTCCTCTGTGGTGCGCTAGCCGCACCGGCTACAGTGCAGACTGGGCCGAAAATGTGACCGTACTGTTCCTCGTCTGAATCCAGGATGAACCAACCACTGCACTCCCCTTCTGACCCGGTGCTTACATTAGCCACGATCGATCTGATTGCTCTGGATGGTCTGGTTGCAGGTCTCTTCACGGGATCATCCTGCATCTTTGATCGGGATCAGTTTGATCCGACAGCAACCTTCGTCCTCATACTGCGGGAGTGGCGCAGCATACGTGGTGTCTGCTCCACTTCTCCCACGTCCTGGAGGCCAACTCCTGATCGTCCGACGTGCTGTTAAAGTGACCCAGATGTTCTTGGTCAGCGCCGGTCGGTGGAATGGTCTACTTGATCGGGATCCCTGCACGCATCGCAGCCACATTAAGTCGATGGAGGTACTCGATAGGCGTTTCATCGCTCCTTTTCCTCATGTAGTGATACTTCCGAGAAGTGGAAATCCGGAGTGGCAGTACTGCCCTTCAAACTCCATACATAGCAGAATCCAATCAGACCGGGCATCCCGACTTAACTGCTGGATCCAGTTCGCAGCCGGTCCCTTCATCGGATCTCGGAATATCAGACAGCGTTCTTTGTTCGGCGTCTGATTTCGGAGTAAGGCGGACTTCGTTCGGCTGAACCATGATCGGGCTTGAACCTCATCAGCATCCTTGCTCGTAAATTCCTTCAACTCGGTGCTTGCGGCCATGCGGATCCTAGGTATCACCGTCAAATTGAAATGAAACGCCATCGTCGAGGCTAAGTTCGCCATACTTGTCCCGACTCTGCCCGTACCACCGTAGTCATCGTCAATTTCGCTGATCGGCTCCATGTCGAAGTCGCTGCTACTTGCCGATCGGCGGGGGCGGATTCGGCGTGACCTGCGTTTTGTCTTGAAAACAGGTCTAACACCTTCGTACAGATTTTCTGTTGATGTTATTGGCTGCATTTAGACGTCCACACAAATTGCCTTGTTTTCCTGGGCAGATCGGCTTGGTGCACGAGGGAGAAGAGGTGATCTGCCTCGATCAGAAGCGTAACGCTTCATCATAGCCTCAAACATGGCTTGCATGCTTTCTTCCATCGCGGGCGAGGTGACTGGATCGGTCTTCGGGGTGCCGATACCTGTGGACGTCCCTGGGGCCCCGACTGGCATGCCGCCCCACCCTGCCGCGCGTCCCTTTTTTGTTTCGTGTTACTGGTACCGTGATCCATCGTCATCCGCTCCACACCTACCTCCAACACGGACGAGCACTTGGAGGAATGTGGCGACCCATACAGTGAGCTATTGTGAGAGAATAACTTTTCGACAAGTGATCGCACGAGATTTGGGTCTTCCAACGCGATTGTGGGAGTTGGGCGGCGCACAGCCCCCACCAATGGCGTCAAATGGTCATGTAGAGTTGATATAGATTGTTTTAACATCCACGTATCAATTTCGAACAACTTTCCAACACCATTAACGTTCTTCACCTTCATCCCAACCTCGGCTAGCATCGCCAGAAGATTACTTACCAGCTGCAGCGGCCGATCGGAGTCGATCGGTTTGGTTGTAGGCCCATGTAGACGATCCGGAATTAGGCGCTTGACAGTTCGCATGACCTCGTTTTCGCGAACGAATTTATTCAGCTCGTAGATGTAGTACATCCTGGTCACCTCCCTGTCATCCTCAACCCCATCACCGATCGACGACTTTTACTCCAAGTCTTCATCGTCTGGGAGCATTCCGAGCCTCTGTTTGGGTTTCTTCATCGGTAATTCGCGCGGATCGGGGTGATCCGCCCCTATAGTGTTCTTCACATGCAACTTTTTTGTCGATATGCATGGGATCAGGAACAGGGCCTGATCCCTTCAGGGACTATAGCAAGACTTACTATATCCCGATCGGCTCCGCCAGGATTCGTATGGGGAGTCATAAATCCATTAATTTCGATCTGATCCTCCCCCTGACCAGATCGAACATCGCCACCATTTCCAACCAGTAGTACGCAAGGTGATAGTCGTTCCTTGCGTCCTCTCCAAAGAGTATCCATATCAAAACTTGTAAAATCCAAACTTTGTTCAATATCGCGGTGATATCCACGGTCATCAAATGATCCGGGCACGCGCACCATTGTGGTGGAGTTCAGTTCGAAATCGAACACCGAAAATGTCCGGAACTAGACCACGATCGTGCTTAGACGACCAAATTACGGGGGGGGACCCCGCGAACCTTCGCCTGGGTGCCGATCGAGTGACCGATCGGCACTGCAGGACGCCGAGTCCGATTTGTCTTCTGTATCACCTTGTGAACCCATTGGTGTGGGTGGATATACACTCGGTGGACCGTCGGTTAGTGAGTACCTTGGCAGGTACCGATATGGGTGTAACGCTTCCATGGTACTTGAACCGAAAAACCAACGAAAAGATAATCCAATTCGTCCGATAAGCAGATGGAGCGGAAATCGTCACTCCAAATGCGGGTAAAATCTGGAACTTGACTGCACGAGGCAGTGAGTAATCCAGCTAATAGAAGTTCTGGGGCTTGACTGCAAAAGAAGTGAGTAACACATTCAATAGATTCTTGGGACTTGAGTGCAGATCGCAGTGAGTAACCCAGCCAATTCAAATAGAAAAATACGTTCCAAATGTGGCGAGAGTTGAGGGGTGAGTGAACGTAATGGGATCTTCCCGTCGTGGGACTTCCGGTGGAGCTCTGTCCTGGCCGGGATTAAATGAGCAAGAGGGGACCGTGTTAGCCCTCTGCTCCCAATGACCCCTGCAGAGCTGCAACTTATGCAACCAATGTAATACGAACACTATATTTAATAACCAATTAAAATCCAATATGTAAACTACACGCAAAACCATGTGCCTTACCTTAAATCTGCGTACAACACTCCAAACACACGATTGGCCCAAAACACTCCATTCTTTTAGCCAACCCGATCGCCCCGACTTGACGACTGGTACACTGGTACATGCTAGTCAAAAAATTTCAATAGCACTTCACCACAAGAACGGGCTGCTATGTTTAATTAGGTACTAGTTCACCAGGTGATCACCAGAAGACCAAGATTCTCGTCGAGGCGTGCTCAATAAGGGATCAAGCATGCCCATCCTGTCCAAGACATCGCTCAGGGTCGTGGTCTACGTACAATTGTCCTTCCCGGGGTGTCAGGTGTCATTTTCCGCCGGACAACCTTTTTCTGGATCTTGCAACGCACTATGTGCAGCATTACCGGAATAAAAAAAGATACCAGGGTTGCAATGCCCTCCCGGATGTTGGTGCTATATAATTGCAAAGCCTTTCCCACCCTTCACCTGCCCGACTCTGTAGACTTCCATGCCACCTGGTAGTTAGCCACGTATGGGTGTTTCATCAGGAACAGCAAGGAATTAGGTTGAGTCCCAATAGCTTGAGCGTGTTGTCGTGAATACAAGTTAAGATCTTCCCAAAATGTCTCAAACCACTTGGTATTGCCTCATGTCTGACATCTTGGTGAACGAAGTAGGTAACTCGTGAAATGGTGTGCTCGACTCCATTATTTTTTTACCAATCATATTTCACAAAGTTCAAAGTTTACTATTCAAATGGCAAGATCCGACAGCTCCGAGGAAGACGAGCCGATTGCTGTGCCCAAGGTCCCGCCCAGTGCCTCTGTATGCCATGCTAACAGTCTTCAGCAATTAATGATTATTTAGATACTACCATAATGTCGCAAATGTTATTGTAGAAAACATGGATGGACGAAGACGCTGATGAAGAAGAGGAAGATGCCGATTTGAGTCAACTGCAACGTCAGCGCTCGCCCAAGTTTAAGCGCTGCATAGCCGCTGTAGAAAAAAATATATGGAATGCAGATGCGTGGATTGCACTTATGAATGAGGTGCAATCGTTGCCCATTGCTGAGGCACGCAAGCATTACGAGACATTTTTAACGCAATTTCCTACGTCTGGACGTTGGTGGAAGCTGTACGCAGAGCACGAGCTGCGAGAGAAGCAGTATAATCGTGTACAAGAAATTATAAAGAAGTCGCTCATGCAGTTGCGCTGTCCTCACGTTGATCTCTGGAGATTTTATCTAGATTTTACAAAAGTTGTCAAGGTTGACGTGGCTGTAGACTCCAAAGATATGGCAGCGATCGCTACAGCTAGGCAATTGATGATCGATGCTTTTGAGCTTGCTATTGAACGAGTAGGTGGATCTATCCACGCCACACCTATATGGCAAATGTATCTATCATTTATACAGGAAGACCAGGACCCTCAAGCCTTCCTGAACGTGAGAAAACTGTATCATCGAATTGTTATGGTCCCCCTCAATGGTATGGAGACTTTATGGAGGGAGTATGAAAAATTTGAACGCGCTATTCCGAACAACGAAGCTCTCGCGCAAAACTTTTTTAAGGTATTCAGGCCCAAATTTGATGGAGCGAGAGCAGTGTTAAGAGACCGCAAGAAGCTGTACGACCAGGTTAATACCAATGCCTTAGCCGTGCCGTCGACTAGCTCTCGAGCTGATGCTGCAGATATGGCCAATTGGCAAAATATTCTTGCATTGGAGATGAGCAACCCGGAAAGATTGGACGCGTTGCGCCTCAAATCACGCATGCGCTATACGCTCGAACTCTTTGTTAGCGTTAAAAGGTTTTATCCTGAGGCATGGTATCAGTACGCTTCGTACGAAAATCAAGCGAATGACCCAGACGCAGCCACGTGTGTATTCAAACGCGCGATCGAGGCTATTCCAGATTCAAGCTATCTACACTTTGCATTCGCGGATCACTATGAATTGCGTGGTGATATCCTCGGTGCTAAGGCTATATACGAAAAGTTGATAAAAGAAAACGTGTCTGCACTTGCATATGTCACTTATCAGCGTTTTGCTCGGCGCGCGTATGGCGCGAAAGGATTAAGTGAAGCTCGTGCAATCTTCAAGAGAGCACGCAAAGACGAGCGGGAAGGAGCGTGCACGTATCATGTTTTTGCTGCCTCAGGTATGTCTAGACTAAGTGTTCACTGATGATGGCTATTGTATTCATGAGTCGCATGCAGCTCTTTTAGAGTTTTACAGCGATAATTCTGAATGTGGAAAAGACATTGCACTCAAAATTTTTGAGCTGGGGTTGAAAAAGTGTATTAAGGAGCCTGCTTATGTCCTTTGTTATCTGGATTTCCTCGGCCACTTGAATGATGACAACAGTAAGTGCGCAAGAATCATGGTATGAATCCGACAAATGAGAGATCGTTTTCTTTTTGCAGATATGCGGTCCTTGTTCGAGAAAGTATTATCGATCATGCCGTCTAATGTGTCACGGCCAATTTGGGACCGATATGTTGAGTTTGAGCATACGATGGTTGCAAGCGGCGGTGATCTCGCGACTGTTGCTAAAATAGAGGCTCGGCGTGCATTGGCGTTCCCGGATAAGCCTTTCGTGGAGATGAAAGGTTTATTGAGTATTGCCCATCGATATTCCTTCTTGGACCTGCGACCAACGTCGAGTCATGACCAGAGCTTTCTTGATATGTATCGCGTGTCATCCCGTCGTGGGCCAAAAGCTGGTGTAAACCGTGATGATAGCGGCGATATTGGAGAAGGACTGGGAGGAGCAGGACTCGGTGGTGCTGACGCAGAAAGGTACGCAACTACGTGGAACACTTTGCGCCAGATCATGCATTTGATCCGGGTATTATGGGTTCGATTTAGGCATATTCCAGGTCCCCCCTTGCCTGACTTTTTGAAGGAGTTTGCTGCCATGCTGCCGTTAAATCTACCCTGGAACGGGCCAATCGCTGACGTAGAACATATCTTTCGCGCCATGCTGCTGGTTGATTTTCCGCCTCGCTCGCAAATCGAAAAGATGGTGCAGCAGCAAGTACAAAAGCAACTGGCCGATCAACATCAACAACTTCAGCAACAAGCTGCCGATGCCGAGAAAACTAATGGGCTCCATGACGATGATGGCGCCTCTGGAGTGGTTAGCAAGCGACCAGCGCACGACATTTTTCGCTCGCGTCAAAAGCAAAAGCTGTCGAAGCATGGATAGGATCGAGTAAACTAGTCCAAGCAATACACTACAAAGAAGGTATTCAACTCTTGAGGGTTCTCTTTTGCTTTTTGAAGTTGAAGACTATAGTGGGAAAGCCAAGGTCCTCATTGTCTTGGAGTTCGACCATAGGATGCTTCTGGCTGCTTGCCGAAGATGCATGACCTGCTGAAGTCGTAGCGTAGGATTTCACAGCAAACCCATCATCTTCTGAGAGCGATTCCTCGTCAACTTCTTCATCGCCTGCGAACTCCTCATCGTCGAAATCGGTTTCGTCATTATCTATGGCAGCCGAAACCGCGGGTCGCCAGTCTTTGAGCATAGAAGCCGTAAGCTCTGTTGGCTGCAGCGAGCGGCAGGCTGATACGAGTTTGTCGTCGCTTAGCATCACATCTCGATACTCGTAGTCGTTCCAGACAGATTCTGCTGAGAGCCATTCACCTCTTGCTGATTCCAAATCAATATTGTTCACATCACTGCCCACAACCAAATATATACGTCAGTCCATGAGTTGTTTTTGGATATACGTCTACACGTATTGTACCTCAGATCCTGTAAAAGGTCTCGCAGTTCTTGAATGGCGTGGGAGAAGATAGGGATCAGCTTTGTCTCGCTTTTAGAGATCCAACGACGGGTAGTGTATTTCTTTCCGTAAGTTTTGGCCAGCAACTCGTTAGCCCACCCTCCTCGCCGACGATTGCCTCCACTGCACTGCATTTTCAGCACGACGCGTTCCTGAAATGTAGAGGTCACCGTCTCCATTGTTTCGCACATAACACAAGCAGCACCAAATAAAATGCTCAAGTGTTCTAGCGCACTCGTGTTGTCACTCACGCTTTGCTCAACGCGCCAACCAATACATTTTGTGATAATGGTTTTGACGCTTCTAGTGACAAACGTTCCTGCTCGTAGAAGCAACAAATTTGTCTTCACTGGCAGGTTGAAACCACACGCTTCAGCTTCCGCGAACACTAGCAACGTGTTTTGAAATACGTCCATTGCCCTGCAATAGTCTAAGAACGGATTCAAAGCGGTTTCATCATTCGTAGCGTTCGTTATAGTGGCACGATAGAAGGAAGCAATGGCACACAGCAGAACTGCTTCAACAAAATATGGCAATGACTCGTTTGTCAAACTTTTTAGTTCAATATGCTCCCCATCAACCACCACAGACGACTCATCTTCTCGGCGCAATTTTTCCATATCAGCCTCACCCGATTCGATGTCGCTTTCATCCATATTTGCTGCTTTCATCGCATTCAACTGTTTGTGATTGTGAGATCTAGCGGCATCAATTACAACGCGCATCTCTTCGAGGTAATGAAGCAACAAGAACGATCCCGCTGATGCCGAAAAGGCATAAGACCAAGATCCAACTACCAGGAAGGCAATATGGCGCCATTTCACAGAAGTACACCGGTATTTGGCCAGAGAGCATATATGACCATTGATCGGAGATACGACAACATTTGGCAGGGGCCTCAGCGGCAAACCAGTAAAGAACTTGATGTCAATGTGACAGGGAGTTGGCGGAGTCGGAAACGTCTGATGCAACAGTGCTTGGCAAAGCTGGCTAATGAGGGAGCTTTTCCTCGTGTTACTCACTAACACGCTCAGTGCATCAGTAGCTAGAGAAATTAACGTGGGATCCTGCAGAATATGTCGTCACAAATTAATTTCTTTCGTGTAAAGAAAGCCATGTCATACAGGATGGATGGACTTACCGTCAACTCCAGGCACTGTCGGGCCAGGCAACGGAAAAATACCTCGCTACATCCATATGGGATGCAGACATGAGACAAATCTACGTCAGGATTGACCCCAACACTAAGCAGTTCCATCACTTTTTCTGTCCAATTCGAATTTCCCGCTGTAGTCGACAGTCGACATTCTTCTAATATGACAATAAACGATTCATAAATGTACGCAAGACTTAGCGCCATCAATTTCGTTCTCTCAACATTCTCTTCCGCAATAGCGCTTCCATCATTGCTTATATTGTGGCTAAGTTCCACTGCGCGGTAGCCGAGCCACTTTAGTGTCTGACGTCCTTCGTTCCATGAAATGAGTGGGTTCAGGTTCTTCCCACCATTGGACGACGAATTGATTTCATTTGATACGGAAGAAGGTATAACATCGCTCTGTAAATGCTGATTAAAAATTCGCAACAGTTCCACCTCGTTAGCCACAGACAGAACTGGCTCTACCGAATGCTTGAGCTGGCCTTCAAAGACTAAACAAATGACACGAAAATTCAGGCCAAACAACGAGGCTAGTGGGGTTTCTCCTTGCACGCGACGAAGCTTACCGTTAACAAATTTTTCCACGATTAAAACCTCCCCGAGTAACCATTCCAGCTCGTGTTTGGGCGTGTCAGCACATCGGGAACCTGACGAGTTGTTATAGTCACCCAGGCAAGCTGAAACTTTGCTCTTCAGCTTATCTAATAGCCACATAAGCTGGTTATGTTGATCCAAGCAGACGTTGAGTCTAGCAATTATCCGTGAATATTGCTTCGAGTAATCGTGCTCTGATGCCGAACTGTTCACCATTAAGGAGTATTGATCCGACACAAAATTAGTCAATGCCACTGCAATATCTAGAGCGCACAATAAATTCCAAATAACAGTGTGCAGTTCGAAAAGTCCAATCGATTCAGAAGCATCAGGATCTAATGCTTGTTTCCACTCGGAAGGAAGTAGGAAAGCAGCATTTACAATTTGGGTTTGTTCAATTGGAGATGCGAATGACAAATAGCATTGAAAGAGCTCTCGAAGAAGGCATATCTTCATGAGATACTCTTGTTCCTTCATTTTTTTATATTCCTCACATTCGCCGCGGTCCATATCAACAAATGCGAGAGGTGGTAATCCAAAGCGTGATCGGAGCACGAAATCAGTGGTATCCACAGCTATAGGAGTTGTATATCCTTCGGGATCACATGCGCTCGTGTCATTAGCGCAGCCAAAAGCAATCGTAACGCTAATGTCTTTTCTTTTTCGCTGGAGTACCTCATGGCATGGTGTCCAGCATAGACCTTTCTTTCGGAAAATTTGAGAGATAGCCGTGATTAGAACCGCTCTTTCCTGATCAGAACCTGATCCCGAATCGAATCGACTCATTTCGTCTCGCACAAATCGCATCACGTGCAGTAGCGTTTCATCACGATTTGCAGAGACCAATAGACGCAGCATCCAATTCACCAACGATTTCCGGTCGCGTGGCTCGATGACAACCTGGTTCTTAAGGAGATGACCCGTAAGAAATATAGCCATAAGCTGCTTTATCTCAGCAGCATTAGCACGAATTCGAATCGATCGAGCATGGTGAAACCTGAATAATTGCTGTTCGTTAAGGAATTCCGTGGCTCCTACCCGTGTCACAAGTTGTTTCTGAATCGTGATCATCAATAAAGAATATAAACCTCGTTCTTTTTTCGTCAGAAATGCCATGGTCAAGCAAAGTAGTTCAAGTATATGCGACGGAAACTTTCCCGAAATCTCCGACTCTGTCATTGAAAAAGCGATGCCATGTAGATGATCAAGAAATAGATGGGATGACGGTGCCAGTGCATCAGCATTCCTCCGCGCTAGTTCCGAGAATCGCAGCGCAATCGCTTCCGCAACATTCCAGCATAGGTCTTTTCGAGTGCATTGTACCGAATTAGTATTAGCAAGGAGCAAGAGTCTCTTTGGTTGGCTAGCAATTGTCAGTAACAGAGTTAATGCCTGTTCGTTCGCAGAATGAGTCAAAAGTTACGAAAAGTCAAGTTACAAGAAGGTTACTCCCGCACCTCCTCCTGCGCGGTACTTCTAGTCTCGATCAACACAATTAGAGCATCGATAGAGCTGATTATCAGGTTCGTAGCTAGTACGTCCTGCGTAAAAGCATGAAAGCAGACTGCAAGTAGACAGCTACAAAATTTGACAAAAGATGGAAGTAGATACGCCCACTCTGGGCTCACAAACATTGCAGCTACTTCACAAGTCATTTGGCCGTGCAGTCTTCCCTTTTGTGCAATAGACGTTATTGTTCGCACAGCTAACTGCATCACAGTAAAATTGACAAGTAAGAAATGTAAACTTCTTTTCGAGAAATAAACGAGACTTGGCGTATTCCGTCGAAGTAACAGTCTACCTCATTCTCGGCCGATTTTCCCACGACCAATGTCAACAAGACAATATCAAACGTGGTTAACGGATCGACATTTCGGATCAAGCGAAACAAAGCAGTGAGTGCTACTGACCCCGCGGTCGCATAGCGCCCAATCACTTCCATTGTGAGGGATAATGTACCCGACTGAATTCGATTGCATTCAGTTCGGAGTCGGCCGAGTGCTTTTGGAGCTGATGTCTTTGTTATCATGGACAATAAACTCTGTACAACAGCGGGAATATCTTCTTCTTCAGCCGCACACAATAACGACTGCGTTGCTTCTACCACAGAATTTTTTTCACTCGTGCCCAAGGGCATCTCGGACAACGACCCAAGCACCGGAACAAGTAGAGATCGATCCATTGCCAGAAGATCGAGGTATGTTTGTATAACTAGCTGCATGCATTCTTTCGACTGGTACGTTAACTGCAGGGTAGGTGGATAAAAAATCAAACTACGCTTGGTGACAAAAAGACCATGACAAAATAAGCGCCTCACCTTGGACAGATGATGAACTAAGAGGATGCGATATTCACAGAATAGCAGCAGCGATAAAATTTCCTCTGTTAACTTCCTCGTCGGAGAGACATAATTGCTCAGTAGCCGTAATAGCGCGTTGACAGCGTCGCTTGAGTCGTTGACAGCGCCGCTGCGCAGTCGCTCCAGCATCAAATGCGCCGTTTCGACGCGTTGTATGTTATTATTAGTACGCAGCAGCCGTCTGCATACGTCCAGTGCGTGATTCACATCTCCATCAATGATTAAGTCGCGATGCTGCTCGACTAGCGATGCCATCGCGAATAGATACGAAATACTGTATGGACAACTGTTTGATGTGTAAGACCAGGGCAGCTTAGTGTGTAACACAACATATATCTTAACTGCTGCCAGGATCAGTTTTGACATCACTCTATGTTGAATACAGTAAACAAATCGATCAGAGATTAGACATTGAAGGTAACGGTGCAACTAAAAACTTGTTTCTCTTCTCGCTCAACTCTGTAGCACTCCAATCGAGTACCAAGACGCCCATAATAAGGAAGATTTTTTTCCGCGCTGTTCGTCGTGCTCGGTCTTTTATAGCACGGTGATAAAGGATTACTATTTCGTGGCGGCGCAGTAGAGATACACCAGTTTTTTCAGAGACTGCGATATCATCCTATAAATCTAGGGTCCGCCTACGGTCACAAACACACCCCTTTGCTCCGGTCACCCCCCCCCCCTCACTTTTATGTCCAAATGCAGCAAATTGGGGCGAAATGAACGGGGTGAATTTAAAATAGGGAATTGATCGGGCCACACCCGATCAATTCCCTGATACCGTAACGGTATGATGAACAATTTGTTGCTTCATATTGCAGTACATATTGTGGAAGTTACTCCTCGTCACGATATACGCTTCATCACTACCCTCTGGCTTCACGGATACCGCGCGAAAAACCACAGTTCTTTTTAGCAATTGTCAACCTAGTTTTTTTTATCACCAAATCACACGTTGACGACATACATTCAGGTTAATATCATACGTTCCACGGGCGTAATTCGGGTCCGTGATGTACTGCTATGGCGTTGGGTTTTTCTGAACTGGACCAAAACCTGGCTCGCAGCGGAATGGCTCTAATGCTGCGAGGGGAACGACCCATGGTGAAATAGTTGCAAAAATTTTGGCTCCAAATGGTCCAAGTGGAACGTATCCCCACTTTTGAATATCACGAGCTATTAGGATGGCGCTTAGAGCATGGGGTTAGTCTTTGACAATCGCAATTAAAATTGACAAGAATTTCTTACCACTCCAGTCGCTCATCAACACTACACCGAAGATGTGGTCCTCAGCTTTGCCCATTGGGATTGGCTCGCCAAGATTACTTGAGGGTCCAACGAAAAATGCCTGTGGAGAACCCAACGATGTTATAAGCTCATAACACGTGAATGACACATCATAGAATTACTTGCCATCTCTAGCTCGAAGTCGAGCACACTGCACGGCCCATATACAGAGCCCTTCGAAGGATCAGCTTTGTGGTGAAGTGCAAGTGAAAATTGTTGACCAGTTTGTACCAGTGTACCGGTTTTCAAGACAGATCGATCTGGTTGGCTGAAAGGACGGAGTATTTTGGGCCAATCGTGTGCTTGGAGTGTTTTCTACGCGGATTTAAGGTAAGGCACACGGTTTACATATAGTTTACATATTGGATTTTTATTGGCTAAATAATATAGTGTTCGTATTACATTGGGTTGCGTAAGTCGCCAATGGCTCCGATCTGAGTCATTGGGAGCGGGAGGCTGACAGAGTCCCCTCACGCTTATAAGCACGGTCAGGACGGAGCTCCATCGGAAGCCCCACGACAGGGAGCACTCGTTACGTTCACTCACCACTCAAGTTCGGCCCCGCTCAAGGGAGGCGGGTTATTATTTGGCTGGGTTACTTATCTTGATCTGCGATCAAGTCCCAAGAATTGGCTGGATTACTCATCGCGATATGCGGTCAAGTGCCAGAATGCAGATCGGCTAGTTCGCATTATCTTTCGTTGGAATTTTGGATCAGTACCCCAGAAGTGGTACATCCATATCGATCTTCTCTAAAGTCTCCACCAAGCAGCGGTCCACCAAGTGTGTAACCAGCCCATTCCATCGGGTACAAAAGGTGAGATGGAGATGCAAAAGTCGGACCAGGCGTCCTACGCTGATGATCGATCGTCTGCTAACAGTGGACGATCAGATCGGATCGTAGGCGAAGGTTCGCGGGGTACCCCCCCCCCGTCAGTTGGAAGGCTGGGCACGACGGTGGTCAGGTTCTCGACACTACGGTGTTCGATTTTGAACTTGACTCCACCACAATGGTGCGCGTGCCCGGATCATTTGGTGACCGTGGATATCACCGCGATATCCAGCAAAGTGTGGATTTTACGAATTTTAATATGGATACTCTCTGGAGAGCACGCAAAGAACGCATATCGCCTTGTGTACTAATTATTGGAAAGGATGGAGATGTTCGATCTGATCAAGGGGAGATCAGATCGAAATTAATAAATTTACGACTCCCCATACCGCTCCTGGCGGAGCCGATCGGCACGAGGAACGCTTATCGCCTCGTGCCGTGGTCGTGGAAAGGGATTACAATGATAGATCTGGCCAGGTGGAGGACCAGATCGAGATTAATAAGTTTATTCCTCCCCACAAGGCTCCGATCGGAGCCGGTCGGGTTTGTAGCAAGTCTTGCAATAGTCCCAGCAGGTATCAGGACCTTGTTCCTGATCCCATGCATATCGACAAAAACGTTGCATGTGAAGAACATTATGGGGGCGGATCACTCCGATCTGCCCAAATTACCAATTAAAAAGACCAAGAAGAGGCTCGCAATGCTTTCGGACGACGACGAATTGGAGGAAAAGTCGTTGATTGATGATGGGACTGTGGATGACGAGGAGGTGACCAAGATGTACTACATGTACGAACTGAAGAAATTCGTTCGCGAAAAGAAGTCATCCGAGTTGTCAAGCCCCTAATTCCGGATCGTCTACACGGGTCGTCTACCGAACCGATTGACTCCGATCGGCCGCTGCAACTAGTCAAGAATCTTTTGGCGATTCTAGCCGAGGTTGGGATAAATGTCAAGAATGCTAATGGTGTTGGCAAGCTATTCGAAATTGATACGTGGAAGTTGAAACAAGCTATGTAAATGCTACACGACCATCTGACGCCATTGGTGGGGGCGGTGCGCCGCCCAACTCCCACAATCGCGTTAGAAGCCCCAAACCTCGTGCGATCACTTGTCGAGAAGTCATTCTCCTAGAATAGCTCGCTATATGGGTCGCCAACTTCCTCCAAGTGCTCGTACGAGTTGGAGTTCGGCGTGGGAGCGGATGACCATGGATCACTGTACCATTCACGGTACCAGTCGCACGGAACAAAAAACGGACGTGCGGTAACGAAGGGCGGCATGCCCGTAGGGGCCCCAGGGGCGCCCACAGGTATCAACACCCCTCAAGACCGATCCAGTCACCTCGCCCTCGATGGAAGCAAGCATGCAAGCCATGTTTGAGGCTATGATGAATCGTTACGCCGCTGATCGAGGCAGATCACCTCTGCTCCCTCGTGCACCAAGCCGATCTGCCCAGGAAAACGAGGCAATTTGTGTGGACGTCGAAATGCAGTCAATAACATCAACAGAAAAGCTGTCCGAAGGTGTTAGACCTGTTTTCAAGACAAAAAGCAGGTCACGCCGAATCCGCCCCCGACGATCCGCAAGTAGCAGCGACTTCGACATGGAGTCGATCAGCGAAATTGACGATGACTACGGTGGTACGGGCAGAGTCGGGACAAGTATGGCGAACTTAGCCTCGACGATGGCGTTTCATTTCAATTTGACGGTGATACCTAGGATCCTCATGGCCGCAAGCACCGAGTTGAAGGACTTTACGGAGAAGAATGCAGATGAGGTTCAAGCCCGATCATGGTTCAGCCGAACGAAGCCCGCCTTCCTCCGGAATCAGACGCCGAACAAAGAACGGTATCTGATCTTCCGAGATCTGATGAAGGGACCGGATGCGAACTGGATCCAGCAGTTAAGTCGGGATGTCCGATCTGACTGGAGTTTGCTGTGCATGGAGTTTGAAAAGCAGTACTGTCACTCCGGCTTCTCACTGCGCGAAGGTACCACCACATGAGGAAGAGGGGCGATGAAACGCCAATCGAGTACCTTCACCGGCTAAATTTGGCTGCGATTCGCGCGGGAATCCCGATCAAGGAGACCGATCCGCCGATCCGCGCTGCCCAAGAACACGTGGGACACTTTATCAGTACGCTGGACGATCAGGGGTTGGCCGATCAGCTGACCTTATTGCGCCTCAGGGACGTGGAAGAAGTTGAACAGACGTTACGTATGCTGCGCCACTCCCACAGTATGAGGACGAAGGTTGCTGTCGGATCGAACCGATCCCGATCGAAAGGGCAGGATGATCATGTGAAGAGACCTGCGACCAGACCGGCCAGAGCGATCAGAGCGATCGTGGCTGATATGATCTCCGGATCAGAAAGGGAGCTCTGATTGTTCAGCTCCTGGGTTGGTAAGCTGGTCGGCCAAGACGCATTAATTGGTATGGATTTTATGGCGCCAGCAGGCATACGCCTCGATCTGTCGCATGGAATGCTTACGCTTCCAGACGAAGTCCACATCCAACTGGCTGGTTGACGCCCCCTATACGGATCAGGTACTGATATGGTGAGGTGGGACCAAGATGTCACCATTCCTGTGGGTCAATCGGCAGATATATCGGTTGGAAAGGACTATCGGAAAAATAAGTTGTGGGTGACCAGGGGCGATCACTGGGTACCGACGTTTGTGGACGGTGGAGATCGAAGCGATCGCGTACGAGTTACTAACGTCGGTAATAAACCGCTGATAATAGGCAACGGTACGATCGTCGGTATGTGTCTGGCCGAAGGAAAAGTTCCGTGGAGGATGGGATTTATTTCGATCGAATCAAGACGTTATATTCAGTGGAAAAGCTTTGCGCGTAAGGCCACCGCCGATCGGATCGGCGACGACAAGTCAGCCGAAGAAGACATCCCATCTCGGACGGAAAAGCCAGATCACGTAGCGATCAAGATGTGCCAGAGGTCGCCAGCACAGTCACCCGATACAGTGGACTTGAAGGCAAATGTGCCGAGAGTTGTTAACGCATTTTTATCGCAAGATCGGGTGACAGTGGAATCGACGGCAGATGGGGAAGATCGCGATATCGATGGAGACGAGTATAGTGACATATACACTCAAGTCGGTACTACAGGAGGACATCCCGTCGACGAGGATCAGCATTGCCCGTTTGACAGGGGTGACCGAGTGAAGTCACCTCACCTGATGACCTGGTGTGTATGCACAGAGGCGGGTAGAAGTGTATTGATAGATCGGCGAGCCCGATCTGGAATGTGGCTACCCCACCTGAAGTGCTAGCCGATCTGCTCGAGGCGACTATGGATGATCCGCAAGTTGCCAATACCCCCGATCGAACCGATCAGCCCAAGGAATTAAGATGGGAGAAGAAATACTGGTTGATCGGGAAGGGTGCTGCTGATTTCGACAGTGATGATGCCATTTCGACCGCCCATTTGGGTGACAGATCGACCCAGAAGACGTGTTGTGACCAAACGCATCGAGAACACCCGATCCAGTTGGAGGATCACAAGGAAACAATTGGGATCGGTGAATCCGATCTTGATTATTGCGATCTGACTAAGAAGTTCAAACAAAATCGACCGAATCAGAACTGTTTTGGGGCGACACGGACTTACGAAGTGGGAAAACAAGATTTGCAATAGTGCCGATCGGGTAACACCGATCGGCTACCGATCTGCAATACCGACCGGTGTGAATTTGGGATGTTTATTGTGATTACAACTATGATGAATGGATTATATTTCGGTGATGACAAAGTGGCTTAAGGTTGTGGATGAATTTTCTCGGTGGCAACGATAACGACTCTTTCGATGTGGATACAGTTGGATCTGGTAAGGGTGGACCGTGACCAATGTGGATAAAGGCTATGTCAAATAGGACGATAGGATGATCTGAAATGGAGTCTATTATTAATGAAATATGAACGACGATTATCCGATCGGCTCCTTCGATCTGCTCCGGAAACCAAGGGTCGGCAGCAGCCAGACCTGAAGGAGGGAGAGGCACGTCAACCTTCAATTCCCCCGAACGAATCAAGACGATATAGACGAGAAGTTCCGGGCAGAATAGTTGGCTTAAGCACCTCAACAGCTGGTTTTGACGATTCTTTAGCGTTGTCGCTCTCCGGGTGCACCACTTGGTCTGCTCGTAACGTCAGCTCTTCAACTGCGGCAGCATATCGACGACGCTGGGTGGATCGAGATTGAGATAAAGCGAGAATTAGCTCATCTGAACCCACCGATCCACCCTCCGAATCCGCCCCAGGCGAGGCCAATGCTGACTTGGACCGAACAGTTTGGCGGGTCGAGGTCGCGCGATTTTTTAGGCCTTCCTCTCCGTAACTGGACCCTCCGCCGCACTTGGAAGTTGCGCCCGTGTCTTGGCTAGCAATTGCACCGCTTCCAGCTTCTTTTCACGCTCCAGGTCAGCCGCTAGCTCCCGCGCCCTCGCGCCTCTCGAGGCACCCTTGCGCTTCTTGTTGTGTGCGCGAATTTTGGGGGCGGAATTTCAGCCAATGAACGGCTAGAATTTCCGCCCGAATTTTGTTGGGAAATCACACCACCTGAATGCGCCTGTGGGTCCGCGAGGGCGCTCAATGTTACTCCGCGAGGAATGAGATCGGCGACCAGCGACTTGGATAGGCACGTAGCCAACTCATCACGGCACCCGCAGACGATTCTGTGGTGGGGCGGCTGATCAAAGTTTTTGACGCTTGATCAGGCGGTACAACGACGCCCGGACTGCCGACTAACGAAGGGGTCCTCCGGTTGTCCTTGACTGCTTGTGTTTCTGCTCATATTGTGTACCCGACGGCTTGGGCGTGGGTCGCTCTCCAGGTGGCGGGGATGTAAAGTCGGCAATTCCTTGATGCAAGATTGGGGGAAACTTGTAACGAGTTGACCTATGTGCTGATCAGGCGTGATCAAGTACAATAAAGCTCGGATCTGGTGTGATCAGGTTTGGGCAGGCACTAAACGTCGTTTATCAGCTGTGATCAGGCTTGATCAGGCTCGATCAGGTACTGAAAGACGTTGATCAGCTGTTATCAGACTTGATCAGGCTTGAACAGATGCTAAAAGTAGTTGATCAGCTGAGATCAGCTATGATCAGACTTGATCAAGTGCTAAAAGTCGCCCAGGTACAAGTTGGTGCGATGTGCGAGTTGTTGATCGCGGGTCACGAGCTGCAGAGTGTCTATCAGGTGTTGATCGGCGAAGGGGGTACTTCATCAGGCAGCGGAAGTCTTCAATGCCCGATCACGGAGCCTCTGTATTCTTAAACAGCTAAAGGAACACCCAAATATATGTATTCCTAGCCTAGACCTACGAGGGGGGGGGTAACTTTCACTTAATCCACCTAGAGTTCCCGTGGGGCGCTTACATCAGCCAAACTCTAGAGGCCAAACGTGAACCAAACGTGGAGAGGTGAGAGCACTGCTCAGTCACACTCCCAAGACCAAAAAACCTTTACAGAAGAACCGCTGACACAGCGGGCGGAATTGCGGGGTGAGTTCTCAACACTCTACGCCTGCCGGTGGGCCTAAAACGCACAATGTGCTCCCGCCCGGGACGTAGAGGTGCTTATTAACTAAAGGGAGGCGCTAGTTGCCGTCCCTGATGTGTCCTTAGTGTTTGGGCGCAAAAAGAGAACTTTATTATTGCTTAAAGCCTTAGATCTACCATTTCCCTAATTTCAGCCAATCATAACCGTCCATTCCAGCGTCCTCCGTCCACCAGTCCTCCTGATTCCTCCGTAGTTCGTCGGTGTTCGTCGGTGTTCGCTGAGTAACTGTACGTAATTGTAACAGGGTTACATTCGAGTCACATTCAGTTGGTGGTGTACGTGAGTACACTACGGTTGGGGTCAGTATTGACCGGTTCGAAGGGTTTTGAACCATTAGTTATTTTAACCAATCAGGGAAGGAGCCCTAGGGGGGTGGTGTGTCATCC
>CM047580.1:1857375-1940820 GCA_026184515.1 Peronosclerospora sorghi
GAGAACTCTCCTACTAAGCCCTTTATAAGGGCGTATCGGCTAAGTAGTGGCGAACGCCGCTTTAAGGAAAGTCTTCCTCTGTGCGCTAGACGCAGCGTGCGTATACGCACCGGCTACAGTAATCGTCCCATCTCCCCATGCCCGTCTATGTCCTGTCTATGTGCACCACGGTTGTACACGCAACTGTATACACCGTGGCACACACAATCGTATACAATTACGTATCCCATTTGTGCCCGCAATCAGACCCCTAATTAGGCCCTTAATAAATTGGCCCAATTATAGCACGCTTTACGACAATTCCCCAGAGTCGATTCGACTCTTGGGTCCAAATGCCGAGCTGATCTTGGGAGGCAATAATTCTGCCGGAATAGTCGTAGATCGTGAGCTTTAGCTCAGCGATCTGCCGATCCATCTCGAGTTGGGAGTATATGACCGACCGAACGCCCTGAGGCTCTGAGCATTGTCGAACGACCACTGCGTGCAGCTCCTGAAGACGCGATCGGTTGATCTCGAGACGACGCAAGTCGTGACGAGTGCCAATCATCCCTTCCAACATCGTTTGGAGCAGATCGACGTGACCGTACACCTGTCGAACGGTGTCGACAAGTGTCTGCACAATCGGGAAGACATCGATCACCAGTGGATCTACATACAGCAAGAAGTGAGGATCGATCTAACGTGGGGTCACCAGTGGAATGGCGTACCTGATCTGTTCTGTTGCGGGACCAAGGCCTTGAGACGCTTATTCTCGGCCATCAAGACTGAACAATCCGTTTGTATAGCGTAGATCATCTTGGAAAGTCGTTTGGAGTCTCGGCGCATTCTATGGAACGCGACGTCGGTTACGGCCTGCTTTTCGAGCACAACTCTCAACACCTCCCGGAGCGCATTAATGTTTTGTTGGGACCGATCTACCTCGACTCGGGACTCATCTTGTTCTGCGACGATCTGAGTGTCACCCGAGTCGTCCTAATGGTCCGATCGGTCAGGAGTTTGAAGATGAAGGGAGTGCGGGTGCCGATCGCCTATGAAGATAAATGTTAGTGGAAAATGTGGTGGTCGGAAGTTAACTGGACTTACCTGGTACACTGGATTCGGAAGATTGCATGGAATCGGAGACTGTTTGTGAGATCGGGCCGCTACCGTTGTGCGGATGCGACCAGACTCAGGGGCGGCTGTGCTGAAGTGCAAGTGAAAATTGTTGACCAGTTTGTACCAGTGTACCAGTTTTCAAGGCAGATCGATCTGGTTGGCTGAAAGGACGGAGTATTTTGGGCCAATCGTGTGCTTGGAGTGTTTTGTACGCGGATTTGAGGTAAGGCACACGGTTTACATATAGTTTACATATTGGATTTTTATTGGCTAAATAATATAGTGTTCGTATTACATTGGGTTGCGTAAGTCGCCTATGGCTCCGATCTGAGTCATTGGGAGCGGGAGGCTGACAGAGTCCCCTCACGCTTATAAGCCCGGCCAGGACGGAGCTCCATCGGAAGCCCCACGACAGGGAGCACTCGTTACGTTCACTCACCACTCAAGTTCGGCCCCGCTCAAGGGAGGCGGGTTATTATTTGGCTGGGTTACTTATCTTGATCTGCGATCAAGTCCCAAGAATTGGCTGGATTACTCATCGCGATATGCGGTCAAGTGCCAGAATGCAGATCGGCTAGTTCGCATTATCTTTCGTTGGAATTTTGGATCAGTACCCCAGAAGTGGTACATCCATATCGATCTTCTCTAAAGTCTCCACCAAGCAGCGGTCCACCAAGTGTGTAACCAGCCCATTCCATCGGGTACAAAAGGTGAGATGGAGATGCAAAAGTCGGACCAGGCGTCCTACGCTGATGATCGATCGTCTGCTAACAGCGGACGATCAGATCGGATCGTAGGCGAAGGTTCGCGGGGTACCCCCCCCGTCAGTTGGAAGGCTGGGCACGATGGTATTCAGGTTCTCGACACTACGGTGTTCGATTTTGAACTTGACTCCACCACAGCTTTGTCAGCCTGCAACTGACCGCACGGACGACGAATTTCAGTACCCGACGTGACGATCGATGAAGAGCGTCCATGGTAGCCGACGGGTAAGTGCAGCCTTTAATTTCATAGAAACAGAGCGTGTAAGTCAGTAGATGAACAAGTCTTGCTAGTCAACTACCCGACGCACCAGTTTGGCTGCAGCGCATTGTCTTCCCCACGAAATATGCGACCGACATTGGTAGTGTGCTCGCGCGAAGAGTAGAAGTCTGTGTAATCGCCGATCTTGGTGGGCAGATGCATGCGCACATTCTCCTAGGGGATCAGTGCGCGCTGTCGAAGTGCATCATTGTCACGTAATGCGGACTCGTCGGCTGATAGCAGTCGTTGGACAGTTGAGCGCGCTGTTGACCACACCCCAGGTCCTAGTGCCATTAATCCATTGAGCGACTACTGAAGAACAATTTGTCATTAGATGCGGAAAGAAACATCACTCATAGATATTTTTACGGGCTCACCTCATAGAAGCAGGAGGCGTCAAACCCTTTAAAATAGTCTTCCGTCTCTAGTACGGACAAATCCAGAACCTAACACACCCTAAAGTTGTTTGAAGCTATGGCAAAACTACTTAATCAAAAAAGAAACGTAAAAATTCTCCAATGGCGACGCCTACGCGCTTCTTCTCATTGCGTTTTGTAGAGAAAATTCCTATAGGGAGAGCCCTACACACACCTCACATAAAAGGGAGGGGGGGGTGACCGGAGAAAAGGGGGGGGTGACCGCAGGCTGACCCTAAATTTAAAATAGCAACAGATTCGATAGAAACACATTCAGCTGCACACTTAAAATAAAGAGCTGGAACGCAGAAGAAACGGGTCCAAGAATGCTAGGAACAAAAAGATACTCTCCGCATCTACTCAGTCCTCGAAAGGTTCCTAATCTCAAGATTCATCGGTGATCAGCCTATCCACTCTCCACGTTAGAGCCTAATAAGGCCCTGTACGATTTTAGGCGTAATATGCAAGGTAATCGAGGCTTTGAAGACATGACAATGTGGTGAAGTGACGGTGAAATTTTTTGACTAGAATGTAAAAGTGTACCGTTGATCAAGTTGGAGCGATCGGGTTGGCTCAAAGGGGGGAGCATTCTGGGCCAATCGTGTGTCTGGAGTGTTAAGTACGCAGATTTAGGTGAGTCACACGATTTTGCATGTAGTTTACATATTAGGTTTTAATTGGATATTAAATATAGTGTTCGTTTTTTGGTTCGAATAAGTCGCCGCTCATACCGCGGAGTTTTGGGAGCAAAGGGCTAACACGGTCCCCTCTTGCTCAACTTTCCGGCAAGACGCACAACAGGCGCATAAGGTCCTCCGGAAGTCGCACGACGGGGAACGCTTCTTAACGTTCACTCACCGCTCAAGTCCCACACGTTTGGAACGTGTTTATCATCATTGTATTGGCTGGGTCTGCGCATCGTATCTCGAGATCTGCCCCAGATTATTGGTTGGTTCTACGCATCTCATCACGCGGTACACCCCATATTTTCATTGACTGGGTCCCCATACTACTACGCGCGGTCTGCCCCAAGTTTTCATTGTATTTGGAGTGAAGATTTCCGCTCCATTTTCCGATCGGTTGTTTGGATTATCTTTCGCTGGATATTGGTACAAATCACCCCAGAAGTGGTACCCTCCATACTAGTATCCATCAAGATTCATATTGCGCGACGGTCCACCGAGTGTGTTACCACCCAAACCAATGGGTACACAAGGTGAGATCTCAGAAGACAAATCAGACCAGGCGTCCTGCAATGCTGATCGGTCACCCGATCGGCATGCAGGCGAAGGTTCGCGGGGTACCCCCCCCCCGTAAGTTGGTCTGCTGGGCACGATGGCGGTCGAGTTCAGGACACTTCGGTGTTCGATTTCGAACTTGACTCCACCATAATAATCTCCACTCACATCGAATTTCATCGGAAATCACGCCCCAGGCTAATAATCGGCCTAGATCCTGACCGCATCATCCGCTTCCCCCTGGTTTTGTATGACTTGGCACCAATTTATGTGCACAAGAAAGCGTCAAGTCCATCCGAAGCCCTTCACAATTTAGATTAGCTCCATTTACCCAAGTGGGATGATCATATCCTTTTCACTAGGATTGGTAATCTCGGCGTGCTAGACCATGTAGCGTTTTCAGTCCTGATCGGGCATTGGTATTCATATCTACCATGTACTTCTTAATCGGTTGGAGATATTGGACTACTGGATTACTAATTGTGCTCTGCGTAGAAAAATGGATTTGGAAGGCCTCGGAAGGACTTTGGCTATACCGAGTTAACTGATGTTGAAGTTGTGCTCACTTGGTCAGTTCCCGCCTTACATAGATTACGCCTTGCGTAGAGTTTCCGCTTGGTCCGCGAGTGTAATGCACGAACATCCCCGTTTACTCTTGATTAAGACCCATCTTGATCGCTTTGTATTGATAAGCAAGAGCTCAACCAAGGGTACAATGGACAGCGCATGTAGTCATCGTATACAAAGAGGAAGATTAAGGAGGACCCTCTCAATAGTCCGCAGTCTGGGTGCCGTGTATGAGCATGGTCGAGCTCAAGGAGTTTTAATCAGCCCTTCATCAAGGGACTGAGACCGGTACTGCCAAACAATACTTCTACTGGCATCATCCGAAGATTCTAGAGGATGTTATCTTCCAAAACATCTTTTAAGACTTCAGTATACGGCCATCGACACAGTATATCGAAAAGACCGATAACCCTTCGACTTCAATGCGTAGCGACGGGTGGCATATGGTAAAAAATAACAGCCGACGGGGGTATTCATCCTTCGCTGTACCGCAGCGCGGGCAAATCTTATGGACCTAACGGTTGCGGTTGTATCGAAACAGACGCAAGCAAGAAATAAAAAGACAATAGCTGAGCGGAGACTATCTGCTCGTTTGGTTGATCTCCACGAGAAGTCTGACACAACCGTCGGTGCGCCTAAGCTGATGGCTTCTTCGCGTGTTTGGCCCAGACCTTTGTCCTGTGTTGGGGATCGTACTTCATCAACAGCTCCCAACACTGCCCAGTCAGTAACTGCAATACTATAGCCCAGCTTTCCATTCGTAATTTTGTGCATCGGTATCAGAGCGTATCATTTTCGATTCCTTCATTATCTTTCAAATAGTGAGAATGGCGCTAGCGTGAGGATCTCTAAAAAAACCGGTTGCTTCTCAAAAAAAACTATCGCGTAATTGGACGCGTGGTTGCTATGGAGACCCTAATAGAAAAGAATTTTAAGTCCTAATCAACTTTCCTAGGTTTTATTGGGAGAAGCAAGTTTTTTTGGAGACTCCCTAACCTGGCTCTGACCAGAACGTGCTTTTCTACGACAAAGAACGAGCGTGAAGAAAAATGCCACCCTTCCGCGATCAAGAGATGCGTCGTATACGTTTGTATTGGACGGAATGACGGCAGTGTACGTTTCTTCGAGTAAATTAATCTCTTTTACTTAATTGGATGCGCCTGTACCTGTCAAGAATCAACCATCAGAGGGAAATTAACGGCGAAGATATCGCCATACTCACAATCAGTGATGTTAGATCAATCTGTTCGTCAGTCCTGTCATGTGCCATTACTCCTTCAATGCGTAATTTTCCAGTTATTTCACGTACTACAAACGTAAGAAACAAGGAAACAGCAAAAGTAGCGAGATAACAACGTAATAAAGATAATAACTACTTTATTCACTCTAATTATCCACTTCGTAAGACTCCACAGAGTAAAACGAAAGCAAACCACAATGTTCCATACTCCACGAGAGATAAATTGCTTTCCGCCCTTAAGAGAACGTACTAGCACTAAAAGTGTACTTGTCAGACTTGCGTGCGAAGAACAAAAAACAAAAGTGACTATATTAGATTTAAGTTTAATACTTAACCTAATAAATATATGTATAAAATTGGGTATGACCCATAAAATTGGGTACTAACCAGAATGCATTTTGCTGAAAAGTTGCATTTGACCCATTTGCGTCCGGCATCGACTGAAGGCGGGGCGCGGGTCCTTCCAACACTCCTTCTCAACTTTGCAGTAAAACAAACTCATCTATCTTCTAGCTCACGCAATCCCAGTCCTTTCTGCATGCACTTCAGCCTTGGTCCGTTCAATGCTTTCGTGAAAACGTCCACCAACATTGTTTTAGTTGGCTCGTACTCGACTTCAATTAGTCCTTTGCGCCACTTCGACACCACAAACTTCACGCGCGCATCTATATGCTTGGTCTTCGAACTTTTGTTATCTCCATGGAGTGTCTTGATGGCTACTTGGTTGTCGCACTTCAGTTTTATCGGCAACTTTACTATCAAACCAATTTCGCACGCCTTTTCTTTCAAGCCCAACATCTCGCATTCCATGATCGACGCAGCATAGAACTCCGCTTCCACCGTAGACAACGACACGCACGATTTTCTCTTGCACAGCCATTGAATTATTATTCCATCCATAACAATCTATCCACCGCTGGTTGACTTCCTATCAGTCTTCGACCCAGCGAAATCTGCGTACGAATACCCAACTAACGTGATCTCCTTCTTACATATATCCTTCTCTTGCGCTTCAAGCTCCATTTGTAACTTAAAATCCATCGTCCCTTTCGAAAAAGGTAAGATTTTCTTGGATAAATTCCAATCGAGAGTCATCGACGCGTTGCCTTGTGGACCGCATATACGATATCAGGTTTCGTACATCGTGCGATCCAGAGCAATCTTCCAGTTAGCGACTGGGAATCCTTTGTCGACACACTTCTTGAATCCATCGTTTCTCTTAGAACTTCATGGTCTTCCATCGCTTGGTCCTCTTAGTCATCTGCAATTGGCGTCTTCGTACTGTTCGAATCTTTCAATCCATGCGTTATCTACAAATCGTTAATCATCATCTCTTGATCCAGAAAATTTCCAAGCTTTACATCATATTTGATCCGTATTCCAAGAAATTTAGAGACTTGTCCAAAATTCTTCACCTCCAAAACACTCAATTCATCAAAAAACTTTTCCACATGCCTTGTATTATTGCCCATCACCAGTAGGTCGTCTACGTAGACGACTACGACCACGACATCATCGTTTATCTTCTTGTAGTATAGGAAACCATCCGTAATACTTTGTTCGTATCCAAAATTCATTAACTTTTATGTAGCAGGCGGTTCCAAAGCCTTCCCGCCTGCTTCAAACCATAAAGTGTCTTCTTCAAACGTAATACCAGCTTGTTTTCATCTTCCACTTCTAGTTCATCGAGTTTCTTGTGATCTATCTCCATGCCCCTAGTAAATAAAGAAAAATCTCATGTCCCATCTCCAATGCCTTCACGTACGCATTGGGAATGTCCCCATGTAGTGGGTTCACTCTCCATTTTCTCGCCAAACCAAGTATGAATTTTACCGTAGTCATCTCCATTATGGCCGCAAAAGTTAATTCTTAATCATTTCCATATCTCTGTTCGTTACCACAGGCTACCAGCCTTGCCTTGAACCGCTCCAAAATAACATTTGCATCGTTCTTCGTTTTAAAAAACACACTTCGTATGTAATGGTTTTGCATTATCCGGTCTTCGAATTACATTCCACACTTAACTATCTTCTAATGATCGAAGTTCTTCCTTCGTAGCCTTCAACCAGTTAGCATAACATTTGCTCTTCACTGCTTCACTATAATTTCTTGGGTCACTATTCAGTACCATGTTAACTTCTTGCACTTCATCTTCCATGGTTTCATCGTCGTTCTTCTTTTCTGCGGTCATCTGTTCCACATAATTCCTGGTCAGATGTCTCTCACGCGTCACCTGGACTTGTTCTTGTTTCTTTTTCTTCCAGTTCCATTTTTCTTCGCACTTGTCACGGTTCCATCTTCTGCCACATAGTTACTTCGCTCAGTCGCCCCCGCAGCTGCTCCTTCTGGTGTTCCATCTCCATTTTCCTCCGATATTTCATCAATTTCACCTTGAAACAGCTCCTTTAGCTGTCAATTCTGCGTTTCCTTCAGCGTTTCAATATTTGTGATGTGCTGCGTCACCGTGACCTTGCTGTCGCGCTTCAGATACACCTTGTATCCCTTGTTTTCCTCACTTTTACCGATAATAATGCCAATCTGGATTCCTATATACCGTGAAAGACGACACGAACGTTACGATTTCTCCTAGGTTAGGTTTAACACCCGTCAAAAGTTCCAATGGCGACATTATTTTCTCGTTCGCGCTTGTTGACTTCCGGCTCAACACATATGCTGCATACTCCGCAGCACCACCGCAGAAGGACAGTTTCAGACCACTTGCGAACGGCATGCAACGGGCCATGTTCATCACAGTCCGATGCATGCGCTCTGCCTTGCCAATACTTGCTTGATTTCCTGCTTCCGATACTTGGGTTGATATTCCACTGCTCTTGAAGAAATAGTCGAGCGTCTTAAATTCTGCATCTCCATCCGTCCGAAATACGTGAATTTTACAATTAAATCTCCTTTCGAAAAAAGCGAGAAAGTGTTCAAATTTCCTAGCGGCCATATCCTTGGTCTTAGCCAGAAAAATGCATGCGTACGTAATTGCTCTTATAGTCAATAAAGTTCACCAAGTAACGATTTCCCAATCTGTCCCTTGGAGTCACTGGTCCCTTAAAATCTGAACAGCACACTCCACCTATGCGATCTATGAGTGTGTGCTGACCTGTGTCCTTCTTTGACTGTTCGTTCTTGCTTTGTTTTTCCTGAGCGCAGGTCAAACAGTTTCGACGCGTGAAATCTGTAATCTCGATTCCATACTTTGCGTCCTTAGCCATTGCAATAATTTGGCCATAACTCAAATGTCCCATGAGTGAATGAAACTGCATCAGTATTCCATTTTGAACATCGTCATTAACTTGAAAATCCGTCTCATTTTCTTGTAACACTGCCATAACTGCGTCAAAAAAGCTAGTTCTGTCTCTATCGACACTTCCTTGCACCGTCAAAACGTTATTCGTCATTAAAACGTCCACGATAGCCTTTCCGGTGTCCTGTTTGATGAGCGCTCTTCTGCCGTTGACGTAGAACAATACGCATTCTTTTTCTTCGATAATTCCATAAGACAAAATGTTTCTCGTCAATGATTCCACGTAAAAAAAACTCTCGTTATCTTGAGAAGTGTATCCTTCCTTCTACAAAGCAGATTCAGGTAGACAGACCCCTTCTTGTCAATTTCCAAACACTGACCGTCTGCTTGGTAACAGACACCAGATACTGCCTCGACATCCACCAATCAAGTTTCATGATGGGTCAGGTGCATGCAAGCACCGCTTTCTAGGTACATTTGTCTCCATTCAATTCACGCGTGTACTTCAACACCGTTAGCACAAAATCTTCTTTTTTATGCTTCTTTTTCGGGCAGTTTCACAACATATGCCCTACTTCACCGCATCCAAAACATTCTCTTGTTTTCTACGCCTTTTTGCTCTTGCCTGATACCACATTCACCGTAACACCACTATAAGATATTGGTCCCTTGTCCTCAAACTCCACTGCTTGAGCGAATTGACACAGCTCTTCAGCTTGTCTTAGGTAGTATTGACGGGTGTGATCGTACTTGGAGATGAGGATCTGCCTCATCTCGTGATAGATCACGTTCTTCAGCACCAACGACTCACAGTTTTACCCGACTGCTTCAGCAACCGCCTTCAGGTAAAGGTAGTAATTGGACCATGATCTTGAGGTACTTTTTTTCGCCGTGAGCAACTTAATTCCTTGCGCAGGCGTAATTTGAATGTTAAAACCGGATAACATTTTATCCTAATATACCATAGTGGTGGTGTTTAGCACCACCACCATTCCACTTGTCGGTTGTAGTAGGATTCTGCTGGGCCTCCCAAACAATGGCCCAGCAGATCCACCTTCAAGTCTTCTGGCCACGGATACCCACACGCGGCTTCAGCCAGACTTACTTGCATGAGAAATTCTCTGCCCCACCCTTAGAAACCAGAGCCTAACTCTTATAGGTCTCGGTTCCATCAAACTGCCTTACTTGCAGTTGTTTCTCCTTCGGAGATGGCGCCCTCACCACTCCAAACTGCTGGGGTGGCACATTGCTTTGTCCACTTTGGACATTATGCTGGTTGTTTTCGTTGCCACGCTGTTCGTAGCGTGCGCCTCCTCCAGGCATCATCTCCCTCGAAAAGGCATCCTTTCCGGAATGACAAATTTCCTCGATGCTTTTCCTTCCTTGTAGACCCGTTAGAAAAACTTTATTCGCTTCTGTACTGTCGCCTAGCTACGCGATGCTCATCTTGGTGTCGATCAGATTTGTCTGTGCCACATTTTTCTTACTAGCCTGCTCGTACCTCGACATCTCGATCTTGTTAAGGCGATCCATGATGGTTGTGAGCATATTCATTATACACGACTCTTGATCGCTTGCAAGTACATTGGGCTTCTCCTAAATGTCGGTTTGCCCCACATTTGGGCTCATAACCTGTTCGTCAGTCCTTTCATTACCCGTTCGTCAGTCCTGTCATTATCCGTTCGTCAGTCCTGCCATTACTGCTACAATGCTTAATTTTTCAGTTATTTCACGTACTACAAACGTAATAAATAAGGTAACAGCAAAAGTAGCGAGATAACAACGTAATAAAGATAATAACTACTTTATTCACTCTAATTATCCACTTCGTAAGACTCCACAAAGTAAAACGTGAGCAAACCACAATTTTCCACACTCCACGAGAGATAAATTGCTTTCCGCCCTTAAGAGAACGTACTAGCACTAAAAGTGTACTTGTCAGACTTGCGTGCGAAGAACAAGAACGAAAGTTACTATATTAGATTTAAGTTTAATACTTAACATAATAGATGTATGTATAAAATTGGGTATGACCCATAAAACTGGGTACTACCAAAAATGCATTTTGCTGAAAAGTTGCGTTTGACCCATTTGCGTCCGGCATCGTCTGAAGGCGGGGCGCGGGTCCTTCCAACACAATCACGTGCGTATATCTCGCACAGCTGCACGTTGGATGCGCTGATAAATGGCTGTGTATTTTTTTTCTCGGATTAGGGGTAAGTATCTTGGCACGTTGAAATCCTTTTGTCAGGGATTTTATTTTCTATTGACCTCCCTATTTTGATTTTTCAGTCAAAAGCTATATCACGTCTTGTTCAAGACCAACCCAAAATTCACTGATAAAACCCAAAATAGACATCATCCTTGACCGATTTGGGAGTATTTAATTGCCAATTTCGACAGTGCCGGTCGTTCAGTCCTCACGTCACACGTACTCTCTCCACCCCCAGTTCGTCAAACTCGCAATTCCTCATCGTCACACCGCGTTAGTGAAACCGCTTTGTCATTACGTTGCCATAATGCTTAGCGCTGGAGGTACATATTCGCATACGAAGTTTGGAAACGCTTCTTCTTCGGACGCTCCTGGTGCTCCGGGCGCTCCCCTTTCTTCTGACGGTATTTCTTCTAACACGACTTGCACTTTCGAATCAGCTTCTTCCAGCGCGGCTTCCTCTTTTGACGCTGCTTTTTCTGGCACTGCTTCACCTTATGGGAATGTTTACGCTCCTTGGTCTTGTGGTAGGACGCTCAAACTAGAAGGTTACCCCAAACATGTAGAATTGGAGAATGCAGCAATGGAATATGAATTGAGCAAAGGCTTTTCTCTCTGTCACACGAAGAAATGCATGGGAAGATAGGTCCTCCGATTGGCAACAAAACGATGAGGCAGGTCGTTTTTGAGTGCTTGCAGGAAAAAAAAGCTCCCGTCGCGGGCAAGCACTGGGACCCGCAACAAAGGATCGCAGAGGGTATCATGTTCGTACGAGTTGGAAATAAAGCCACAAAAATGTGAATAGTGATGTCGAATGGTTGATCAGTTACCGTAATGACGTGCATTGTCATCACCCGCCAACATTAGTGCTTTCGGTATTCCCATCGGCACGCCGGTATAGCCACGAAAGCAATTCAAATATTGCTCAGCAAGTGTTAGAGCTTTATCGGAAGGGCGTGGACCGCGCAACATTGTAGCGACCCTCGGTGACCAAGCGCTTTTAAAAAACCGTGACGTAGAAACCATTATTCGCAGAATGAAAGCAAAATAGCTGGGCGGAAAGACTCGAATGGAGGTGGTTCATCTTTTGTTCAAAGAAAACGATGCCATCCATTATGTTGTGGTAGAGCGACTGACCAAATTTTGAGGCTTGGACAGTCGTTCCCACAGCGCCCGGACTACCGACTAACGAAGGGGGTCCTCCGGTTGTCATGTGACAGGCCTATGTCTTGCTCACCTTGTGTACCCGACGGTTTGGGAGTGGGTCGCTCTCCAGGTGACTGGGACGTAGATCCGTGTAATTCCGATGCAGATCGAGTGAATTCGAAGCAGATCGACGGGTGTCGATCAGGTGCAAAAATCGTAGAATCGAGATCCCGGGGAAAAATGGGGGTCGAAGATCGCAGATCGCAGATCGACCCAGTTAATCTAATGCGAGTTGGCAATATCGCAGATCGATCTCGTTGATCTAATGCGTGTTGGCGAGATCGCAGATCGCAGATCAATCTCGTTGATCTAATGCGAGTTGTCGAAATCACAGATCGATGATCGCAGATCGCAGATCGCAGATCGATCTCGTTGATCTATTCAAGCTGGCGAGTTCGCATATCGATGATCGCAGATCGATCTAGTTGATTTTGTGCGGATTTGGCGAGATTGCGTATCGATGATCGCAGATCGATAATCGATGATCAGGCCGGGTCAAATTCGAGGAATACGCCAAACCTCGAAATTAGCTTAAAATCGGGCTCAGAACAGCTTCAAATTAGAGCAATTTGAGCTCTCTAATATTAACTATAGGATAACGTACCCCTGTGTTTTACTTAAAGGAGCTATAAGACGCCCCGTCTCCTCCTCCTTGGCAACAGCAGTAGAAGTAGAAGCAGAAACAGAAGCAGAAGCAGCAGAAGCAGAAGCAGAATCTGAAGAAGAAGAAGAAGAAGGAGAAGGAGAAGCAGAGGGCAGAAACCGAAGCAGCGAGCAGTAGCAGCAGAATCAGCATCAAAAGCAGACGAAGCACGCAGGAGAAGCTGTAGCGAGCAGCAGCATTAGCAGCAAGCAGCATCAGCAGAAGCTAGCAAATGTATTAGCATCCGGCGACGGTTGGACAGGTAAAGAGAAATTATACTTGATTATCACCACGAAGGAAATGTGAAGAAGGATGAGGATGACAGCAGGATGATGACAGAATAGTAGTATTACGAAGAGCAATTAAGAGCTCATCTCGTCAATATTCAAGCTTTTATTATTAAAGAAGAAGCAGTAAAGAGAAAGATCTCATTGTGTTACAAAAGCTTGTATACTTTCTGTAGTCTTTGAGCTTGCTTTGTCTAGAGAATACCTTCCGAAGCAAAGTCTTCCAAGCCAGTACAATTGTCTTCCTTTTCCCACTTGATGATTGAGAAGTCTGACTCAACTGTGGAAGTGCCTGGAAAGACACTTGCTAATCCCCCGCAAAGTTAGTGAGGGAGGGAAATCTGGTGTTAAGGCCACAGGTAGCCCAGCTCTCTTTGAAGGAGAATTGAAAGCCACCACTGTCTGTAGCTGCACCTGCATCACCGCTTTTTTCACTTCTTCCTCTCATTCTTTTCAATATCCTTAGCCCTCGTTTAACCTCATCCTCTGTATCTTCTGCCGGTTTGAGCTTTCTAATATCTGCCTCCACCTTTTCTAAAAATGCTCCCAGTTCTAACCTTTGAAAATTCTCCTTGTATTCGATTAGATTCAGATTGAACTCGGAAGAGCGTTGGAGCACTAAGTACTGCGGAAGAACGGGAGGCAAGCACTTATTTCCATTAAAATTTTCAGCCACGATGTAATGTATATGGTCAGCACCCATTAGTATCATTTTGCCTACGGCGATTAATGTTCGCCTGCATTCCGCGGCCCCATCATCATCTTAAATCTCCACATCCTTCAGAACATCGGCCACGAAAATCTCCTGATCTTCATCTAATTTCCGAATCGAAGATAGCCGCGCTTTGTACCGGCCATAGACTACGTAGTTATCCTCTCCCAATCCGTCCATGAGTGCACCAGACTCCTCAGCAGACTCGTCATCCGAGGCGTCGTTCGTATCTTCAATCTCTCCCAAGCGCATGATAGAGACCGCTAGATCCTGCAGCTCTTATGTTTGCTCACCAACAAGAGTTGTCATTCCTTGAAGCTTCCTGAAGGTGATATTGACTCTTCTCAGCAGACCATTGACACAATAAGTGACAATCCACTATCTCAGTGATGGACTGCAAGCTGCCTTCTTTTCTTTGAGGTACGAAAAAACAGGCTGCATGTGCTTGCAGAACCACTTTGCCGTCCGTCCCATAGAGAGCCATTGTTTAGAGCTCTGGTTCTGGCATCTCGTCTTCATCGCTTGTATCAAAGTCTGCTGCCGGCGAAGGTAGCCAATGAGTGCAGTCAAACTTGTCAGAAACGGACCCTCAAACAAGGCTTGAAGAGACGTTGCATCACCAAATCAAGCTGATGGGCTACACACCAAACGCGAACCAATCCAGCTTCTACGTGTCTCTCGATCCTGTTTGCAAGGACACGGATGCCGCCAGCCATATTTCTAGCCCCGTTAGTGTCTACTCCAATCATCCGCGAGGAACAAGTAGGGCAAATAGATCCATCATCTTGCTAGAACTCTATACATCTCTTCCCCAGTGTACCACTCAAAGAGTGGCAGAGCGACCAGATGAAAGTTGTGCAGCTCTTCTTTTAGGGCAAACCGTACCCTGACATCAAGGTAAGAGGTTGAGTGGTGGGTTGACGAATCTAAGGCTATTGAAAATGCCCACACATGATTAAGAATGTCAGATAGCATTGTGAGATTTTCTGTCACAGTAACCCTTACTACCCTAGAAACCTTGAGCTTGTTTGGGAAACCGACGCTAGCGACGCTGGTTACTTCTATGTAGTACTTCATCAAGCTGGATGTTTGCCTAAAAGAGATTACCACACTCGCATGCCGAACAATAAGCTCCTTCTGGAGCTCGCTGCTGACAGACACTTGGTAGAAACTACCTTGAAATTTCTCTTCACCCCAACCTTTAAATAGTAAAAAATCCCGTATCTTAGCATCGGATGGTAACCCTAAAGCAGCCTGAGCAGCCTTGATTCCTTGTCTAGATCCCGCAACTTCACTCTCGTTCCCGTCGTCGTCTCTAGAGAATGAGACAGAGGTTACGTCATCGTCTTTCGGTCCCGCTTCTTCCTCTTCAACGAACAACATCTCTGCGATAATAGTATCGACAATCTCCCTTTTTCTTGGATGATAGAGGGTTTTGATCTCTGTATCTCAAAATGGGATCGCAGATTCTCTGCAAAGCGGATATCAATTCCAGCAAAATATACCTTATGCTCGTTTGATAGGGTCTGATAGCAGACCATCGACTCCCATGCTTAGTCTCCAGGTGCTGCTTGTAGTTGTCTGTCAGGAAAGGCATTCGAAAGAACTTGTTTGTCGATCTCTTGGCGCATTTTTTGCTGTTGCCATCTTCTTTAGGGTTACAGCTTTACCTACCGAAGAAGTGAAAGAACTGACATCTAACAGATACCACTACCTTGGTTACTGGACACAGCTCGCTTATGGACAGGCCATAAAGCAACTACTGGATCTTACTTGCTTGGAATGCGTATCTATTTTTCTCGTCTTCTTTCCTCTTCCTTGCACATTGGGTCTCCCTTTTGTTGTTTTCCCGTTCTTGTCTCCTCCTCCCATTACGAAATGCATCATCGTACTGGAAGAAGACAGCGGCGGTGGTGCCTTGGTGGTGGTTGGTGAAATGGACGAGAATCTGGAAAAGATTGTAATGGACGAGGAGGTAATAGAAGAAGAGGTGTGAAGGAAATAGCAGATTTGAAAAGTAGTAGAAGCGCGCGGATACGAGGGAGGATCGAGAATTGTAGGGTAGAGGATATGGCGGAAACTAGGAGGAGGGAAGATTGAACAACCCCTAATATTAAGTATGGCCTACACTCATGTAAAGCGCTTAAATTCGATCTCGGGCAAAACTATAATTCGAGCATTTGCCCCTTAAATTCGAGCTTTCTCGAATTTGAACCGGCCTGTAGATGATCGATGATCGCAGATCGCAGATCGATCTCGTTGATCTTGTACGAATTGGCGAGATTGCGGGTCCTTGATCACAGATCGCAGATCGACGGTGTCGATCTAGTGGTAATCAGCGAAGGGGTACTTGATCACGGGGAGGAAGTCTTCACCACTTGATCACCGGTCCCCATAAGCTTAGATCGCTAAGGAAATACCCAATTTATTATGTATTCCTAGCCTAAACGTAAGAGGAAGGGGGTCGATATGCACGTACTATATGCAGATCGACGGATTTCACAAAAATCCACCTAGAGTTCCCAAGGGCGCTTAGAGCAGCCGAACTTCTAGGGGAAAGATGCCAACCAATGGGGGAAGAGGTGAGAACACTTGGATCGATCACCCTCTTAATAACCTTTTCACAGAGGGGCCGCTGACGCAGCGGGCGAAGTTGAAGGCGAGTTCTTCGAAACTCTACATCTGCCGGTGGACCAAAAAGTGCACTACGTTCTCCCTCCCGGGACGTGTAGAGGTGCGTATATAATGAAAGGGAGGCTCGAGGTGATCACGCCGTCCCAATCGGTGATCTTGCTGATCGGACGCAAAAGGAGAAATTTACTATTGCTTATATCCTAAAATAAACCAATTACCTAATATCAACCAATCAACTCTACACATCCTGATATGCTCCATCGACCAATCAACCTGATATATCATCCGCCTGTCGCTTGCCATCATGTACTTGTATCTGGCGTCGCTTCTGATCCGGATGGACCGTCTATGTTCACAACAGTTGGTCCCAAATCTTTTATGCGCTTCTCCACAATGTCGTGTATAATAACGAGAACGAGGGGAGGGTCACTCACCTCTTTTTTTGCCCTCCTCACATGCAGAAGTTCACGAAGATTTTCCACGACGTGCTGCTCATTGACTGCACGTATGGCACAAGTAAGTATGGTATGCCTCTATTGCATGTTGCGGGGATGTCGTCGACGAACGATACATTTACAATTGCCCTATGCTTCATGGAGGGCGAGAAATTCCAAGATCACGTATTTGGACTAGAGGCGTTGCGTCAGTGGGTGAATCCGCGGGTTATCGTGATGGATGGAGACCAAGCATTTAAGGCTGCGCGTGAGAACGTATATCCGGACGACTTTCGTCTCCTTGTCGTTGGCATATTGACCAAATAATTATGCCAAATGCCGCAAGTACTTCGATGTAGAGGGAGGGAGAGGTTTAAAGAAGCGTGGTAATCAATGGTACGCTCGTCGCAGACGCGGTAAGGGTTTGCTGAACGCTGGGAGAACCTTAAGAGCAGAGATATTAACGAAAAGGTTATTGATTACATCGAAAAAATTAAGATTCCTTTAAAAGAATTCCTTGCTGCGTCGTGGACAGACCATCACATACATTACGGCCAAAAATCAAAGACTGGTTGTCGGGCCGCGGGTATTTAAATCTTCTTGAAATTTACAATCAACTAGGAGGCGGTTGGAAGGAACGGCAAGACGCATTGATTATGCGTTAGAGTCAACGAGGATAAATTTTTTTAGCCCCTTGCAAAACACCCCGTCTTTGCGCTGCTTCATCGCCAAGTTTCTCCATTTGCGCAGGGGAAGCTTGTAGCCGGTGCGTATACGCACGGTGCGGCTAGCGCACAGAGGAAGACTTTCCTTAAGCGGCGATATGCCGCTACTTAGCCGCTACGCCCTGTAAAAGGGCTTAGTAAGAGAGTTCTCTCTTACTCGGGACCAAGATTTCCCTTGGTTTACTTGTTAGAATTAACTAACGCCTTGAAACAAGACTTCCCTTAGAAAGGGTGTAGCTAAAGGAGGTATTCCTTTTGGCTACTAACAGTCACAGCACGCGCGACCGGTCGAGGTCGTGCGTCTAGCTGGATTTAGCGTTATTTGTAAACTGAATGTATATTTAATATATAATTAGCATAAATTAATTTAAACTAATGTAAAATATATGTAATACTAAGTAGAACTTACTCCATTCGTACCTAGCCAAAATGTAATGTACACACCTGTGTACCAACACGTGGCAGGCTGCCACGCCTCTACCAAGGGCTCCTGCCCTGATTGGTTAAAATAACCAATAGGTCCAAACCTTTCGGACCGGTCAATACTGACACCAACCGTAGTGTACTTACGTGCACAACATAACTAAATGTAACCAAAATGTAACCCTGTTACATCCTCCCCCATCAAGACTATTGCTTACGCAAAAAAACAATTATAGTTGGAGAACTCCAACTGCCAGAACTTCTGGCTAACCATGAGCACATTTAGTGGTGCTGAGGATTCACCTCGGGATGAGGGTGGAAACCATTCCGATAACTCGGAAGTGGATGCCATTGGGGAAATCTCCCCAAAGGCTGACCGCTCCGACAACGCCGAACGGCGATGTCGGCAGTCCTATCCGTTCCCCACACGTGGGGAAAATGCACTAACGCGTGCGCCACCTCTACCAGCTGCGGATGATGCATCCGGGTCGCCTAAGGCGACCATCACCAATGAGCCGGACATGGCTCAGGAGACCCTACATGCTGTACAGGCACGGAAGGGCCCTCGTGACCCTCAAAAGAAGGCCAAAAAAGAGGTGAAGAGAGGTTTAGCCTCCAATATCACCGGCCCTGCGTCTGTACTGCCGCGTGAGCTCTCGCGCCGGAAGCAACTACGGGAAAGACTGCTAACACCGAAGCAGTTCACTGTAAAATCATACCTAGCACGCCTCGGGTAACAGGCACGGGGTTCCGTCGTTGATCCCCTCCACGAGGTTCCCTACGTCCTCCTGCAAGACGAGGATGTCGAGGAGACCGAGCGGGCATTCCGCGCTTGGGCGGAAGGAGAAAAGCGACTCCCTAGCTTTGACGAGCTGTACAACAGCTATTCCGAACGCTATGTTCGGATAGAGAGGGCGTTGCGCTTGGCGTATGCTCAGGCCAAAGCGCTGGGCAATTACCTGCCCCCGGTGTGGTGCCGGAGAGCAATGCAAACTCTGCATCTGCCTCCGGCAAACTCGCAGCTACTGGGAGTGAAGGGGATTCTTCCTCCCCTTTGGTCGTTGACTCACAGCGGGATTCTCCCGCTCGAAAGCGTCAACGACGTCAGGTCAATCCTGCCGCAGGGGAGTCTCGTACTCCCACGAAATCTGGGAATGTGGATAACCCTTCCACTTCACCAGGTACTGGGTCTCATCCCGGTGATGGCTTCGTGCCATCAGGCGTTTCACATGATAATGTGGAGTACCCTCCGTATCGAGCACTGGAGGAGGGGGTCGCGCTATTGCGGCGTGACTTCCACGAGTGCTGTGATCGGCACAGACTTCGCATCTAAGATGCTCAGGAGGAACTCCGCAACGAGGGGAGTGCGAATGAACGCATCGAGGAGCGGCTTGCCTCTCTCGAGACTATCGTTACGGAGCTTCAGGGTCGTATATCAACCCTGTCGGAAATGTTCCGACCTGTCGTGCCTTTCTGTTATCCGACTTCCCAACCTCCTCCAAGAGGGGACCCGCCTCCGGGTTCTGGTATGACTTAAGCATACCCACATAAAAGGTTGGATGCGTACGCATCGCCTTTGGGATATCCAATGTATATGCCAGGCCTTTTCGGGCTAGCACCTTGAAAGACCCCACAAACCTGGGGCGCAGTTTGTTCCACAACACATTGGAAACTGCATGTGTAGGAAGGTTTTAACGTTTAATAAAACACTTTCTCCTACTTTGTACTTCCTTTTGTTACGCCGACCCCTGCGGTCGGCCTGTTCCTTTTTCTTGTCTTGGCTTTCCGCCATGGTATCGTAAACGTGTCATAAGACACTAAGGCGCGTCTATAAAAACTTATCGATGTGCTTTAGCACAGATACAGGGCTGAGATCGGGGCATCCTTCCCCCTCAAGCCCTGGGACACACAAACGTGGCGTCAACGGAACCCTCGGATTTACTAATCCGTTCACGTAAAACGGGGTAAACCCCGTAGATGCATGAACCGAATTGGTTATATAAAATTCGGCCATAGGAAGAATCTCACTCCAACTCTTTCGAGAATCCGGACATAAACTCCGGAGAATATCTTCCACAACGCGATTAACGCGTTCCGTTTGCCCATCCGTCTGCGGATGATCCGCAGTGGACATGAGGAGCTTGGTGCCTAGCACCTTAAACAGAGCGCCCCAAAACTGTCCCGTAAAACGGGGATCCCGATCCGATACAACGGAATCGGGTAGACCATGTTGTCGAAAGACACGGTCTAGGAACACCTTCGCTGTTCCTTGTCCATCAATGGACTCTGGCACCGCCGCCAGGTAAGCCATCTTCTCAATCGGTCTACAAAGACCAATATGCCGGTATTACCGGCCTTATCCTTCGGAAAACCGAAGATAAAATCCATACTCATGGATTTCCAACACTTCGTCGTCGGAACATATAAGATCGCCAAAGGCGCAGCTGAAATTGCAGAGGGTTTAACCCTCTGACACGTCTCACAGGTGCGTATATACGCACCGACCCACTTATACATGTTGGTCCACCAATACAAAGCGCTTAAAGCGCTGTAGGTCTTATCCCGACCTAAATGACCCCCGGTAGGTGCGTCATGTGCCTCAAAGAGGGCTCTATACTTCAGTTCCTCATTATGAGGAGCAACCACCCGCTGAGTGTCCTCCGTGCTCGTGCTATAATATAGCAAACTGCCACAGTACCTGTAACGGTGTAACCGAGCTCTAGCTCGACTTGACAGGGTTGGCTCAGACGAGCCAAGACCCTTTTCACCTAACGCGCTGATTAGCTCCGTACACTGTGGGTCTTTCTCATACGCCTGGCGTATGAGTTCTACCACAGAAGTGGTGACGAATGTCGCGTGAGCGAGCTCGTAATCGGGACGACGCGACAACGCGTCTGCAAGCACGTTTTGCTTTCCAGGTTTATACTTAACCTCAAAGTTGTACTCCGCAAAGAAGGAGAGCCAACGGGCCATCCGTTGGAAGAGATGAGGCGACTTTGTCGCTGTCCGTAAGGACGCGTGGTCAGTATAAACCACGAACGGCTTTGAGACGAGTAGGTGAACCCTAAATTTGACAAGAGCATACTTCATTGCAAGTAGCTCCTTGTCATGAACGGGATAATTCCGTTCTGCAGCTTTAAGCTGCCTCGACTCAAACGCAATTACGCGTTCCCTTCCTGCATCGTCTGCTTGTAACAAAGCACATCCGATTGCGAAATCGGAGGCGTCGCAGACGACACTAAATGGTTTCCCAGAATCTGGGAGAGCAAGAACTGGAGCTTTTAACAAGCTCCCCTTAACCGCTTCAAAAGCGTTTTGGTGTTCGGTTTTCCAACACCAATCAACATCCTTCTTAAGAAGGTCGGTCAATGGCTTCGCCATTTCAGCGTAGTTCTCGCTGTACTTGTGGAGATAGTTTGCTAATCCAAGCCACTTCCGTAAATCTCTAAGATTACAGGCGAAGGCCACTCCACAATGGCTTTCACCTTCGCGGGATCCGCCCGCACTCCATCCTTACCGATGAAGCATCCGATGAAATGAATTCCCTCAGCACCAAATATACATTTGGATGCGTTCGCATATAACCTTCGCTCTCGCATACGTTCGGGCACAGCTCGAAGGTGTATCAGGTGCGTCTGAACAACAGACGAGTCGCCTTCCGCATGACTATGAACGAATATATCGTCGAAGTACGTCTGAGCGTACTTTCTATGAGGGCGGAAGAGTTGAGTCACCAAGCGATTAAAAGTCGCTGGTGCATTCGAAAGCCCAGTGGCATAACCAGCCACTCCCACAGCATTCCCAGCATGCCGCTAGGCGTGCTGACCGCTGTAAGCGGAATATCGGACGCTCGCATGAGCACCTGATAATACACGTCCACCTGATCTAAGACACTGTATACAGTACAGCCCGCCATATTGTTCTGGAGGACATCCTTCCAAGGAATCGGAGTTTGCATTGGTACAGTATCTGCATTCAGCTTGTTGTACGCATGCACAGTGCTCCACTTTCCGTTCGGTTTACGAACACAAAAAGTGGGAGATGAGTGGGGAGACTTGCTCCCCTTGAAGAATGCGTCGATGACGTTGCATTGCTCCTTGGGGAGAGGCCACTGCCTAGTGACGCAGTATTTGGTTCCAGGAACCAAATCAATTTCATGTCGGACTCCCCGATCCGGTGGTAACACCATCGGCGGGTTGTCACTAATGGCATCTCACAATTCCTTTAATAAGGAATGGTAAGGGTCCTCAGGATCCGCAAGGATCTTGAGGCCGCTTCGGGAATTTAATGCCTGTTTGGTCTGCACCAAAACTGACTCGTCCATCGTGGATGAGGAGTTCAACTCCTCTTCCGGACGCGACACGTCAATCTCGTCGATTTCACCTCTTTTACAGCAGTCTCCAACTCGTTGAAGGACATCTCCTCCAACGAAAACAGTTCGCCTACACCAGGCAACCGTTCCAGGCTTACGCCTTCTGTGACAACACCTGTCACACTATTCAGCATCCTGTAGGACTGCTTACTACCGGCCTCGGAACTCATCCCGAGACCCAGATGGGGGGAGTCAATTTCCCCATCTATTGAAAGAGCCACGCGCCTATCCACAGAGGTCTCTACCTCTACCACCGGTGACTCGCCGGTCTCACCTGTAACGGCGTAGTCGGAATCATTTCCGACGTGCGAAAGAGACAAACTTCGGGTCTCTTCGCTTGGAAGCGCCTCGCGTTTAACCACAGGGGTCTCTACCCGTACCACTGGAGTCGACTCAGAGGAATCCACCTCTGCCAATGGCGACTCCCCAGTCTCGCCTATAACGGCGTGGTAGGAATCATTTCCGACGTTCAAAAGAGATGAACTACGGGTCTCTTCTCTAGGAATCGCCTCGCGCTTAACCTCAGAGGAATCCACCTCTATCACTGGTGACTCACCAGTCTCGCCTATAACGGCGTGGGGATTAACCGCCGAATCCCCCTCGTTAAGGAACTCTTCCTTAACGCCATTGGGAATGATCATTTCAGAAATCCCAATGTCTGGCATCTCACGCCAGAATCGCTTTTGAGATCGAGCAAAGGTGGGTTCATGACTCGCCAATGCTTCACCCGACCGCGGGTGCGTTGAGCCAATGGACTTAGACTTCCAGACTATCCATGGCTCGTGGCGTTCCAGCCACTTCATGCCCAGAATGAGGTCATACATCGAGTCAAAATCCAGGACTAGGAAACGTTCTAAGCTGTCGAAGTATGCAAACTTCACCTTAAGGTCAATCGAGACCTTGGGTACAGAAACCTGTACGCCCGTCGCAAGACGGACCGTGACAACGTCACGAGAACGTGCCTCTAGGGCCTCGGCATACAGCCGACTCTTCTCCACAGAAGCTCGTCTGACATAATTGTCAGACGCACCAGAGTCTATCAAGACTCTCCAAGGATTATCAAAGCATTTCACGTCCGCAAGGACTACCAGCAAACCTGGCTGGTACACCAACTCGGTGCTAGAAAGCATCGCTTCCCTCGGGGATTTGTGCTGTCGTCCCCTACCCTGGGGCTTAACAGCACTGAGGGTCCCCCAGTAGTGCGCCCCGCACCTACTGGGAGCCGTCGTTTCCCGACGGCTTGTATAAGGGCTTTTTCCCCACCCTTGGTCCCTTGTAGCGAGTGTCTCGCAGGGGATTTTTCGGACATCTGTTCCTCAGATGATCCGTGCTTCCACACAGGAAGCATCTCAGCGGCCCATGCCGCTGCAACATAGCTAAGAGCTCCGCCTCAAAGCTCTGCGAAAAAGAGTCAGTGTGAATCTTAGCGGAAGGTTTCCCCTCCGCTTCGACCTGACTAAGGTCCATGGGTTCGGTACCCACCTTAGAGGAACGGAAGTTCCTTTAGGAGTTGAACGCCATCTTAAACGCCTCCTCCAGGGATTGGGGTCGGCATCGGAACAATTCCGAACGTGCTGGCCCTTCTCTCAGGCGTCCCATGAAGACGGGGATGGACACACCGTCAGAATACGCTTTCGCGTACATCCCTGCCAACAGGGTCTTAAGACCCTGGATATAAATCTCCAGGTCCTTAGTGCCATGACGGCACCTCAGGAACGCCAGTTGATTCTGGAAAACAAGATCAGGCGTTGCGTACATGTCCATGAGCTTCTGCTTAAGGACCTTCAATGTTGGGAACACGTCCATGACTGACTCCGAGCACGTAAACGCCCATGTACGGGCTTTTCCCGTAAGATGGGTCAATGCAAGTCCCACTTGCAAGTGATCAGCGGTCATATTCGCTGTGGCGAAGGCCGTTTCGACCTCTCGAAACCAAACGTAAAGGTTGTCACCCTTCTCTCCGGTGAACTCCTTTATCTTAAACGATAATGGGGGGCGCACCCCCGTGGAACGACTTCCAACTAAACTCGACTCATGGGCGATGAGGGCATTGACCCTTGCCTTTACGGCCTCGAGGCCCTGCTCCACTAGGATATTCATGCCTTCTTCCCCCGTTAAGGGTAACAGCCTTTTAAAGGCTTCCTTCTAGACGAGGGTCAAACTATCCCAATCGTCCTGATTCATCCTTTGCAGAGGATGCCTAGTCTACCAACACAGGTGTTGGATTGACTACTAGTGCTACCAGATGTAGCCGGTGCGTATACGCACGGTGCGACTAGCACACAGAGGAAGACTCTTCTTTAAAGCGGTAGCTACCGCTACTTAGCCGATACGCCCTTGTAAAGGGTTTAGTAGGAGAGATCTCCTGCTCGGGGCCAAGATTCCCGGGTTGGTTTACTAATTAGCCTTAACAGATGTGTTCACTTTACGGTATGTAAGTAAAGGGAGGGATACCTCTTACCTACGACTCTCACTGCGCGCGCGACCGGTCGAGTTCGCACGTCCGCAAAATATATTTAATATGTAATTAGCCTAAATGAATTTAAACTAATATAAACTATATGTAATACTAAGTAGAATATTTCTAATTCGTACCTAGCTAAAATGTAGTGTACACACCTGTGTACTGACACGTGGATGGCTGACACACCACCACACCAAGGGCCCCTGCCCTGATTGGTTAAAATAACCAAAGGTTCAAAACCTTTCAAACCGGCAAATACTGACCTCAACCGTGGTGTACTCATGTACACCAACACTAAATGTAACCCGAATGTAACCCCGTTACAATCAGAGCTTCATCCACTTCAGACCGAGTGGTGATACTGGCAGCCAATGTGCCCAATATCTCTTCCTCTCCTTTGGTGCACTCGACGACCTCAAAGGACCACTTTGACAGGATCGCTGACCATCTGCCGAGCCGACCGTCCATCCCATTGCCTGATAACAGCCAGGCCAGTGCCGACTTTCTTGATAGGACCTTTACAGGTAGGCCGACCAGCAGGTTATAGCACACATCCAAAATCCGTAGTAAATCCAGAACTTCCTTTTCGACGATTCCATAGTTGACTTCGTTCGGCTTCAACTTCCGGCTTGTAAAAGTGACTGGGTGGTACACTCCATCATGTTCTTGCACTAGAGTGGCCGAAATGTCCCACTTACTAGCATACACAATGACGATCGGCATTTTTTCCAGATCGAAGTGCCTGAGAAACGGTGCCGTCGCCATATTGGCCTTCAGCATACCGAAAGAAACCTGTGCACGCTTCATGTGGTCATCTGTCTCCACCGGTGGAAAATCTGCGGGCAGATCAGAGTCGCAGCCCTCCCGTAAAGTTGCCCGATCTTCTTCGCGCAACATATGGTAGTCGACTTCCCGGAGCTCGTACAGCACGGCCGCGTAGACCGCGAAGTCTTCAATGAAGCGGATGTAGTAATTTAAGCTCCCTAAGAAGGACTGCATTGCCTTCAGTGATCTGGGAAACGGGAGGTTGCTCAGTGACTCCAGGTCCTTAGGATTAGCCTCCAGCCCACTGATTGACACCATATGACCCAAATAGGCGACCTTGGACATGCCCCAAAAAATCTTCACAGCACTGATCGACAGGTTCCAGCGATCGCATGTCTCCAACAACCGTTCTACCTTCTCGCACAGATCGCTCCATGACGAAGCAAGGATCAGAATGTCGTCGATATACGATCGCCTCCCCAGAACGGACGGTCTCCTTTCTCGATCGGGTTCACCCTCTGTAAATACATCATGGTTTTCGGTGGGGTCCCGATCGGTACTGATCTTGAAGTGACCATACAATGCGTTGTCGATCAGCCTCTGGTAGATCTGGGGCGCGTTCTTCAAACCGAACGGCATACGGTTCCACTCGAACAGACCGAACTGCGTAACAAATGCGGAGATCTCGCGAGCCCGATCGGTCATCGAAATCACCCAAAATCCACTTGCCATGTCCAGTGAGCAATACCATAGGGTACTGTCGAGATTTTCTAGAAGATCGCTGATCAGCGGCATCGTGTACACCATAAGCTTGTTCAACCGATTTACCAACCGATAATCGATACACAACCTGATGTCGACGCCGTTCTTCTTGATCACAATCACGATCGGTGAGGCCCACGGCGAGGTCTGCGGCTTAATGATCATGGTAGCCAACAGTCCTTTAATAAGATAGGACAGTTCTTCGCGGTACTGTGGCTCCACACGTCGGCATCGCTGGGCGATCGGCTTAGCATCACCAACGTCGATGTCACAGATCGCTCCGCGATCAGCAGGGGGTAAGGCGTTGCCTTTCCCGATCAGCAGATGTTTATTCTTCCATATGACCTTCTTTAGCTGATCGATCTGGTCAGGACTGTTGACATCCCGATCAGCCACTTGCAGATCTTCCAAGGTGACTTCGGGAGGATCAGCAGAGACTTCAGGGAGGACTGCCATCTGGATCTCCAGCTCCTGAATGTATTGATCCCCGCCCTCATGTATACAAACTTGATCGTCTTCCGGGGAAATATCACCCAAACCGTCCTGATCGGTTGCACACTGCTGTTCCCGATCTTCGGGCTGCTCTTCAACGACATCGACCTGCTTAGGCGCGCCATCGTGGTCCACCCCAGCAATCTCATGTTCCCCTTTTTCTGTTTCTGTTTCGGGATCCTCTGTCGCCTGTTCTTGTAAAACCACCATGTTGACGAACCTTGGCTCATCTGCTTGATGGTCCACCGTGTCCGGCGACTGCGGTGCCTTTCTTCGAACCAACATCTTCTTCGGGGTTACATAGCTGGGTCGTTCCACCATAGGTAAGGTATCTTCTTCCACCGGTCCATCATCGCTGATCAGATCGGTGGCCCCTTGGTATGCCAAGTTCTGACACTCAACATACTATCTCGATCCGATCGAGACGAACCCCATCTTTCTTAGCACCTTCCCTTCCGCCAGCCACATGCCAACAATAGTATTATTGTCAAGCGTAAGCGGCTTGTCACCGATATTAGTGACTCGAACATAATCATATCGGCCAGCGCTCTTCACAAGGGTCGGCACCCACCGATCGCCCCTGGTCACCCATAACTTCCTTGATCGAAAACCTTTATCGACCGGGGTATCAGCGGATTGTCCGACTGGAATGGTGACATCTTGGCCCCACCTGACCAGATAGGTGTGCGATCCGTATAGGGGCCGCCGACCAGCTAACTGGATCTGGACCTAATCCGGGAGTGTAAGCACTCCATGAGACAGATCAAGGCGAATACCCGCCGGCACAGCACATGAAATCCATGCCTAACAGGACATCCTGACCGTCCAGCTTGCCAACCCAAGCGCTGAAGAAGTAAACCAACGAGCCGGATAGGGTGATCTTCACGCGCGTCCTTCCTTCGGTCATGTAAGAATTTTCCCCAATTCCAACGCATTCTTATATCTGGGTATCGTCTATACGACATCCGACCTTACGAGCAAAGGCGGAGTCGATAATCGAGACTTCGGCCCCGGAGTCGAACAACATCGTTGCCTTTGCCTTCTGGTAGTTAATCTTACCACAGGCTTTCGCTTGCTTTAACCATTTGTCGGGCGCATGATACTTCCAGTATCCGCTAGACTCCCCAGGCAGCAGATCCAACTGCATGACCACCTTCGAATATTCATCGATCGTGAGATTGTAGACCGGATGATTCCGATCGACGCAATTGAGAACAGAACATGTATTGTCGGGTTTATTCTCCTTGCCGACATATGCATAGATGCCAAACGTAGACCGCTCGGATCGATCCATATTTCAACCTGGCGAGCGTTCTAGTTTAACATCTTTTCCACGTCAGGTGGAAGCATCCCCGCGTGCTTACCCGGCACATACCATTTGCGCATCAGATTGAAGAACTCTTCAATCTTGCACTGGCCGGCCTCGTGGATCTATTCACATGACTTGCACACGAAGAGGAAGTGATCAGTGGGGTGGCCGCGTATTTAGCACTTCTTGCATGTTAATTTCTTCCAGCAGTCCCCACCGTCATGCTTGCTCGACCCGCAGTGAGAACACTTCTTTCGAGGTCGGTCCGGGTCGGACTTGTTTCCACTCTTGCCCTTCCGATCTGCCTGGTTAGGCGTCGATCTGGTTCTTGGGGCAGGTTCCGTGATGAAAACGTGGCGACACTGGTCCTCATCCGACTCCCGACTGGACAGGCCGCTACTTTCCTCTTCTGACCCAGTGCTGTCTTCAGTCACAATCGCCTTGACAGCACGGGCCGATCTGGTTAAGGGCCTCTTCACAGGGTCGGTATGGGTCTTCGATCTGTAACGACCCGATCCAACGGCGACCTTCGCCCTCATACTGCGCGAGTGTTGCAGCGTCCGCAACGTCTGCTCCACTTCCGTCACATCCTTTAGGCGCAGAAGAGTCAGCTGATCTGCCAGCTCTTGGTCATCCAGGGTACTATTATAGTGACCCACGTGCTCCATAGCGGCACCGGTCGGCGGGTTGCCTTCCTTGATTACTATTCCGGCGCGAATTGCGGCCATGTTCAGGCGGTGCAAATACTTGATCGGCGTCTCGTCGCCCCGCTTCTGCATATGTGATAATTGCGGGCGGTAGAGAATCCGGAGTTGCAGTACTTCCCCTCAAATTCTGAACATAGCAGATCCCAGTCAGATCGGACATCCCGACCCAACTGTTGCATCCAGTTCGCAGCCGGTCCTTTCATCAGATCCCTAAAGATCAGACACCGTTCATTTTTTGGTGTCTGATCCCGTAAGAAAGCAGACTTGACCCGACCAAACCACGACCTGGCTTGCTCTTCGTCGGCTTCCTTGACAGTAAAGTCATTGAGGTCCGTAGTCGCGGCCATACGAATACGTGGGATCGCGGCAGATCCGAGATCAAATGCGGTCGTAGAGGCTAGGTTAGACTTACGCGTTCTTCCCGCCCCTGCAACGTCTGAACCATAGTGGTCATCCGGATCGCCGACCGACTCCATGTCGTAATCGCTATTCTTGCTCGATCGGCGCGGTCGGACTGGATGAGGCTTGCGTCTTCCTTTTCCAACTGGTTTACCACCTCGGATAGACTTATCCGTTGATGCCACTGACTCCATATCCACATCCCGGCAAATATTGACCTTTTGCCGGGCAGATCGGTCCTGGGCATGTGGGCGTGGAGGCGATCGGCATCGATCTCCCAAGAAACGCTCCATCATCTCTTCAAACATGGCTTGGGTCATGGGCAACGTGTTGGGGTCCTCCTTTGGAGGTACTGAAACCTGTGGGGGCTCCTGGGGCCCCAACTGGCATGCAGCCCCTTACTGCCTCACGTCCTTTTTATTCTCCCATGGGGTCTGGTTCGGCCCCATGGTCATCCGCTCGACACCGACCTCCAACTACGATGAGCTATTAGAGGCAGGTGGAGACTGATACAACGACTTATCATCGGAGCACACATCATCGTATGCTGACGTGGCTTCAGCGACCTTCAATGCCACGGTGGGAGTTGGGCGGCGAACCGCCCCCACCAACGGCACCAAATGATCATGGAGGGTCGACATCGACATCTCCAGCTTCCAAGTGTCCAGATCGAACAGTTTCTGCACTTTGGCGAGGTTTTACACTTTTATGCCGACCTCAGCCAACATCGCCAGCAGGTTCTTCACCAATAGCAAAGGCCGATCGCTCTGGATCGGCTCAGCGGTGGGTCCAAGAAGGCGATCGGGGATCTGGGGGTCTATAATCCGCACGACCTGGTCTTCGCGAATAAATCGCTTCAACTCGTGGATGTAGTACATCCTGGTCAGGTCTTCTTCTTTGATGACCCCATCCCCGACCTGCGACTTCTCTTCCAAGTCGTCTTCCTCGGACGGCATTCTGAGCCTCTGCTTGGGAACCTTGGGAGGGTGGGCTGGATCGTCCCGATCAGCCTCCAAGTCTTTTTCGCTTTTTATTTTATTTTCGTCAAAATATTCATTCAAATGCATAGGATCAGGACAAAAGTCCTGATCCTTTCCGGAACTATAGCAAGACCTGCTATAGTCCCGATTGGGTCCGGTGGGAGCCTTATGGGGAGGAAAAAATATTAATCCCGATCTGGTCCTCCACCCGTCCAGATCGGACATCGCCATCGTTATCGACAACGAGAACATAATGCGATAGCAGTTCCTTATGTCCTGTCCATAACAATTCCACATTAAATTCATTGTTATCAATTCTTTTCTGAACATCGCTGCGGTGATATCCACGATCACCAAGTGATCCGGGCACGCGCACCATTGTGGTGGAGTCAAGTTCAAAATCGAACACCGTAGTGTCGAGAACCTGAACACCATCGTGCCCAGCCTTCCAACTGACGGGGGGGGGGTACCCCGCGAACCTTCGTCTTCGATCCGATCGGATCGTCCACTGCTGGCAGACGACCGATCATTAACACAGGACGCCCGGTCCGATTTATTCTTCATCTCACCTTGTGTACCCGATGGATTGGGCTGGTAACACACTCGGTGGATCGGTGCTGGGAATTGACTTGTGGTCTAAATGTGGTAGACCGTGCAGGGTAGTGTACCCCGGGCGGAACTCTTCACCCTGGGTACGGACAGACCATTTATATTCGAATTTAGTATGCTTCAAAGGGCATATCGCTCAAACGATCGTAGAGCCCAACCTATACGAGAACAAAACTCCAATAATCCAATAGTCCAGTAGGGAGATCCAAATGAGAACGTGATATATTCCACGAACGATATCTCCACGTAATAATCCAAAAGACGTAATAGCACGTTCTAAACGTGCTCAACTTAAACTTGAGAGGTCGACCAAAGTGCACTCCCGTCGAGCGACTTACGGCGGGCCAAATGCGTCTGTGACGCGTCCCGGCCGGGTATAATTAGCTGGAGGGGATTGTTCGACCCTCCTCTCCCAAAACACTCTGCGGCGTGCAGAGGCGACCTATGTGCAAAGCGAAACGACCCCGGATGAGTTAGAGGTCCGACAATAAAGTCTTAAAACCAAAAACGCTCTTCTTAGACGAAGCTAAAACCAAAACCTTTTCCCAACAGGCAAAACAAAAAAAACTACTACCTACCCCCTATAGTCCCCAATATGTACCAAACATGAAAATATGTAGTACACGCAATCTCATGTGACTTACCCAAATCCGTGTTCTTGACACCCCTTGCACATGACCGGCTTAAAGCCTCCTGGATTTCCACCAATCCGATCACCGATAGGCCGATCGGTATGCTGCTGACCGGAAACGACCAAAATTCTTGGGTCCGCTTCGCCACATTTGCATATAACTTATGCTCTCGCATACATTCGAGCACTGCTAGAGGATGTATCAGGTGCGTCTGAACATCAGACGAGTCGCCTTCCGCGCGAATATGCACGAATATATCGTCGAAGTACGTCTGAGCGTAATTTATATGAGGGCGGAAGAGTTGATTCACCAAGCGATTAAAAGTCGCTGGTGCATTCGAAAGCCCAGTGGCATAACCAGCCACTCCCACAGCATGCCCAGCATGCCGCTAGGCGTGCTGACCGCTGTAAGCGGAATATCGGACGCTCGCATGAGCACCTGATAATACACGTCCACCTGATATAAGACACTGTATACAGTACAGCCCGCCATATTGTTCTGGAGGACATCCTTCCGAGGAATCGGAGTCTGCATGGGTACAGTAGCTGCATTCAGCTTGTTGTAAGCATGCACAATGCTCCACTTTCCGTTCGGTTTACGAACACAAAAAGTGGGAGATGAGTGGGGAGACTTGCTCCCCTTGAAGAATGCGTCGATGACGTCGCATTGCTCCTTGGGGAGAGGCCACTGCCTAGTGACGCAGTATTTGGTTCCAGTAACCAAATCAATTTCATGTAGGACTCCCCGATCCGGTGGTAACCCCATCGGCGGGTTGTCACTAATGACATCTCCGAATTCCTTCAATAAGGAATGGTAAGGGTCCTCAGGATCCGCAAGGATCTTGAGGCCGCTTCGGGCATTTAATGCCTGTTTGGTTTGCACCAAAAATGACTCGTCCATCGTGAATGAGGAGTTCAACTCCTCTTCAGGACGCGACACGACAATCTCGTCGATTTCACCTGCTTTTACAGCAGTCTCCAACTCGTTGAAGGACATCTCCTCCAACGACAACAGTTCGCCTACCCCAGGCAACCGTTCCAGGCTTACGCCTTCTGTGACAACACCTGTCACACTATTCAGCATCCGATAGGACTGCTGACTACTGGCCTCGGGACTCATCCCAGGACCCAGATGGGGGGAGTCAATTGCCCCATCTATTGGAAGCTCATCGCGCCTATCCACAGAGGTCACTACCTCTACCACCGGTGACTCTCCGGTCTCACCTAATAAGGCGTGGTCGGAATCAATTCCGACGTGCGAAAGAGACGAACTACGGGTCTCTTCGCTTGGAAGCGCCTCGCGCTTAACCACAGGGGCATCTACCCCTACCACTGGAGTCGACTCAGAGAAATCCACCTCTGCCAATGGCGACTCCCCAGTCTCGCGTATAACGGCGTGGTAGGAATCATTTCCGACGTTCAAAAGAGACGAACTACGGGTCTCTTCTCTAGGAATCGCCTCGCGCTTAACCTCAGAGGAATCCACCCCTAACACTGGCGACTCACCAGTCTCGCTTATATCGGCGTGGGGATTAATCCCCGAATCCCGTTCGTCAAGGAACACTTCCTTGACCTCATTGGGACTGATCATTTCAGACATCCCAATCTCTGGCATCTCCCTCCAGAATCGCTTTTGCGATCGAGATAAGGTGGGTTCATGACTCGCCAATGCTTCTGTGGTGGAGCGGCTGATCAAAGTTTGTGAAGCTTGATCAGGCGTTACCACGGCGCCCGGACTGCCGAATGACGAAGGAGGTCCTCCGGTTGTCCTGTGGGACTGGTCTTGTGTCTTGCTCACCTTGTGTACCCGACGGCTTGGGCGTGGGTCGATCTCCAGGTGGAGGGGATGTCACACTGCAATTCCCTGATGCAAGATTAGTGTAATTCACTGCGAATCGACCGATGAGCTGATCAGATGTGGTCAGGCTTGATCACGGTTGATCATAACCGCTTGATCGGTCTAGTGAATTCCTTACGAGTTGACGCGAGTTGCAAAGAGTTGATCGCAGGTTGCGGGTCGCAGATAGTCGATCTTGGTGGCGATCGGCGAAGGGGTACTTGATCAGGCAGCGGAAATCTTCACCACCTGATCGCCGATCCTCTTAAACTTATGCGCTAATAGAATACCCAATATACTATGTATTCTACGCTTAAGTTAAGAGGAGGGTCGATCAGCAACGGGCTGATCGACGGTTTACACTAAAAAACCGCCTAGTAGTTCCCGTGGGTCGCTTAAAGCAGACGAACTACCAGGGGCCAAACGTGTACCAATAGGGGAAGAGGTGAGATCACTGCTCGATCACGTTCCCGAGACCAAAAAAACTTTTAAAAAGAAGAACCGCTGACACGGCGGGCGGAGTTGCGATGAGTTTTCACACTCTACGCCCACCGGTGGTCCAAAAACGCACTCAGTGCTCCCGCCGGGACGTAGAGGTATTTGCTAGAAGAAGGGAGGCCCTAAGTTTCCGTCCCTGTAAACGATCTGCCCGATCTTACGCAAAAGGAGAACTGTATTACTGCTTATATCCTAATATCTACCAAAAAACTAATATCAGCCAATCAGAACTACCCATTCCTACGCATTTTATCGACCATTCGACCTGATCCCTTCGCTTACCTTCGGGTTACCGTTAGGTAACTGTGCCATTTGTCGCATCGTCTCAGATGTCCTGTCCACGCCTTGTCCATGTCCGTCACCGTTGTGTCAACAGTTGTACTGACTGAGGTACCAACTGTGGTACCAACTGTGGTGCCCACTATCGTACCACCTGTTGTTCCGACTATCGTACCGACAAAATTTGTGGTACATTCTACCACCGCTACACCCATAGTGGTGTCCACAATTATGCCCATAATTACGTACCAATTTTGTGGTACGCTTTACCACACTTCACCCGATCGCGGGTGCGTTGAGCCAATGGACTTAGACTTCCAGTCTATCCATGGCTCGTGGCGTTCCAGCCACTTCATGCCCAGAATGAGGTCATACTCGAGTCCAAATCCAGGACTAGGCAACGTTCTAAGCTGTCGAAGTATGCAAACTTCACCTTAAGGTCAATCGAGAACTTGGGTACAGAAACCTGTACGCCCGTCGCAAGACGGACCGTGACAACGTCACGAAAACGTGCCTCTAGGGCCTCGTCATACAGCCGACTCTTCTCCACAGAAGCTCGTCTGACATAATTGGCAGACGCTCCAGAGTCTATCAAGACTCCCCAAGGCTTATTAAAGCCTTTCCCGTCCGAAAGGACGACCAGCAACCCTGGCTGGTACACCAGCTCGGTGCTAGAAAGCACCGTTTCCCTCGGGGCTTTGTGCTGTCGGCCCCTACCCTGGGGTTTAACAGCACTGAGGGATCCCCCAGTAGGGCGCCCCGAACCTAGTGGGGTCCGTCCTATCCCGACGGCTTGGGTGAGGGCTTTTTACCTACCCTCGGCCCCTTATAGCGAGTGTCTCGATGGGGATTTTTCAGACATCTTTTCCGCAGATGATCCGTGCTTCCACACAGAAAGCATCTTAGTCGCCCCTGCCGCTGCAGCATTGCAAGGAGCTCCGAATCGAAGCTCTGCGAAGTTGAGTCAGCGTGACTCTTAGCAGAAGGTTTCTCTTCCGCTTCGACCTGACTAAGGTCCATGGGTTCGGGACCCACCTTAGAGGAACGAAAGTTCCTTTAGGAGTTGAACGCCATCTTAAACGCCTCCCCCAGGGATTGGGGTCGGCTTCGAAATAGCTCCGAACGTGCTGGTCCTTCTCTCAGGCCTCCCATAAACACGGGAATGGACACATCGTCCGAGTACACTTTCGCGTACATCCCTGCCAGCAGGGCCTTCAGTTCTTGGATATATGTTTCCAAGTCCCTAGTGCCCTGAAGGCACCTCAGAAACGCCAGATGATTCTGGAAAACCAGAACAGGCGTGGAATACATGTCCATAAGCTTCTGCTTAAGGAATTCCCAGGTTGGAACACGTCCGTGACCGACTCCGAACACGTGAACGCCCATGCCGGGCTTTACCCGTGAGATGGGTCAGTGCAAGTCCCACTTGCAAGTGATCCGCGATCACATTCGCTGTGGCAAAGGCCGTTTCGACCTCTCGAAGCCACACATAAAGGTTATCACCTTTTTCACCGGTGAATTCCTTTATCCTAAAGGACAACGGAGCGCGAACCCCCGTGAACGTGGAATGACTTCCACGAATATTCGCCTCATGGGCGATAAGCGCGTTAAACCTCGCCTTTACGGCATCAAGGCCCTGCTCCGTTAGGAGCTACATGCCTTCGTCACCCAGTATGGATAACATAATTTTAAAGGCCTCCTGCTGGACGAGGGATAGCCTATCCCAATCGTCCTGATTCATCCTTTGCAGAGGATGTTGTCGTCTACCAACACATGTGTTGGATTGACTACTAGTACTACCAGATGTAGCCGGTGCGTATACGCACGGTGCGGCTAGCTCACAGAGGAATACTTTCCTTAAGCGGCGATATGCCGCTACGCCCTTGTAAAAAGGCTTAGTAAGAGAGTTCTCTCTTACTCGGGACCAAGATTTCCCTTGGTTTACTTGTTAGAATTAACTAACGCCTTGAAACAAGGCTCCCATTAGAAAGTGAGTAGCTAAAGGAGGTATTCCTTTTGGCTACTAACAGTCACAGCACGCGCGACCGGTCGAGGTCGTGCGTTTAGCTGGATTAGTGTTAATTGTAAACTGAATATATGTTGAATATATAATTAGCCTAAATTAATTTAAACTAATGTAAACTATATGTAATACTAAGTAGAACTTACTCCATTCGTACCTAGCCAAAATGCAATGTACACACCTGTGTACCAACACGTGGCAGGCTGCCACGCCTCCACCAAGGGCTCCTGCCCTGATTGGTTAAAAAAAAACAATAGGTCCAAACCTTTCGGACCGGTCAATACTGACCCCAACCGTAGTGTACTTACGTACACAACATAACTAAATGTAACCAAAATGTAACCCTGTTACAAAGGTTCTAGACAGTTGGAAGGAATTAAAGCGCAGCGCTGGCGCCGATGGAATACCAGACTGCACCGTCTACCATAGCAGTGTGCTCGGGGTCCCTTGCGCACATGTTATCCATCGGATTTATAGCAACACACAGATAAAGGTCGAATTTGATGCGCGATGGATTCTCCGTGATACTCCGCAACTCGATCCCGGTGTGTACGATATGCAGGAGCCGATGACAATATCCGGAATACGCAAAGAGCCACCGACCGCCCCTTCCGGACGCATCCTTTCGGCTTCGAGGTCGTCGAGCGGGAAGCGTCATCTCAGATAAGCCAACAAATCCAGTCACAGACACAGATAGAACCTAAAAAACCTCGGGCACCTATTAAATGCTCACGCTGTGGGATGCAAGGACACGCGCTTAACAATCGAAAGTGTCCTCTCTTTGCTCCTCAACCCCATTGACCAGGAAGGAAGCATTCGAATGGGATTTGTGAGCTAAACACGTGTCTGTTCGTATCTTAACGTGTAATTGAATACATAACGGGTTCTTTCCCAAATCGGTCAAATGATGATCACGTGATCAGTGGATTTTGGGTTTTATCAGTGAATTTTGGGTTCGTCTGTTCTATTTCTTCTGCATGTATTTTGTAAGAAAAGATAGAACCTGAATAAAACCTAAAAGATAGGGTCAGCGTATACTGACTGCCCTCCCCCACATTTCCATAAACTGACCCCCCCGGTCGCGCTTCACTTGAAGTTTGTATATAGTCTCATACCAGACTATCTACCTCACTTGAAAACTTCAATTTCCAATAGTTACTCTCCTTCAGCACTGAAAACTGTTCTTTTATCTTCATCAAGATTATCATCACTGCCTTGCACCACCACTACTTTGAGTCCTATGTTCAAATATGTTCTTCACCGGACCCTTTGCATATTAGAGGTCCGGAAATAGCAAAAAGAAGAAGGCTATACGAGATACATTCACCCACCAATGGATTCCCAGGCCACAGAGCCCTCATTCCGGCTTCATTTTGTAGTAGAATGTTCGGGGGAAATGTCAAAAATAGGGCCGTTACGTGACGGTTACTGTAACTGTGTTGAATTTTTTATAAAATCTAATGGTTATGCACCGGGGGGTCAGTTTACGGAAATTGGGGGGGCAGTATACGCTGACCCAAAAGATAAAACCTAAATTGCGCTGGTGGTACCTAAAGATAATTCGTATAGAGAGGATTCTTATATCACGAGTCAAATTCCTAACAAGATGGACGTCTTGAGCAAGATTGTACAGGGAACAGGATGCGCGGTGGACGGCACAGTGTTGGCGCAAAATCCGCTCTCGCGTGCCCTCGATAACGTAGTTCAGTCGCATGCGCGTGGAAGCCAGAAGCGTGGGTCCATACCGCCCCATGGTGCTCGCAGCGAGCTACATAAGCAGATGCAAATGCAGCGCCCTGACATGGCACAAGGTGGCAGCTCGCGATTTCTTACGGCTTTTGAGCTGGAGGCGGCCAATCGCTCCTCCTTGGAAGCGGCCTACCGCTCAGGTAAGGTGCAGCTGATGCATACGCATCAGGCGTCCATGGAGGCAGCCTTCGAAGAGGCCCTTCGCGCACAGGTTAAACCAGAGCAGATGCCAGTGCCCTCACTATTAATAATGGACCCAAACATGATACATCCAAGTGCCTCACAGTGGATCGACGACTTTCACCTTTCGAATGAAGCGTGGCGGATTGCTGGTAAATCGCACCATGAAGTGGCGAGGGAAAATAGCAATGGACAGGTACCAATAGTCCATCAGCCAATGATGCACTCTCTTCCAGCGTCTACCAATCAGATGACACAAGCAGTTGATGATCATCTGAAGGTGCAGCAAGCTTCTAGCGAAATGGCGCGCACCATGAGTCAAAGCCAAAATCTCAAGTGGCAGAACAGCCAATTTCTTAAATTCATGAACCAGATCAGCTCAGGTGAGGTGCAAATTGATGAAGAAAAGAACAAAGTTGTGGAGCTCAAGATGGAAGGAGCACTGGAAGGAGCGTGGGAAAATACATCAAATGTGCCCTCAAACCGAAATGTGCTGAACGCAAGTTCGCAGCTAAGTGACAATACGTCGGCCACTGACCTGGAAATTGCATTTGCAGACGCTGCTACAGCTCATAAGCATCCGCTCGAAATGGATAAAACTTGGACGAGGGTGGGAACAGCGGATTCCAAAGGACTAGAGAAAGCATGGAATGATTCAAACACTGCAAATGAAGAGGCCATGTATAACGCATGGGCAGACGACGATCTGGTACGTGACTTACTCAATTACAGAATCAACTTGAGCCAGGTGTAATTTGCTTTGTTCCATAAAGGTGAGAATTTGGGATAAAACTATGGCGACTACTCGTTCGGCAGATCCATTTGAAGACGCTTGGGATGAGGCAACTGGCCATAATTACTATTACAAGTCAGATAACCCGTTTTTGGACTCGACAGACAACTTTCAAAGAGGCATTGATTTTTTTAAGTCAGGGCACCTGGATAATGCGATACTTGCTTTTGAAGCAGAAGTACAACTACACTCAGATAATAGTGAGGCATGGCGAATGCTAGGCGAGTGCCATGCTGAAAATGACGAGGACAAAAGCGCTATTGCATGTCTGGAGCGCTCTATTGAGGAGGATCCGTACAACTTGAGTGCTCTGCTAGCACTAGGCGTCAGCAACGTCAATGAGAGTAACCTGCAGGGTGCGCTGAAGACGCTTAAGGGTTGGGTCCAGCACAACCCTAAATTTCACCGACTGGAGATTCAAGTGGATGAGTACAGCGATGGATCTTTAATGGATGAAGTAATGCAGTTGATGCTGCAGGCTCGTGCACACGATCCCAACGATTCGGATGTGCAGGTTGTACTGGGTGTCTTATATAACGTGTCAAAGGACTATGACGCAGCAGTTGAAAGCTTTAAGGCTGCTACGGAGTTGCGTCCGGATGAATACGCACTATGGAACAAGACTGGAGCGACACTAGCGAACTCGGCTCGTTCGTCAGAGGCTATTCCTGCGTACCATCGGTAAGTGAATCCTTTTTTTATTTTGAGATCACTTAATCATGTACGTTTATGGTGCTCCAGTGCACTGGAGTTAAAACCCCGCTATGCCCGTGGGTGGCTGAACCTGGGAATCAGCCACGCTAATCTAGGGAACTACGAGGAAGCTACCAAATGCTATCTGCAGGCGCTGAGTTTGAATAGCCGCGCAGATCACATCTGGAGTTATTTAAGAATATGTTTTACGTGCATGGAGCGGTTTGATTTGGTTAAAATGGCGGATACGAGAGATATTAACAACTTTCGCGCAGAATTTAAGGTCATCGATCTCTAAAAGCTGTGCTTAACCATCAATTGTATTACTCGAAGATCATTTAAGAAAGAAAATATCTGTCGTTACTATTTTGTATCACAAAGGTGCAACTAGAGATTAGTAGGACTTCTACGTAGATGTATCATGTCTCGTCTATGTTACATTCAATTATCTATTTAAATAGGGGAATGTTAAATCGCTCCCCCCAATTGTTAATTCGACCCCCCTCCCCGCCCATTTCTACACATCGATGTAACAATGCCCTTTTCATAGGAGAGTGATAGGTGTACCCCACCCCCTTGCTACATGTACCTCACTTTTAATACGTATACCACATTATTAAACACTATTTTGACGAAAATCCAGTACATATTTATTAGACAAGATGTTCGGATTCAATGTCAACAAGCTGAAGCCGAACCTCAAGATGGCTGTACACCACATCGGCAATGTCAAAAACAAGAACGCGAACGCGGCGCTAGCGCAGGGGCGAGCGGTTGCGCGGTTGCTGGAAGACGGCAAAGAGGAGAAGGCGCGCATCCGAGTGAGATGAAAGCGTAGGCTATATCTCACCTGATGCTAACTGGAGGGAGTTGCTTTTATTTCAGGTTGAAGGAATCATTCGGGATTACTTCACGATGGAAGGCTACGAGATCCTGGAACTGATGTGCGAGCTGCTGGCCGAGCGAGTGGTGCGTTCGACGGCTGTCTTGATGATATTCGCAGCACTGATGCAAACTTTGTCTTTCAGAACTTAATCAAAACGGAGTTCGACTGTCCATACGACATGCGTGAGGCCGTGCACATTCATTTGGTCGGCGAGTCGCACGGATATTCCGGAGTTAAGGGAAGTCAAAAAGCAGCTGACGAAGAAGTACGGACAGGACTTTGAGGTTGCTGATGTCCGCAATATGGATGGATGCGTAAATGAGCGCGTGATTCAGAAACTGAGTGTGCAACCACCGAGTGCGTTTCTCGTAGTCAATTACGTTGGAAGGTGATGGTAACATCGAAGACAAAACACATGGAGGATCGCCAAAGAGCTCAAGGTAAACTGCGAACCCGATGGAACTCAAGAAGCAGATCCTCTGGCTCTGATTCCGGCACCCACAGGCGCCACAGTCATGAGAGCAAGTGTCTCTAGGTCTGATTTTACCGCACTCTTTGCCTCGGTACGCTTAGCCACTATACTTATCCTACATTCTTTTGTCACGGTTGCTGAGGTGCTGATGCTTGCGGTGCGTACAGGCCCCTCAATCTAGCGCAAATCCACCATACATGCCTTGTGTACCTTCCAGCAATCCTAGCACTGAAGCAACTGCAACAGCTCCAGCTGCCCTGCAGCTTCCGTATCGTGGTGCACGGTGGACAAATACACGAATCATCCAACGCACTTTTACTCTACGCAACAAACTTCTAAACATCAATGCGGTGACGGGTTCACAGAGTCTGATCAAACAGCACAAGCTCCGGAAAAGACTTGGGATTCTCCTCCTGCCGCACCAGCCTCAGCAAGTAATGCGACTCAAAGCATTCCAGATTTTGATGAGCTCACGGCACGCTTCGAGCGACTTCGCCAGCGTCAAGACCGTCATGACCCGAAGAACCTCTCGTTTACTTTCTAGAAGTTCTTGTATGAAAATAATCAACATAATTAGCATAGGTACAACACCTCAATACTACGTTGTCTTTTTCTTACCCGCTCGTAGTCAAAAATGATAGTGTTTAATAATAAGGTACACGTATCAAAATTGAGGTACATGTAACAAGGAGGTGAGGTACACCTATCAATCCCCTATAAAAAGGGCATTGTTACATCGATGTGTAGAAATGGGCGGGGGGGGCGATTTAACATTCCCCTATTCATATCATACTTATTAGTAATGTGATCTATGTGTTTGTACTCATTCTGAGTACGTATGTTTTTTGGACCAGCCCTAAATTCACTGATAAAACCCAAAATCCACTGATAAAACCCTAAATCCACTGATAAAACACTAAATCCACTGATCACGTGATCATGATCACGTGTGCTTGATGGAGAAAGGCCTCCCATCAGCCCAACTTTGCATCCAGTCGAGGAAACTTGCCTCGGTGCTAATGATAACAAGGACATGGACTCTGATACTGAGGATGTCAATTGTCCTGGTAACGTTAACTTGGGCTCGTCACGATCATCTGTGGTCATCATTTAAAAAAGTATTTAATTCGCATAAGTAATTGTAGAAACAGTGTACGGCTTTGACAAAATCTGGAGCGTATTCTGGTGTCGTACGAAGTTCCACTCCATATATTCTTTGCATACGACCCATGGCAGTTTTTCATTTACGCAAGAACGCACTACAAATAATTGATCAGGAGCACTTTGATGAAGCATCACAGAACGACAGAGATTAAATTCACACCTTTATGGACTTAAAAAGCTAATAGGCATGTTGAAGGGACCCGCTTCGAAACTGCAAACGCAAAGGGTTTTGCTCGTTCCGTCTTGAACACGTATCTTGACATTCTGACTTTTCTTCCCTACAAATCATTGCCATATCGATTCGCTGGGATTCCGACAGTTGCTGTTTCCTTCCCCTCACTCAATTAGACACAAATGGATGATCGCGTAATCATGATCACGTGATCAGTGGATTTAGGGTTTTATCAGTGGATTTAGGGTTTTATCAGTGTATTTAGGGCTCGTCGTTTTTCGGACACTAATAAGTAGTGTATAGCACACAACAGATGGAAATTTACCATAACTTCAACATCTGGTACATATTTCATGTTAGGCTAGCTAAACGCTCCCCAATACACATTCCATCGATACAGTACCTGGTTTTGTTGTTTTCTTATTATTATTACAAAGTGTATACGGGTGTTATTTTCACTGCGAACGGACATTTGGTTACAGAGATATTGACTTAAGACATTTTCGTTGTATTGGAGTTACTATCTGACATCTACGACACACGTTTTCGACTATCTGCGCAAGTAGGAATACCGACAACTTTCAACAATTGTTACCACATGAAAACAATTTACGCAGCCTCTTAATGACATCCGTAAATTTCGGGAACTAGCATTGCTTACGTGATGACAAAATACAATATTTGAGGTTGACCGAACAATCAGTATTGAATTCTAAGAGACATGTCATAAAATGAAATTTCATATTAAGCAACATTACAGTGGTCCAGTTTATACAAATGTGGTGGAGCGGCTGATCGAAGTTTTTGAGACTTTATCAGGCGGTACCACGGCGCCCAGACTGCCGACTAACGAAGGGGGTCCTCCGGATGTCTTCGACTGCTTGTGTTCTTTCTCACCTTGTGTACCCGACGGCTAGGCATGGGTCGCTCCTCAGGTGGCGGGGACAGCGCACAGCAAATTCTTGGTGCAAGATTGAATTAACTAACTTGTGACGATACAACCGATGCGATCAGGCGTGATCACGTGCGATCAGGTGCTTAAACCACGTCAATTAACCGAAATCAGGCTTGATCAAGTTCGGGCTGATGCTAATAACCGACGATCAGCAGTATTCCGTCTTGATCGCAAGTGCGATCAGGCGGCCGTCCGATGCGATCAGGCGCTGAAACGAAGCCAATCGGTCGTGATCAGGAGCGATCAGGCTTTGGATGACGTTAATAACCTCGATCAACAATATTCTGTCTTGATTGCAGATGCGATCAGGTGTCTTGATCGCAAGTGCGATCAGGTCTTGATCGCAAGCGCGATCAGGTACTGAAAGGCTCGATCAGGGGCTAAAAGCTGCTTCCCAGTCGTAATATACCTTGATCAGACTTGATCAAGCACCGGAAGTCGTTCAAGTAGCAGTTGGCGCGATTTGCGATCAGCGATCACGATCACGATTCGCAAAAAGTGTCGATCAGGTGTTGATCGGTAGGGGGGGTACTTGATCAGGCAGCGGAAGTCTTCACTGCCTGATCGCGGAGCCTCTAAGCCGTCAAACATCTAAGGAACGCCCAAATCAATGCTCTCCTAGCCTAGACTATATGAGGAAAAGGTATTTATATTAAAATCCAACTAGAGTTACCGTGGGCGCTTAAAGCAGCCGAACTCTAGGGGCCAAACGTTAATTTCACGGGGAAGAGGTGAGAGCACTGCTCGATCACGTTCCCAAAACCAAAAAACCTTTAAGCGAAGAACCGCAGACACTGCGGGCGGAGTTGCGGGGTGAGTTCTCTCACTCTACGCCAACCGGTGGGCCAAAAACGCACTTAGTGCTCCCGCCCGGGACGTAGAGGTTTCAATAAAGGTGGGGGCGCAAAGGTGCCTTCCCAAAAAACGATCAGCGCGATCGTACGCAAAAGGAGAACTTTATTAGAAATTAAACCCTTAGATCTACCCTGTTCCTACTTTCAACCAATCCGCATCGTCCATTTGAAACGCGTTCCGTCCATCAGTCGACCTGATTTTTCCGCTTGTTCCTTGTTTGTTCGCTGGTGTCCGCCGCGTACCTGTAAGTAATCAGCACATCTTCCGTGTCCCTTCTATATCCTGTCTATGTACACCACGGTGGTACGTACTACTGTACCCACCGTGGTACACATGGCTGTACCTAATTATGTACTACTGTATCCACTATCTGCGTCCACTATCAGGCCCCTAATTTAGCTCCAATATTAGTCATAATATTAGGCCCCCTATGGGCCTAATAAAATGCCCAACATTAGGCCCTATTTTAGCCTAATAAAAAGTCCGCTTTACGACACAAATTTCAAGTTAAGGAATTTTTTGTTAAGTTACTTCAAATTATCTATTTATTTAAAGGACGACGACCCCCGGACTGTCACAAAGAGTTATTCTAATACAATTTTCATTTTTGCCATAAAATACTAAGGCACGGTATGGACAACTAAACCCAAAAATTATATATACTGTAGTTTCAGTGAAATTTCAATGACAGTTCGTCGGAACGACGGGTACCATCCCCTAGTCTATTTATTTAATTGAGAACGAATCGTCCTGTCACAAAGAAAATTAGACCCCCGGCCTGTCACAAAGAATACCATTAAACGACGACGACCCCCGGTCTGTCACAAAGAATACAATTAAACGACGACAACCCCCGGCCTGTCACAAAGAATTATTCTAATACAATTTTCATTTTTGGCATAAAATACCAAGGTAAGGTATGGACAACTAAACCCAAAAATTAGATATACTGTAGTTTCAGTGAAATTTCAATGACAGTTCGTCGGAACCACGGGTACCATCCCCTAGTATAATAGAATTCGAAGTGTGTTTGGTGAGGCAGTGAGGCAAAAATATTTACAAATATGCTCTACTTCTATAATATAAGCCCGTCTGTCTGTCCGTCTGCTGAGGCCGTACCTAATCGAATTTCAAATGTACTATAAATTGGACCTAATTTAATTCGACTTTATAAATAGCGCTTTTACAGTGAAGTGAAAAACTGACAAAAAACAAAAATACAAATCTGGCTTTAAAAATCATCGCTCTGTTGAAGACTAATCCGTGGAAGTACTACTGATATACATATCAGTGTTAACGACTATATAATTGGTTAGAAATAGCGCTTTTACATATACCTATTTAAAAGTTTTCCATCCCTGTGACGTTCCCGGTCACGTAGTTGCTTCTACAGTTTAACCTAATATATATACCCTCCGCCCCGACGGTACGACGGGTTACTACACTAGTATTATTTAAACGACGACGACCCCCGGCCTGTCACAAAGAATACCATGTTGTCGTGATCCCGTACCTAAGCGAAGTCGAACTGTACTATCGATTCCTTTTAATTGGTTACAAATAGCGCTTTTACAGTTAAGTAAAAAAAACTATTCGACTTTATCATTGGTTAGAAATAGCAGCTTTTTTATCTATCTATTAAAAGAATACCGTCTGTACGATGGTCCTTTTCCAGCCTTTTGATTGGGCGGTGCTGAAAATAATGAAAACATAGGGCGAGAACCATCCGTGGTTCTAGCCGTATGTTTTCGCTACCCTAACCCTGGAAATACATGAGGGGCAAGTTTTGTAGACGGACAGACGGTTTTTATGCCCTGCCCCGTCGGTACGACGGGTACCATCCCCTAGTTACACTATATGCAGCTTCCTCTAGGCTAACACAATAGACCACCAAGAGGCTGAATATACTTTCTAGAGGCACTCACACGTCCTTATTGTTTTCTTCTACTTAAGTTTATGTGGATAGCCCACTTTGTCACAACAAGCACATGCAGTACCGACACAAAGGTACTAACACGTTTTCCTGCACTCTAACGCTTACGTTACTTGAATATCTCTCTTTCCTACAGGTTATGAGCCGAAAGGTTCATGATGTATCAGGTGATGAAAGCTTTAAAAAAGAGAAACCGGCAGGTTTGGAGCCGAAGGAATGAAGATTTTGGAAATGTTCCAAAAAGTTTTTGACCGACTGGACAAGTTGGAAAATTCAAGGGTTGACCAGCATGACAACAATTTCGGCTTCAACAACTTATGCGGTTGGATACCCGAATGCGGTTGGCGTCGCTTGAAAGCGCGACCGAGAGAAATCCGCGTAATCAAGGTGGTTTTAGTAACCAAAATTATAACATGGGTACACCGATGGGAAAATCACACTCCTGTCTTCACAACCCCCCCCCCCATCGGCCCAAGGATTGCAAGTTGTCAATCATGGTTTTTTTCTGGTACTTAAGTGTATCGTGGCCTTGGAGCCGTATTCAAGGAATGGGCACTCGTTTCATACGACAAATTTGAATTGCCGAATCGGCTTGTGATTTTTCTGAAGTGAAGACATCAAGTTTGACCTCCTAGGGCACTACCTCAGCGGTACAGCTGAGCGTTATTACAATCGTTAGGTTGACTCATGGTGTAATGAGCCTCCGACTTTGGTTCATGTGATGAAGTAGATGTTGAATGCGTTTCATACATTCGTCACGTCGGCACAGGCGATGAAATTTTTTACGAGCCAAAAAAATCCTAAGCGTTATGGAATGAGCATTACCTTTATTTGGTTGCCATTTATGAAGCTGTTGGAGGCAGTGAATCTCTGCTTTTGGATAATGTGGTTCACTATGCATCGCCGAATTCAAAGAATATACTTATGGCTAAATTTGACCATACTCGGTCGGTTTTCTTGCACCACGCTGAAGAGCCGTGTCAATTTCTCAGGCGGTAGAAGGTGAGACAAGGGGTGCAAAGGCCTTTAGTGCTGATGCAGTAAATTTCGTCGAGGAGAAGAAGAAAGTGGTGAAATGTCACGGTTGTGTAAATGTTGGTCATATTCGACCAAAGTATCCCAACAAGCCGGAGAAAAAAGTCGATTTCTCCTTAACGATTAACAACTTTGCGCCAAAACCTGAATGCAGCACTTGCATTCGTGATTCCAAGGCTAGTATGCATTTGGTTAAATAGCCAAAAGTACCTGAGTGATGGTCAGGTGGTTGACGGCACGTATTTTCAAGCCAACGGCAAATTATTGCAAGTTTCGTTAACAGGCTGGATATTGTTCCAAGTCTTTGCTAGTGGAAATAAAAACACCATACGAGTGAAAAATGTCTATTGCGTGGAAAATTTGGCCAAGAACATATTGTATTATAGTTTTTTGGGGAAGAAAGGGTGCAAAATGGCGAACGTCGATGGCAACCGTACTATGTTGTACACGTCCACCCGTTCTCCTTTATTTGACTCTCAAAAGACCAACAAGGTTCTAACGGTTGCTGTTTCAGAGATTATCGATGATGAACATAAATTTCCAGCCGTTATGGCCATCATTGAGGGAACGATACCGAATCGGCCAGAAAGTTGGATGTCCAGAAGCGGATCATTGTACATTTTACGGCTAGACTCGTACATCTCAACTATGATGCTATTGGGCATTTAGATAATGCTGCCTCAAGTGGTGTTAAATTGACGGATCATAAGCGGTTAAATTGTCTGACCTGTGTCCAGAGCAAGCAGAAGAAAAATCCACGATCTGTCAAGGATAGTGGAAAAATTCACCAATTGACCGAATTGGTAGAGTTGTTTGTTCCGATCTCAAGGGCCGATTACGCCAAAGGATGGCCTTGGTGATCAACTTTGTTGATCATGAATCTAACTATGTGCGAGTTTTTCTATCCAAAACAAAAGATGTTTCGGCGAAAAAAATTGAACATTTTTGGAGTTCTTCGAGCGGCAGTTTAACTGCAAGGTCAATATACTTCGTACCGACGGAGGGTACGTGTATAAAATCTCGATGATTTTTGCGTGCAGACTGGTGTTGAGCGGCAATTTAGTGAAGCCAACAACCAGTCTAGCAATGCAAAAGCGGAACGCATGCACCGCACTGTGATGACTATGGCAAGGTGCATGCTTTTCGCTAGTGGTTTGAATTTATGATTTTGGGGGCCATTCGGTTCAATATGCTGCATATTTATTGAACCGCAGCCCAATCAATGCGAATTCACGTAGGCAATTGCCTTTGAAATTTCTTACGAATAAAAAGGCCAATCTTGGTGAGATTGTTGCTTTTAGTTCTCCGTGTACTGTTTACAGGAACCCTGGAAAAGATTTCCTTGTACATCATGCACAATTGCTGTCATTATTGGGAAAAACGAGAAAATCAAGGGTTTCAAGACTATTTGAAGACTGAGCGCAAGGTTGTTCTCACAAAACATGCGTGCAACATTGAAAACCTTGATCCACCTCAGAATCAACAAGTGCGACAAGGTATGCAAGAAGATCTCCAATCAGGGAGATGCAGCTCCTGTCCACGAGGCGAAGAAAAACATTCGAAGAAGAAGGCCAAGAGGCAACGCGTTGCGTCACAAGAACTGTTGCGAAGAAAAAAATCAGGATCGAAATAATATTGACGAAGATACAACTGAAATTCCAAGTCAAGTTGATGATGTCGGGTCCGTTAACTTTATAACGGAAATGGACCCGGAGAACTTTTTGCAAGCAATGAAAAGTTTTAACAACGCCAAGTGGATGATCGCTATTGAGGAGGAGCTCAATGCTCTCGAGAAGAATGAAGTGTGGAATCTCGTTAAAAATCCTCTAGATTGCCAATATTTGCATACCAAGTGGGTTTTCAAGGCCAATCTTGATCAGGATGGAAACATCGAGCGTTAAAAGGAAAGACTCGTTGCATGTAATGTTTTGGTGTCGACTACAATTTAACATTTGCTGCCGTCATCGACATGAACACCGTAAACCTGGTGCTAGCTTTGGCGGTTAAATGGAATGTGCCTGCAATGCATGGCGACATAGCAAAAGCCTATGTTAAGAATTCCGAAATCGAACACGATATTTTTATTTATTCCGCAAGGAATGATTCCGAAAAATGCTGAGACACTCAAGAATTTCAAGGCGAACGAGTACTCAAGCTTAACAAGACGCTTTACGGCCTTAGAAAGGCATGTCGGTTATGGAATCGTTTGATTCATGGAAAAATTTGAAGTGGAATTCTCAGAGTATTACAGACATGTGTTTGTATACCAAACAAGTGTGGTGGAGTCAAGTTAAAAATCGAACACCGTAGTGTCGAGAACCTGACCACCATCGTTCCCGGCCGTCCAACTTACGGGGGGTTACCCCGCGAAACTTCGCCTACGATCCGATTTGATCGTCCGCTGCTAGCAGACGACCGATCATCAGCATAGGACGCCTGGTCCGATTCTTTCGTCATCTCACCTTGAGTACCCGATGGAATGGGCTGGTAACACACTCGGTGGATCGGTGCTGTAAATTGATTCGGGGTCTAAGAACGTGAGACCGTGCTGGGTAGTGTACCCTGGGCGGAACTCTTCACCCTGGGTACGGGCAGACCAGTTATACTCCAAGTAAATATACTTAAAAGGGCAGATCGCTCAATCGATCGTAGAGCCCAACCAATACGAGAATAAAAGTTCAATACTCCAATATAGAGATCCAATGAGAACGTGATAAACTCCACGAACGATATCTCCACAAAACAATCCAATAACTTGATTACACGTTCCAAACGTGTGTAACTTGCGCTTGAGAAGCCGACCAATGTGTACTCCCGTCGAGGGAATTCCGGCGGGCCAAGTGTGCCTGTAACGCGTCCCGGCCGGGTATAACAAGCTAGAAGGGATTACTCGACCCTCTGCTTCCAAACACTCTGCGGCGTGCAGAGGCGACTGATGTACAATGCGAAGAAGCGACTTCTTGTTGAGTGTTAAAGGCTACAAATTAATGACTAACCAAAACTATCTCCCTATGGTCCCCAATATGTACAAACATAAAAATATGTAAGTACACGCAATATCATGTGACTTACCAAAATCCGTGTTCTTGACACCTCTCGCACACGATATGCTTAAAGCTTCCTTGATTTCCACCAATCCGATCGCCGATAAGCGATCGGCGTGCTGCTGACACAAAGCGACCAAAATTCTTGAGTCCGCTTCACCACAGCCGCCCCTGAGTCAGGTCGTAGCTGCGCAACGGTAGCGACCCGATCTCACAACATCCTCCCTCTTCGCAGAAGCGACTTAACAATGGAGAGATCTTCGAGTTTACCTTCGCCAGGTATTTGCCTTGTACACCTGATCATCTTGTGACCACTCTTGACGTTCGTTCTACAGGTGTCCTGCGTTCCTCATCGCCCCATATCGATTCACCTACCAGATCGGCCCGATCTGACAGCCCTCACAACACTCCAGAGTCCGGCACACCGGACGGGCATCCGATCGAGGTCGATCAGCTCCAGAAAACAATCAGGGAGCTCAAGTCACAGTTGGCCATCAAGGATTCATCGCTCCTGCAACTTCGGAAGGAGGTAGACACTTTGATTCCTATATCCACGAAGTTGCAGGAGGTGATCACCGAAACTCACCTCTCCGGCCCCAGATCGCCCAACAAACAACGCGAGGTAAGCTGCCGGTCTGCTTTCCGTCTTGGGTCTGGTCTAATATTCCTTTGCGTGCAGATCAGTTGTCTACCGACATCGCCAAAACGTTCGACACTTTATTCGCGGCTGATCGGCAGTCGCATGACCACTGCGATCAGCTCCGACCGTTCTTGGACGGGCCGATCGTCACACGGCATGATCTGTCTCGCTTGGAGGCCTACAGGTCACACCTCCTGGAACAGCTCGCGGTGGTAAACCGGCAGAGGTTGGAGGATCAGTCCGATCGTACTTTACTCCGCACCCAACATGGTGACCTGATGAGGCAAATCGGCGAGTTGCAGGTCGTGTTCAGGGAGCAGGTCGGGAAGGTCGAGTCCTTCCAGAGCCGATCGGACGCCTGGACCCAGGTGTCAGACCGTCTCTGGGCGGCCGTAAATCGGTGCTACCAACAGTTGACCGACTTGTTACACCGGCGTTCGGCTGCAGGTTCTAGCGTTGACCGATCTGCATCGGCCGCTCTGATCGATCTGCATCAAGATCGGACCCGACGCCACTCATTGGCTAAAAGTAAGTATCCCGAAATTCCAAAAACTTCCAAGAAACGTAAGGACGCGTCGAAGGGCTCAAGGGCGCGGGGCATAGCGCGCGACTCCGAACTCGAGGAGAAGCGAGCGGTGCCTCAGAAGAAAGCCAAGACTCTGGCGCATCTCCCAAGACCAAGATCAGACGCAGCCGATACGTCGATTATCACCAAATCACATGCGCCCTTGCGCCCCCGCGCTTCTCACACCAAGCGTATAGAGATCTCCTCCGGAGAGGACTCGGGGGACGTATCGGGAGATTCCTAATTCTTGATCACTGCTTTATCGAAGTATCGATCCAATCAACGCCGAGGTCCCGTTACTACGAAGCCGTCATCGGGGGCTGATAAGGTGATCAGCTCCCAGGGTGATGGTGCTGCACGGACGCGCGAGTCAACCAGATCGGTGCCTTCGTTCCAGCCCGGCACATCTGGGTTGCGCAATCACGCCCGATTGAAAGGGGTGTCGATCGGAGATCAACCTCTCCCATCGTTGACTTCAGATGCCACTTCGCCATGGTCATCGTGGCAGATCGGTAGCTTGTACCAATCAGCCCTGACCAAACAGATACTAGCTCGGTCTCTATCGCTTCCATACTCCTGGATTTTTCCTCCAGATTCAAAGGCTCCTGCCGCTTCTGCATGGCGGGCGACCTGGTCACAGCACCACAAATCGCCCGTCTGTATCCAGATGAGATGAGCCATGTAAAGTGTTCGTCATCTCCAAGCTGGGGTCCATGTTTGCATCGACTGCGTGGATCGACTCGTTCTTAGGTCGAGTGAAGGCCTTCAATGCAACCTACAGCCAAGCGATCTGGGAGTCTACACACTATCTAGTGCTTCCTCCTGATCGAGCGCAACATTATCAAGGCCTGATCTCATTCCAGAAAAACCGGAAAAAGCTCCGGAGTCCGGCGGGCGAGGCCTGGCAGACCCTATGCCAGTTCGTTCTGGGAGGGATGCCGGCCCGCAAGTGCTATATCGACATCTTTTTATATCCTATGGTCCTTCGTATGGCAAAGCATCGGGTTGAGAAATCCGGGGTATTATCTGACGACGGCGTCTGGTATCCCCGTCTTCATTGTGACGAGCCGATCGCAGACCTGAAGGACGCTTTGATCCAGATCGATCGGAAGGAGCCCTGGCGCAATTAGTACCAGAACCAGATCGGAGACCATCCGGCGCTGACTATCGGTCGTTTGTGGGGTGATTGCGAATCTTGATGCGGCAGTTAGCTGACCATATAATCCATAATACATGTCATCATTTTTCCAAAATTCTTGATCACCTGATCACTTAACCAAATCTCGTCACTTTCTCCAGACTTGTACCAGCACGTTATCACCCACAGTTCCATCCACATCGCGAAAATTATGACTACGTTCGTCACACCACTACTCCAGTTTATCACAGTTCATCACACTAATTCACAATAATTCAGACCTTACACATATTCACACCGATCGATATACTGATCGGTGCTACTGCGTGTCTTGATCTTCATCTTCATGAGTCTGCATCAATGCGAAGCGATTCCTACTGACTCGTTCTCTCTCGAACTCTCGTAGCAGTGCTCCACAATTTAGATCGAGTTCGTCGATCCAAGTTTCTTCGTCATGATCCTTCCAGCGGACCAGATATTCTCGGTGGGTGCGACCGAAACGCGTCTTCTTGACCGATCGGACATCTAGCACCTTTTCCACCTCGAATTCGTCCTCTTCCAATGGTCTTTCTCAACTGTCTTCCGGCAGCAGAGATTCGTCGAAATCGAATCTCTCCGCTTCGTCCACCAGACAGGGTATTTTAGGCCGATCGGGGAACTCTCTGACCAGCTTCAGTTTGGCACATGCACGATCGGAAAAACTTTATAATCCGTGGCGATCGTGATCAGACGGGAAACATGCTCACCGATCAGCTCTGCCACACGGAAAGGACCGTGCCACATATGAGCCAACTTCTTTGCATAGCCTTCCTTGACCCGATCGAGGTATAACCATACCCTCGCCCTTGGTTCAATACCATGAGGGCGGACCTGATCATTATTCCGATCTGCTAGATCTTGCGTGGCCTGGCGCAACTTTTCATTGGCGACTTCTTTCGCATGCTGATAATGCTTCTGGACCTGCATACGCCAACGACGGTCATCGCGATCGCGGGTCCGAGTGCAGACGATCGGTATCGCCGATTCAAGTGTCGATCGAGGGTCCCATCCATACGCCAGATAGAAAGGCGTTTCTCCTCGGACCCGATCGGTTGAAGAGTTGAGTGCGGATACCAGTCTCTATGCATACTCATCCCAGTCACGTTGGTCCGGATCGGCCACATATATCTTAATCGCCCTTGTTATTGTCTGCACCATGTGTTCAGCCGATCCGTTCCCTTGCGGACGATATGCCATAGTCGCGCTCTGTTTCTGGCCCAGCATGTTATTGAGCAATCGGAACACCTCAGCCATAAAACCGGGTTCCCGATCGTGTCTAATAACTTCGCTGGCGCCGAACCTTCTGAACACGCATTCCTCGTAACTCTGGGCAATCTGCTCCGCAAATCGGGATGCACTAGCCTTTGCGATCACCAGACCAGTGAATAGGTCGATCCAGATCAGCAGCTCAGTATTTCCGCGCGTCGATCTGGGCAGCGACGGTATGTGATCCATTGCTATCACCTGGAAGGGGTAAGTAGCCTCGATTTTTTCCGGGCGATCGGCCCTTGAATATCGGTCTGCCCTTTCCGGTCTCGCAATCTTTGCAACATACCACATATTTCTGCACGCTCCGAAAAAGTCCTCTCCATTGAAAGTGGGCCCTGATATTGTGGTATGTCCTGCCTATGCCTTGATGTCCCCCTTCTAGACTCACATGGTAGTGATGAAGGACATCCGGCTTTAGCAACTCAGGGATAACCAGTTTCGCTAGTCGATCTCGATCGGCACTGTCCTGATCAACGTCACGGCAGTAATACAGAAATCCATTGTCATCCACATCGTAACTGTCCGCGATCTTGGTACACTCTTTCGCTTGATCATTCGTTAACATGGACAGTTCACCGCGCAGATAGGCCTTCAAGTTGACGATCCACTCTTATTCGTCCTGCGCATTGAGAATCCGTTCCACCCTTAGCTGTTGTACAACGTACTCGCTCAGCCTTTCCTTTGGGAACGATCGGCGAGACTTCCGAGTTCGCGATCTAGTTGCCGCCATCACATGCACCTGGTCAGGGCTGACCTTGGGCTTGATCAACTCCGGGAGCCTGTTTATGTTCATAAGTTCATGTAGAACGGCCTCCTCGGTGATCGTCGCCCCGATCTGGTCCCGCATAGCTTGGGTCTCGAGGTGATCGGCGCTTCTGTTCCAATCCCGTTTCACGTGCAATAGCTCGTGGTTGGGATAGTCTTTCAGTGCCTTCATTCCCCGATCATTCAGCAACTTCAGCCGTGGTGCCTTACAGTCGATCTCCCCGGTGATCTGCCTTATCACTAGGTTGGAGTCACCACATATGATGATCCGCCCTTTCTTTTTGATGACAGCAGATCAAGACATAGAAGGAGCCCCCAATATTCCGCCTCGTTGACCGTTATGTCAGGCGTGAAATCAGCGGCGGGTGCTACTATAGACCACTGTGGAAACTTCCACAGTATAGCACTATAGGAGCCGACCTTCTTCTTCACGCTAGCCGATCCGTCGAAACTCAAGACCAGGAGTTCCTCATCCCGATCGACGATCGGTGGCGGCCGTGAGATTGACTGTCGAGGTTGCTTCCTTGGGGCAATCGCCATAAGAGCTTCATCCACTTCAGACCGAGGGGTGATAATGGCAGCCAATGTGCCCAATATATCTTCCTCTCCCTTGGTGCACTTGACAGCCTCGAGGTACCACTGTGACAAGATCGCCGACCATCTGCCGAGCCGACCGTCCATCCCATTGGCCGATAATAGCCAGGCCAATGTCGACTCCCTCGAAAGAACCTTTACCGATCGTCCGACCAGTAGGTTGTAGCACACATCCAATATCCGTAGTAAAGCCAGAACTTCCTTTTCGACGATTCCATAGTTAACTTCGTTCGGCTTCAACGTCCGGCTCGTAAAAGTGACCGGGTGGTACACTCCATCATGTTCTTGCACTAGAGTGGCCGAAATGTCCCACTTACTAGCATACACAATGACGATCGGCATTTTTTCCGGATCGAAGTGCCTGAGAAACGGTGCCGTCGCCATCTTGATCTTCAGCATACCGAAAGCAACCTGTGCACGCTTCATGTGGTCATCTGTCTCCACCGGCGGAAAATCTGCGGGCAGATCAGAGTCGCAGCCCTCCCGTAAAGTTGCCCGATCTTCTTCGCGCAACATATGGTAGTCGACTTCCCGGAGCTCGTACAGCACGGCCGCGTAGACCGCGAAGTCTTCAATGAAGCGGATGTAGTAATTTAAGCTCCCTAAGAAGGACTGCATTGCCTTCAGTGATCTGGGAAACGGGAGGTTGCTCAGTGACTCCAGATCCTTAGGATTAGCCTCCAGCCCACTGATTGACACCATATGACCCAAATAGGCGACCTTGGACATGCCCCAAAAACTCTTCACAGCACTGATCGACAGGTTCCAGCGATCGCATGTCTCCAACAACCGTTCTACCTTCTCGCACAGATCGCTCCATGACGAAGCAGGGATCAGAATGTCGTCGATATACGATCGCCTCCCCAGAACGGAGAATCTCCTTTCTCGATCGCGTTCACCCTCTGTAATTACATCATGGTTTTCGGTGGGGTCCCGATCGGTACTGATCTTGAAGTGTCCATACAATGCGTTGTCGATCATCCTCTGGTAGATCTGGGGCGCGTTGTTCAAACCGAACGGCATGCGGTTCCACTCGAACATACCGAACGGCGTAACAAATGCAGAAATCTCGCGAGCCCGATCGGTTATCGAAACCACCCAGAATCCAGTTGACATGTCCAGTGAGCAATACCATAGGGCCTTGTCCATGTCTTCCAGCAGATCGCTGATTAGCGGCATCGGGGACACCATAAGCTTGTTCAACCGATTTACCAACCGATAGTCAATGCCCAACCTGATGTCGACGCCGTTCTTCTTGATTACAATCACGATCGTCGAGGCCCAAGACGAGGTCGACGGTTTGATAATCTTGGTAGCCAGCAGTACTTTAATCAGATCAGATAATTTCTCCCGGTACTGTGGTGCTACACGTCGTCATCGCTGAGCGATCGGCTTGGCATCACCAACATCGATATCGCAGATTGCTCTGCAAGCAGCAGGGGGTAGGGCATTGTCTTTCCCGATCAGCAGGTGCTTCTTTTTCAGGATGATCTTCTTAAGCTGATCGATCTGGTCGGGACTGTTGACATCCCGATCACCCACTTGAAGATCGTCCCAGGTGACTTCGGGCGGATCGGCAGACACTTCAGGGAGGACTGCCATCTGGGTCTCCAGCTCCTGAATGTATTGATCCCCGCCCTCATGTATACAAACTTGATCGTCTTCCGGGGAAATATCACCCAAACCGTCCTGATCGGTTGCACACTGCTGTTCCCGATCTTCGGGCTTCTCTTCAACGACATCGACCTGCTTAGGCGCGCCATCGTGGTCCGCCCCAGCAATCTCATGTTCCCCTTTTTCTGTTTCTGTTTCGGGATCCTCTGTCGCCTGTTCTTGTGAAACCACCATGTTGACGAACCTTGGCTCATCTGCTTGATGGTCCACCGTGTCCGGCGACTGCGGTGCCTTTCTTCGAACCAACATCTTTTCGGGGTTACATAGCTGGGTCGTTCCACCATAGGTAAGGTATCTTCTTCCACCGGTCCATCATCGCTGATCAGATCGGTGGCCCCTTGGTATGCCAAGTTCTGCCACTCAACATACTGTCTCGATTCGATCGAGACTAACCCCATCTTTCTTAGCACCTTCCCTTCCGCCAGCCACATGCCAACAATAGTATTATTGTCAAGCGTAAGCGGCTTGTCACCGATATTAGTGACTCGAACATAATCATATCGGCCAGCGCTCTTCACAAGGGTCGGCACCCACCGATCGCCCCTGGTCACCCATAACTTCCTTGATCGAAAACCTTTATCGACCGGGGTATCAGCGGATTGTCCGACTGGAATGGTGACATCTTGGCCCCACCTGACCAGATAGGTGTGCGATCCGTATAGGGGCCGCCGACCAGCTAACTGGATCTGGACCTAATCCGGGAGTGTAAGCACTCCATGAGACAGATCAAGGCGAATACCCGCCGGCACAGCACATGAAATCCATGCCTAACAGTACATCCTGACCGTCCAGCTTGCCAACCCGAGCGCTGAAGAAGTAAACCAACGAGCCGGATAGGGTGATCTTCACGCGCGTCCTTCCTTCGGTCATGTAAGAATTTTCCCCAATTCCAACGCATTCTTATATCTGGGTATCGTCTATACGACATCCGACCTTACGAGCAAAGGCGGAGTCGATAATCGAGACTTCGGCCCCGGAGTCGAACAACATCGTTGCCTTTGCCTTCTGGTTGTTAATCTTACCACAGGCTTTCGCTTGCTTTAACCATTTGTCGGGCGCATGATACTTCCAGTATCCGCGAGACTCCCCAGGCAGCAGATCCAACTGCATGACCACCTTCGAATATTCATCGATCGTGAGATTGTAGACCGGATGATTCCGATCGACGCAATTGAGAACAGAACATGTATTGTCGGGTTTATTCTCCTTGCCGACATATGCATAGATGCCAAACGTAGACCGCTCGGATCGATCCAGATTTCAACCTGGCGAGCGTTCTAGTTTAACATCTTTTCCACGTCAGGTGGAAGCATCCCCGCGTGCTTACCCGGCACATACCATTTGCGCATCAGATTGAAGAACTCTTCGATCTTGCACTGGCCGGCCTCGTGGATCTCTCCACATGACTTGCACACGAAGAGGCAGTGATCGGTGGGGTGGCCGCGTCTTTCGAACTTCTTGCATATCAACTTCTTCCAGCCGTCCCCACCATCATGCTTGCTTGACCCGCAGTGAGAACACTTCTTGCGAGGTCGGTCCGGATCGGGCTTGTTCCCACTCCTGCCCTTCCGATCTTCCTGGTTAGGCGTCGATCTGGTTCTTGGGGAAGGTTCCGTGATGAAAACGTGGCGACACTGGTCCTCGTCTGACTCCCGTCTGGACGTCCGCTACTTCCTCTTCCGACCCAGTGCTGTTTTCAGTCACGATCTCCTTAACAGCACGGGCCGATTTGGTCAGGGGCCTCTTCGCCGGGTCGTATGGGTCTTAGATCTGTAGCTACCCGATCCAACGGCGACCTTCGCCCTCATGCTGCGTGAGTGTTGCAGCGTCCGCAACGTCTGCTCCACTACCTCCACATCTTTGAGGCGCATCAGAGTGAGCTGATCTGCCAGCTCTTGGTCATCAAGGGTACTGATGTAGTGACCCACGTGCTCCATAGCGGCCCCGGTTGGCGGGTTGCCTTCCTTGATCACTATCCCGGCGCGAATTGCGGTCACGTTCAGGCGGTGCAAGTACTCGATCGGCGTCTCGTCGCCTCGATTCTGCATATGATGGTATTTGCGGCGATAGAGAATCCGGAGTTGCAGTACTGACCCTCAAATTCTGAACATAGCATATCCCAGTCAGGTTGGACATCCCGACCCAACTGTTGCATCCAGTTCGCAGCCGGTCCTTTAAGCAGATCCCTGAAGATCAGACACCGTTCATTTTTTAGAGGATAGGTTAGCCTTGCGCACCTTGCCTGCGCCTGTACCATCTGACCCACCATGGTCGTCAAGACCGCCGACTGACTCCATATCACAGTCACTTGTCTTGGTGTCTGATCCCGTAAGAAAGCAGACTTGACCCGACCCAACCACGACCTGGCTTGCTCTTCGTCGGCGTCCTTGCCAGTAAATTCCTTGAGGTCCGTAGTCGCGGCTATACGAATACGTGGGATCGCAGTAGATCCAAAATCAAAAGCGGTTGTAGAGGCTAGGTTAGCCCTACGCGTTCTGCCCTCCCCTGCACCGTCTGACCCATGGTGGGCATCCGGATCGCCGACCGACTCCATGTCGTAATCGCTATTATTGATCGATAGGAGCGGTCGGACTGGCTGCGGCTTGCGTCTTCCTTTTGCAACTGGTTTACCACCTCGGATAGCCTTATCCGCTGATGCCACTGACTCCATATCCACATCCCGGCAAATATTGACATTTTGCCGGGCAGATCGGTCCTGGGCATGCGGGCGCGGAGGCGATCGGCGTCGATCTCCCAAGAAACGCTCCATCATCTCTTCAAACATGGCTTGGGTCATAGGCACCGTGTTGGGGTCCTCTTTTGGAGGTACTGAAACCTGTGGGGGCTCCTGGGGCCCCAACCAGCATGCAGCCCCTTGCTGCCGCACTTCCTTTTTAATCTCCCATGGGGTACGATCCGCCCCCATGGCCATCCGCTCAAAACCGACCTCCAACTCCGATGAGCAATTAGAGGAAGGTGGGGACTGATACAACGACTTATCATCGGAGCACACATCATCGTATGCTGACGTGGCTTCAGCGACCTTCAATGTCACGGTGGGAGTTGGGCGGCGAACCGCCCCCACCAACGGCACCAAATGATCATGGAGGGTCGACATCGACATCTCCAGCTTCCAAGTGTCCAGATCGAACAGTTTCTGCTCTTTGGCGAGGTTTTACACTTTTATGCCGACCTCAGCCAACATCTCCAGCAGGTTCTTCACCAATAGCAACGGCCGATCGCTCTGGATCGTCTCGGTGGTGGGTCCGAGAAGGCGATCGGGGATCTGGGGGTGTAAGATCTGCATGACCTGGTCTTCGCGAATAAATCACTTCAACTCGTGGACGTAGTACATCCTGGTCAGGTCTTCTTCTTTGAGGACCCCATCCCCGACCTGCGACTTCTCTTCCAAGTTGTCTTCCTCGGACGGCATTCTGAGCCTCTGCTTGGGAACCTTGGGAGGGTGGGCTGGATCGTCCCGATCAGCCTCCAAGTCGTTTTCGCTTTTTATTTTATTTTCGTCAAAATGTTCATTCAAATGCATAGGATCAGGAAAAAGGTCCTGATCCTTTCCGAGAACTATAGCAAGACTTGCTATTATCCCGATCGGCTCCGGTGGGAGCCTTATGGGGAGGAAAAAACTTATTAATCCCGATCTGGTCCTCCACCCGACCAGATCGGACATCGCATCCTTATCGACAACGAGAACATCAGGCGATAGCCGTTCCTTATGTCCTCTCCAGAACAATTCCACATTTAACTCGTTATAATCGATTCTTCGCGAGATATCATCTCGGTGATATCCACGATCACCAAGTGATCCGGGCACGCGCACCATTGTGGTGGAGGAAAGTTCAAAATCGAACACCGTAGTGTCGAGAACCTGACCACCATCGTGCCCGGCCGTCCAACTTACGGGGGGGGTACCCCGCGAACCTTCACCTACGATCCGATTTGATCGTCCGCTGCTAGCAGACGACCGATCATCAGCATAGGACGCCTGGTCCGATTCTTTCGTCATCTCACCTTGAGTACCCGATGGAATGGGCTGGTAACACACTCGGTGGATCGGTGCTGTAAATTGATTCGGGGTCTAAGAACGTGAGACCGTGCTGGGCAGTGTACCCTGGGCGGAACTCTTCACCCTGGGTACGGGCAGACCAGTTATACTCCAAGTAAATATACTTAAAAGGGCAGATCGCTCAATCGATTGTAGAGCCCAACCAATACGAGAATAAAAGTTCAATACTCCAATATAGAGATCCAATGAGAACGTGATAAACTCCACGAACGATATCTCCACAAAACAATCCAATAACTTGATTACACGTTCCAAACGTGTGTAACTTGCGCTTGAGAAGCCGACCAATGTGTACTCCCGTCGAGGGAATTCCGGCGGGCCAAGTGTGCCTGTAACGCGTCCCGGCCGGGTATAACAAGCTAGAGGGGATTACTCGACCCTCTGCTTCCAAACACTCTGCGGCGTGCAGAGGCGACTGATGTACAATGCGAAGAAGCGACTTCTTGTTGAGTGTTAAAGGCTACAAATTAACGACTAACCAAAACTATCTCCCTATGGTCCCCAATATGTACAAACATAAAAATATGTAAGTACACGCAATATCATGTGACTTACCAAAATCCGTGTTCTTGACACCTCTCGCACACGATAGGCTTTAAAGCCTCCTTGATTTCCACCAATCCGATCGTCGATAAACCGATCGGCGTGCTGCTGACATAAAGCGACCAAAATTCTTGAGTCCGCTTCACCACACAAGTTAATGGAGAAACAGATATCATTTTAATCTACATCGATTATTTACTGGTGACCGATACTCAGGAGGAGCTTGTCGACAAATTTTTCGATGATTTACTGGTGACCGTCACTCAGTAGGAGCTTGTCGACAAATTTTTCGAGAATTTGAAGTACTCTGAAATCAAAAACTTGGGAAAGGAAAGCGTGAAGGCCCACAGCGACGCTGATTATGGAGGATGCAAGACCAACCGAAAGTCAACTACCGAGGGTTAATTTTCGTCGACGGCATGTCAGTTACGTTTCGATTCTAGAACAAGGTGGTGTATCGTTATCAACCATGGAATCTTGCAACCTTGGACTTGCCATTACAAAACTTAAGTCACATGGTCCCCTTGAGATACCGCAATATCTTCTTCGCTAGCTGCTAATCTGCCATCGTAGAGGCATGTGTACGTCGAGTGGCCTTATGCACAGCGTATTCAATGTCCGGCCTCGTGCACCTTGCAATCCAGAGCAAATTTCCGACCAAAGACTAAAAATCCTTAATCTTTACTAATCCAGTACTTTTCAACGAATCGCTCGGCTGCAACGCTAAGTATTCGAATGGGGTAATAACTGGATTGACATCGTTCATCTTGAATCTTGAATGATCCCATCAATGATGACCTCTTGGTCAAGTCTGTATCCAAAGTTAACCACGGAAGTAGCTCGCATTCCAAGAAACTTCGAAGCGACGAATGTGGTGAATTTTCTTGGATTTGAAGAGTTGCTCGAAGAAGTTCAAGTCAAAAGAAAACTTCCTATGAAACTTTTCATGAATTACCAAGCGGTTAACAAGATGTTCAAGGGCGTCGAAACAAGCTCGAAGAGGAAACAAGTCGACATTCGAGTGAAATTTATTGTTTCAAAGTTACAAGATGGACTAATTGAAGCTACCTACGTTTCGACTAAGGACATGCTAGCTGATGGACTTACCAAGGCCTTAACGGCGCCGAAATTTGAAGAGCTACGAAGTGGGCTTGGGCTTCAACATGCATGGCGTCCGAAATTCTTATTTAGGACGAGTGTTAAAGTATTCATAATACCGGTTTTTATTAAAGCCGGGGTATGATTGATACTTTTAGGAAAGCGCTATTTGCCCCCCCGGCAAAATTAATTCCGCCAATCGAATTTTACCCCGATCCACTCACTCAGGTCCAAGAGAATCTGAGTACGTGGGCCAATGTATTTACATGCACTGCGGAACATTTGGAAGCAGATTAATCGACAAGATTGCAGGGGCAAATAGCGCTTTCCAATATTTATTTGGAGTTAATAAAACGATTATCGGTGCCCCAGTTTTTTGTGCTAACACACGCCTTCGGATAAACCTTCCGAATAGTCTGAGAAATTACACGAGCGGTGAAAGAGCAATTCGTCCGTGCCAAATGTATTCATGAAGTGGAAATCACTCGTTGACTGCTCTTCCCCCACAGGCGTTAATCATGGAGATTCCGTGGCAAAAGCTGCCGAATTTCCCGATGCACTGGATGGCGGGACGGCTGACATAAGGAAATGGGGCGACAGCGGCGATTCCCGCACATCATTCACCTCATACCCAATCGTCTCTCTAACTTCCTCCTCTCTGTTTCTTGTCTCAGTATCATCACGTGTGGCTTCGTCCTTCGTGTCTTTGTGTCCAATCGATTGCTTCAGCTTGGCGTAGCTTTCTTCCCACTCTGGTCCTAGCATTGTTGTCAAAGCGTTTAATACTTCTTCGCTTGAACGTACGCGATGTTCTTCAAACGCAGGTAGACGAACTATTTCGTGAATGTGTCGCATTAAGAACGGGACGCAATTTTTCTTTAAATCGTCGGCGTTACATTCTTCCGAGAGCGTTAGTAGATCCACCACGTTCTTGACACAGATCTGGCCACTCAAGAACGCTTCCGTTACGCTTTTGTAACTCGTACACACAATAATTCGACGACACCCGTAGCAGCTCTTCCGCTACATCCGGAGTGATGTCAACTTTGCTAGTGTACTACATACCATCGAACGGCCTGTTATCGTCTATATTGCCACAATAGCTTGAAGCAAACTTACCAGAAAACGTAACAATAACGAAAACACTTCATAGCTTTAATTGTCGACTTCGATCACAGCCGTCTGACTCGATCACAGCCGTCTGACTCGTTTCTGAACCAAAATGTACCACGAAGAACAAATCACCGCACATGTTACTATTAGCAGGTATACTCGACCAAAGAAAAACAAAAAGGGCCACATTGCCCCGATTAATGCCTTTTGGGCATTAATCGGGGCAATGTGTCCCTTTACAAGAGATTGTAAGTCAAATAACGACGAATTGAGAAACAGCTCCTCGTGGTCGTCCACGAGATACGGCGGCACATTAATTGTAACATCCGGATCGTACCCCGCAGGCACCAAATGCTTAATAGCGTGAGCAGCAGCGCAACGAGGAAACTCTGACGTGGACTGCAGCATGTGGTATAACACTGATAATAAACCTTCAGATAACAGACTCGGCACCTCTTCGGCATCTATCATGTGGACGAATGTAAGCAAGATGTTGCCACGGAGTTCTTATATTCATACAAACTCAAAGTAAGCTCCCTCACGTCTATCAACGTACATTTTGTTGAAAGGTGTTAGCGACCATCGTAGCGTAGTAGCGTAGGAAACTCGAGTCGTAAACGTCGTATAATATAGGTAATAATACCAAATCGTCTCAAGTCTGTATCTCGACAACCAATTACAGCTAGGTTGCGAGATCGACACCCTTTGAGAGATTACTAAGCGTCCGACGAAGTGAATGCAAGTAGATAGTTATCTAATGCAAAGTTTATTGAGAAGTGATTAGCTAGTCCTACGTGAATATGCATGACCTAAAGGTATACTATACCGCTAACAGCTGTTGTGACTATACCGTCTACAGCTGTAGTGTTACATACATACCTGGTCGGCACAAAAATAGGTCGTACTCAGAAACGAGTGCATATGTCCTAATTTATGTGCCTAAAAGATAAGAAGAATACAGATTGCTAACTAATAACAAATGGTCCTACCTAATTTTAGTAATTAAGTATACGGACTATTTTTAACACTCCTCCTCAATGTGTATTTCGAAACGTCACACATGTTGAAGGCAGAGAGCGGCGCGTAGCTCTTCGAATCTTGATGCGGACAACGCCTTGGTAAGTCCATCAGCAAGCATGTCATGAGTTGAAACTTAGGTAGCTTCGACAAGTCCATCCGTTAACTTCGAAATAATAAACTTGACTCGAATGTCGACATGCTTCATTTTGGTGCTTGTTTGATCACCCTTGAAAATCTTAATCGCAGCTTGGTTGTCCATGCAAAGTTGCATGGGCAGCTTCATCTTGACTTGTACTTCCTCGATCAACTCCTTGAATCCCAAAAGCATCACTACGTTCGTTGAAGCCGCGTAAAATTCCGCTTCCATAGTCGATAACGACACGGCACCTTGTTTTTTGCCGAGCCATGCAACCAGAACGCCATTCAAAAATACGAGTCCACCAGAGGTCGACTTTCTGTCGGTCTTCGAACCTCCGTAATCCGCGTTGCTGTAGGCCTTGATGCTCAACTCGTTGCTCGCCACCTCACCACGCTCCATACAAAACTTAAGATATTTGGTACCTTTGAGGTAACGCAAAATCTTTTTGGCAAGTTGCCAGTCGGCGATGGTGGGGGCATGAGTACGTCGGGTAGCCTTGTGTACGGCGTATACGATGTCAGGTCTGGTACAACGAGCGATCCAGAGCAAGCTGCCGACCAAAGACTGGAAATCCTTGATAGTGATAGCCCCATCATTTTTAAGGGGTTCGCTAGGTTGGAGCGAGATATCTTCGAAGTCGGTCCCGATCGGAGTGCGAACTGGATTAGCGTCTTGTAACTTGAAATCCTTGATGATGGCATCGATCATTACTTCTTGGTCCAGCTTGTATCCAGTATCCTCGTCGACAACCACACGTATCCCGAGGAATTTCGACACCATGCCGAGATTTTTGATCTCGAGGCACTTCATATCTTCAAAAAACTTCTGAACTAGCTCTTCCTTGGTACCAGTCACTAGTAGGTCATCAACATAGATGCCTACTACGACGGTCTCTCCATCCAAGTGCTTGACATATAGGCACATGTCTGTCAAGCACTGTGTAAAGTCCAATTCCAAAGCTTTCCGTGAATTAGCTTGTTCCACAGCCGTCCTGCCTGTTTAAGGCCGTAAAGATTCTTCTTGAGCTTGAGTACTTGTTTACCTTGGTTGTCTTGAGTGCACGCACTGGTTTTCAACTTCATACCTTGGGGGATGAACAAAAAATGTCATGCTCGTTTTCCTCAGCCTTAACATAGGCATTCGGAATATCCCCGTGCCTCGCAGGCACCTGCCACTTGGTAGCCAATGCGAGAACCAGCTTAACTGTGTTCATGTCGATGACGGCGGAAAACGTTAAGGTGTAATCGATACCGAAACGTTGCTCGTTGCCACATGCAACGAGTCTAGCCTTGAACCGTTCGATGTCTCCATTTTGGTCCTGTTTAGTCTTGAATACCCACTTAGTGTGAAGGGGTCGACAATCGTCCGGCTTTTTGACGATGCTCCAAACTTCATTGCGTTCGAGGGCATTAAGCTCCTCCTGAACAGCAATCGCCCACTTGTCCATGTTGCCTGACTTCATTGCTTGGCCGTAACTTTTTGGGTCGATTTCGCTGATAAAATTCACCGATTCACCATCTTCAACTGCACTTGGAGTTTCAGCCATAACTTCATCCCCAGCAGTCGGGTCTTCAATTTTCGACTTGGATACACTGCGCGTGACACAGGGCTCGCGTTGCCAACGTTTTTTGGCGCGGGCATTTGTCTTCTTGGTAGTCAGGCAGGTAGTCGTTTTTCCCCCCTCTGATTGTCGATCCTCCACCATACTTTGTTGAAGAGTACGGTTTTGGTCGGGGGTCAAGGTTTCGACGTTTTTTAGGGTGCTGCGTCACAACAACCTTGCGTTCACCCTTAAGGTAAATTTGTACCCCTTGACTTCTTCGCTCTTGCCGACAACAACCGCAACCTGGGCACGATGTGCTAGTGAATCCTTTCCAGGATTTATATACACAGTGCATATCGAGCCGAAAGCAACGATATCAATGAGGTTCGGTTGCTTGCCTTCTAGCACCTCCAAAGGTGATTGTCGACGAGAGTTTGAATTACTTGGGCTGCGGTTCAAAATGTAAGCTGCGTATTGAACCGCATCGCCCCAAAACGAGAGAGGTAGTCCACTTGCGAAAAGCATGCACCCAGCCATGTTCATGACTGTCCGGTGCATGCGTTCTGATTTTCCATTGCTAGACTGGTTGTTGGTCTCACTTATTTGGCGTTCAACACCAGTCTGCATGCAGAAACCATCGAGATTTTTAAACTCGTATCCGCCATCGGTGCGTAAAATACGAAGTTTGCAATTAAATTGCCTCTCGAAAAATGCCACGGAGTGTTCGAACTTCCGAGCGGCAACATCTTTAGTCCTTGCCAAGAAGACACGCACATAGTTGGACTTATGATCGTCAAAGTTGATCATGTACCTGTTTCCTAGGCGGTCCTTAGGGGTGATCGGACCTTTTAGGTCCGAACATATGACACCACCGATACGATCGATCGGTGAGTTGGTGCCACTGTCTTTAACGGACCGCGGATTTTTGGTCTGTTTGCCCTGAGCACAGGTTAAACAGTTCATCCGTTTGCGATCCGTCAAGACAATCCCACTTGACTTGTCCTTAGCCAAACGTTCGACAGCATCGAAATTTAGATGTCCGAGCCGTGCATGAAAATGCATTAGCGACCCTTCTTGGACATCTGACTGCCGAACCAAAGCAGAATCGTTGTCGTTGACAATTGCCATCACTTCAGGAGGTCGAGATTCATCGTCTATAATGACGGAAACGTTCACAGTCAAGACCTTGTTGGTCTTTTGGATATCGAAAATTTGAGATTGGGTGGACCTGTGTAATAATACCTGGTTGCCTTTGACATAGGCCATTTCGCACCCTTTCTCCTCCAAAAGACCATATGACAAGATGTTCTTGGCGAGATTATCCACGAAAAACACGTTCTCCACGCGAACGGTCTTTGGTTTTCCACTTGCATGGACCTTTAACAAGATCCAGCCTTTATACGTAATTTCCAGCTGTTTTCCATCAGCCTGGAAACACGTGCCGTCAATCGGTTTGGAATCACGCAGATACTTTCGCTGATTAACCAAGTGCATACTAGCACCGGAATTCCAAGTGTTTGCAACCAATTTCGGCGCAAAATTCGAGACGGCGAGCGAGAAATCCACTTTTTTGTCCGGCTTGTTAGGACATTTCGGTCTAATATGACCTACTTTGCCGCAACCATGACACTTTATGGTATTCTTCTTGTCTTCGATTAAATGCACTGCGTCTTGACTATGAGTCTTCAGGGCTCTTGATTCACCTTCAACAGCTTGAGCAAAATGCACAAGCTCCTCTGCATGTCGAAGATAGTCCGTCCGCATATGGTCAAATTTTGCCATTAAAACCGTCCTTAATTCCGGCGATGCATGGTGGACAATATTGTCCAGGACGAGCGACTCGCTGTTATCAACAGCTTCCGAAAGTTAAACCATGTATAGAAAGTGGTCGTTCCATGAAACTTTTGCGCTCTTCTTGCTTGAAAAAAGCTTCATCGCCTGTGCAGAGGTGATAGTTGTATGGAATGCACTAAGCATATTATTCATCACATGCACCAGGGTGGGACATTCAGTCCACCACGTGTCGACTCGTCTGTTGTAGTATTGCTCGGCAGTACCACCCAGGTAGTGACCGAGCAAATCAACCTTGAAATCCTCGCTCCAGAAATATCCGCAAGCTGATTCCGCGATGGATACTTGACGGATAAATCTGGTACCCCAATCTTTAAAACCAGCACCCAAGCCTCGGTACTGCTCGGTGCCATCAAAAATCTTGATTGAGAGCTTGCAGTCCTTAGCTGATGGGGTCCTGAAAGCAGGAGGGCGTTGCTGCATAGGTGCACCGATGCCGAAGTTATTGTGGCGTACGTTTGGTGTAACCTTCGGCGGCGCCTGCGGTTGCCTGTCCGGAGTACTTTTAAGCGACTCCATGTGCATCCGAGTACCCAGGCGCATTGAGTTGTTGAACGCGAAGTGATTGCAATCCGGTTGGGCCCTGGAAGTCTCGAGCTTATCCATGCGGTCGCATAGCTTCTTAAACATTTCCAGGATTTACATCCCTTCGGCACCGAAAGGCGCCGGCTTCTCTTCAACGGATCCGTCGTCACTTGATACGGCTTGACCCTTTGGGCTCATAACCTGTTGAAAGGTGTTAGCGTCCATCGTAGCGTAGTAGAGTAGGAAACTCGAGTCGTAAACGTCGTATAATATAGGTAATAATACCAAATCGTCTCAAGTCTGTATCTCGACAACCAATTACAGCTAGGTTACGAGATCGACACCCTTTGAGAGATTACTAAGCGCCCGACGAAGTGAATGCAAGTAGATAGTTATCTAATGCAAAGTTTATTGAGAAGTGATTAGCTAGTCCTACGTGAATATGCATGACCTAAAGGTATACTATACCGCTAACAGCTGTTGTGACTATACCGTCTACAGCTGTAGTGTTACATACATACCTGGTCGGCACAAAATAGGTCGTACTCAGAAACGAGTGCATATGTCCTAATTTATGTGCCTAAAAGATAAGAAGAATACAGATTGCTAACTAATAACAAATGGTCCTACCTAATTTTAGTAATTAAGTATACGGACTATTTTTAAAACATTTGAATTGCTCAAACATACCAATCTTAGCACCAGCAGAGACTCGAGCGACGGCATGAAGCATTCGCTTGAAATCTTGTCGATTAATCTGCTTCCAAATGTTCCGCAGTGCATGTAAACACATTGGCCCACGTACTCAGGTTTTCTTGGACCTGAGTGAGTGGATCGGAGTAAAATTTGATTGGCGGAAAAAACTTTGGGGGGGCAAATAGCCAAAATGGGGGGGGGCAAATAGCGGTTTCCTACTTTTATTAGTTAAAGCAATATTCATATCGTACTTATTAATAAACTATCCAACAAATTCTTGAAATTCTCAGCTTGTTGACCTTGAGACATTCTACCCAGACATCCCATTGCAGTACTTTGTGTAACCCGAGCACTGAATTGGTTATTGTTGGAAGTGCGCGCTTTTTGCGCTGCAGCTCGCGTCGCCATTTTGGCTTTTCAGCGACTTTTCAGTGAAAAGGTGATGTATTGTACGTAACTTTAGGTTAGGTACAAAACATTGTGTATTTGCATATTATTAGTTTTAGGTGCAAACTTAATTCTAATAAATCACTTCTGAATTTGATTATTGACTCTCGTGTGGATACTTTCGAGTGTAGAAGAAGCGCGCTACGGAGCGCGGCTTGTTTGGAGTTTGTTACGTGAATTACTTGGTACACTGCAGTGGCAGTCGGATTTGTTTTCACGCATTGAATTCTCGTATTACGCGATTGTTGATTTGAGTTGCTGCCTTTACGTTTAAGTCGCATAAGGACAGTGGAGAATTAAATTACGTTTGGTATTTTATTGTTCGCTGTTACGCTAATTATTAGCTCTATCTGATTGTATTGGAATATCGCACGTTAGTACGTGGTATCTGGAACCCGTGTGGCATAGTACGTGCAATTGGATGGACGACGAAAATATTCAACAGGTTATGAGCCCAATTGAGGCCAGTGACTCGTCGAATCATACAGTCAGCCCGGAGGATATGATGCGATTGTTCGCACATATGATGAATCGCTTTGACTATTTGGAAACGTCGCTAAACAAGGGGGCGCCGGCACAAATTGCGGCGCCGAAGTCAAAGGGAGACACCAAGATGAGATTGGCCTCCCTGGATGGAAGCGACGAAGAGAAAGACGAGGCTAACGTCGGAAGCGCGGGAAAAATGTGCTTCAAGCATATTAGCAATGCGGGCAAGGACGTGCTTACTAGGGGCGGGGGTGCTAACCCCTGCAACGCCTATGTGCACCCGCCGAAGGTATACACGCAGCAACAAGCCGCGACTCAGTACCAGAAGGCATACGTAGCCCCTGGGAACTTTCAGCAGGAGTATTCAGCACCTGGAAATGTCCAGCAGGCGTATGAAGCGCCGGGAAATGTCCAGCAGGCGTACGCAGCACCCGGAAACGCTCAACACGCATATGTAGCGCCTGGAAATTTTCATGCGCAGCCATACCTGATGCCAAGACCACCAACGGCCAAGGAGAAGAAACTCCAGATCCGGTCGTTCGATGGAACTGAAGCGTATAAGGGTCTTGGGTCTGTTTTTTGGGGCTGGGGAACCAAGTTTTTCAGGTAGATATCGATCGCCGAAGAATGCTGCGGTTTTAGATGGACGGAGGACATCAAGGTCGAATTGATGGGCAATTATCTGGCTGGCCCAGCGGAAGCATACTACAAACGGTTTGCGGAAACCTGGTGGAAAGAAGATCCAGCGTTGTGGCACATCATGAACAAGATGTATGCAGCTTTCAGTGTGCGTATAACGCACGCGAAGGGGATTAAACTCCTAGGTGCGCGCAAGGCACCGGGAAGGAGTTGTCCGGATCATTTTTTATATCTTACGGCAGTGACGGATGCAGTTGGATCGAACTGCGATGAAACGCTGTAGGATAACATCATTTACCATGCCGTGCCAGAGATGTCGAATGTGCTGATGTCCCGTTACAATCATTTACGGATGGACCATCTGCAGCAAGCCGAAGAAATCTGTCAGTTTGCACAGGCTGTTGAGTTCAACAGTCGGCGGCAGAAAGGTCATGGCTCCGGGTCAGTGAATATGATTGAGGAAAAGCCTAAAAAGGCTGTGGCGATAAAAAATCGCGGTTGCTACGCATGTGGCGAGCGGGGCACCTCAAGAGGGAATGGCCTAAAAATGGAAGATGCCGAAATCTGATTTCGCATTAATTATCACCGGAAATTATGTATCATCCGGTCGAGACACATGGATTCTCGACAGCGGTGCAAGTGTGCATCTGACGCCGGATCTCACTTGTTTGACGTATGTGAGAACTGTAGACCGTCAATGTCATCAAGTGTATGGAAAAACTTTCGTAATCAATAAGAATGGGCGATGTACATTCGTTTTGTGCATGGGAAAGTGGAAACTCGCGTGAAGATAAAAGACGTTTTCTACGTCGAAGGAGCAGCTCGAAACATTTTTTCGTATGGTGTTTTCCAAAAGGGAGGTTTCGTGATTGATTACGTGGATGGAGAAAGGACGCTTGTCAGTCATGACACGCGCCTTCCGATCACTCAAGTTCGCTCGGTGAATAATGTGCTCACCGTGGAAGGTGAAGTGGATCGCCTAAAGAAAACGTACAAGGAAATGATTATGTCGGTGCAGTACCCGATGGAAGAGAATTACACGCCGGACGACGACGTCCAAAGTGGATCGCTGATGCACTTTCATGTGCGGATGGGCCACCTCAATTATGATACTATTTTGAGGTTGGCAAAAGATCCGGAATATGGAATCCGGATTACAGACGAGACGCGCAGGCACTGTGTTACCTGCGCGCAAGGCAAGCAATCCAAGAACGATCAGTTGAAGAAAGACAGCGGTGAAAACGCGCCTGTTGATCGGATCGGTGGTGTGATTTGTTCCGACCTTAAAGGTCCAATCACACCGAAAGATCGTTTGGGAAACCGTTACTTGGTGAATTTCATTGATTTCAAAAGTAATTACACCAGGATTTTTTTGGCGAAAAATAAGGACACTACGGCCAAGAAATTTGAACATTTTCTGGCATTTTTGGAAAGAACTTTCGCATGCAAGATTCACGTCCTTAGGATTGACGGATGTGCGGAATATAGATATGTTGATTATTTTTGTCGCAGTACCGGCATCGCTCGGCAGATAAGCGAGGCCGGGAATCAAGCCAGTAACAGAAAAGCCGAACGCATGCATCGGACGGTGATGAATATGGCCCGGTGCATGCTGTTCGGAAGCGGATTAAATTTTTCTTTTTGGGGGTATGCGGCGGGCTATGCAGCCCATGTGCTGAACCGCACCCCGACAAGTGCGAATCCCAAGCGGATGTCTCCGGTGGAAGTTCTCACTGGAAACAAGACGAATTTAGGCGCTATCGTAACTTTTGGCTCGCCGTGTACCGTGTACAGGAACCCCGTGAAGAAGACTCTCGCGCACGTGCGCAGGTCGGGGTAATTATCGGTCGAAGCGAGGAGACCAAGGGTTTCAAGGTCTATCTGAAAGCCTAGCGGAAGGTGACCGTCATACAGCATGTCAAAAATGTAGACACGCTTACGCACGTGCAGAACCGGCAGTTGAGGATCGGTGAAGACGAAGAATGCAAGGCGGAAGCTCCACCAAGAAACCGGATTTGTGAAAACTAAGTGCAAGGCAGAAGCTCCACCAAGTGACCGAGGGTCAGAAGGAGCCGTGGTGACGCCAAGCGTGGAGCAAATCGGAAGAAAGCAGACGATAATAAATCCGCGTTGAACGAGGTACCGTCATGTCACGCGCCAGTACGCCGAGCGCATGGCTCAGGCGGAAAGAAAGAAAAAGGACGACGGTGATCAGGAACAAAAGGAAGCGTCGATTAATATGGTAACGGAGGGCGACCCAAGGAATTTTCGCGATGCGATGGGTCGCCAAGACGCTGATAAGTGGATCGACGCAATGGATCAAGAAATCAAGGCTTTTGAAGGCAACGAAGTCTGGGAAATAGTAAAGAAGCCAGCAAATTCCAAGCTATTGCATTCGAAGTGGGTCTTCAAGATCAATACCGATGCTAATGGACAAGTGGAGCTTTACAAGGCGAGGTTAGTGGCGTGCGGAAACGAGCAGCGTTTCGGGTTCGATTACGAACGAACTTTTGCCGCGGTCATGGAGATGACCACTGTCCGTTTTATTCTGATTCTTGCTAGGAAATGGAAAGTACGAGCGATGCATGGGGACATCCCCAACGCTTATGTGAAAGCGTTGGAGGACGAACATGAAATATATTTGTTCACCCCTAGCGGAATGAAGGTCGAACAAGAAAAACTCAGGAATTGCAAGTTGGAAGTTTAAGCGATGTGGTTTTAAATTAAAGAAAACGCTTTACGGTTTGAAGCAGTCAGGGAGGCAATGGAAACCGCCTCTTGCACTACAATCTCCTAATTCAAGGCTATGAACAAAGTTTCACAGACGGTTGTCTGTATTTCAAGAAGGTTTGAGGTGAAACAGTCGTGGTAGGCGTATACTGGGGATGACCTATTGGTCACGGGAACGATGCAGGAACATGTGGCAAATTTTTTCGAGGAGATCAAGGATTTGGAGATAAAAAATTTGGACGAAGTGACAAGATTTCTAGGCATGCGAGTGGAGTACCAAGAAAGTCGTGGTTATTTTCTCGATCACGAAGTAATTACCAAGGATCTCCTGAAGATGTACGGCACGGAGGAGGCAAATGCGGTGAAGGCACCGATCGGGGATGAATTTGAAGACCAAAATTTGAAGGACAAAGATATGCTGAAAAATTGTGAAAAGAATGGAACGCCGACGATCAAGAATTTCCAGTTGTTGACCGGAAGTTTGCTTTGGATCGCGCGCTGTTCCAGGCCTGACATTGCGTACGCAGTGCACAAGGCCACGCGCAGAACTCATGCGCATTCGAAGCTGGATTGGATGACGGCCAAGAGGATTTACGATTTCTCAAGGTCACATCGAGTATGAAATTACGTTTGGAGGCGAATGGAAACGCAAAGTCGGAGAAAAACGATGAACTTTGTATTGAAGGTTTTTGTGATGCGGATTTCGCTGGTTCCAAAGAATACCGGAAGTCCACGAGTGGAGGTGTGTTTTCGTGGAAGGGTGCATTGTGCACTGGGTATGCAAGCGACAGTCTTGTGTTTCGCTTTCCACAATTGAAGCCGAGATTTATGCGGCGTCAGTGGCTCTATGTGATCTGACTGGCTTCAAGGAAATGTCGAGTGAAGTCGGATTGAAGGTTGCTCTGCCGATGACGTTGTTTTGCGACAACCAGGCGGCAATTAAAATGTTGGAAGGTGATGGCAAAACGTCGAAGACAAAACACATGGATGTTCGGGTGAAGTTTTTACTCTCGAAGTCTAAGGATGGTGTTATCAAGGCAAGCTATCTACCTACGGACGAGAACTTGGCAGATGTTTTTACGAAGCCGTTGAATCCTGAGAAGCTGAGACGTGCACAGGAGGGTCTTGGACTTGCGGCGGTTGCGGTGGAGTAGCTGGTTTTCACGGGAAAGTCGAGAAGGAGTGCTGGAAGTGCGCGCTTTTTGCGCTGCAGCTCGCGTCGCCATTTTGGCTTTTCAGCGACTTTTCAGTGAAAAGGTGGTGTATTGTACGTAACTTTAGGTTAGGTACAAAACATTGTGTATTTGCATATTATTAGTTTTAGGTGCAAACTTAATTCTAATAAATCACTTCTGAATTTGATTATTGACTCTCGTGTGGATTCTTTCGAGTGGAGAACAAGCGCGCTACGGTGCGCGGCTTGTTTGGAGTTTGTTACGTGGATTACTTGGTACACTGCAGTGGCAGTCGGATTTGTTTTCACGCATTGAATTCTCGTATTACGCGATTGTTGATTTGAGTTGCTGCCTTTACGTTTAAGCCGCTTAAGGACAGTGGAGAATTAAATTACGTTTGGTATTTTATTGTTCGCTGTTACGCTAATTACTAGCTCTATCTGATTGTATTGGAATATCGCACGTTAGTGCATGGTATCTGGAACCCGTGTGGCGTAGTACGTGCAAAGGATGGACGACGAAAATATTCAACAGTTATTGCATTGGTTTGGTCAATCGGGAATTGATATTGGTATTGGCCAATGCAATGTCTAAGCCACAATGCTGTGCCACCTGTCATATGTCCTTTTGGGGTAAATTATAGAAGTGCGCAGTACTTGCGCAGTTGTGATATTATCTGAATTTTTGTTTCATATCTTCTTGCATTTGGAGACTTGGAGTTTCGCAAAACGTTTTGAAGCTGAGACGCAGAATGATAAAACAAAAGTTTGAGACAAAAATATAAATTATCCAAGTTTGTTTAAGCAAACTTTCTGAAAATCTCTTGCATTTGGAGTTTTGCAAAAACGTTTCGAGACGCAGTCTCCCAGACAATGTCGCAATGATACAAAATAAATTGTGAGACAAAAACACACAACATACCAGTTTCTTTTATCAAATTTTTTCGAAGATCTCTTGCATTTGGAGTTTCACAAAGGCCTTTTTGACACGCAGCTTTTGTAGCCAGTGATGAAAAAAAACGTGAGATAAGGACACACATCATGAATAGAAGTCTTATAAATTGAACAGTCTGAGTTTGCACTCCCGTCTGTCCTATCCATTCCTGTTCTCACAAAGGATTTCAACGACCTACCGCCTAGCATGTCTTCCAACCAAATCCAAAATCTGTCCCAAGACACCGACGCCGTCTCCATGATCTCTCCATCTGATTCTGCCAGCGTTGTAGAGAGTACAGCATCGCAGAAACGCAAAAGGGCCAGTCACATTTACGATTACACTGAGGTTATCAGTCAAAATGCGGCCAAGAACCTTCGAGTCTTCAAGTGCACCTTGTGCGCCAAAACTTAGAAAAACATTGGATCAGCTACGAGCAACATCAACACTCATCTGGAAAAAAAGCACAATATCACAGCTGATGGCAACATTGTTCGTCAAACGCATGGCAGCATGTTGAGCTATGTTCAGCCAAAGTCCATGCATCAAAAGAAACACGTAAGTAGTGAGACAGAATGTGTACTATTCTTCGACACTCATTAATATTCCTTGATATTTTGTGTAGGTGGTCACGGCATTGGGGCTCAAGACAGCCATTGCCAACTTCATTGTAGACACCGACAATGCAATCTCCATTGTCGAGAAACGATCCTTTATCGAGTTGTGCACGGCCCTGAACAGCAATGCGCCAGACCTTCTTGTTAAGGCTTCAACTATGTCAAACCACATCTTCAAGCTCCGTGCGGAAACAGCGGGTGCCATCAGAATTATTCGCTGCTAATCCAGCAACATTTCCTGAGAAGTTTGTGCATTTCACTACCGATTGTTGGACAGCAAAACAGAACCGGCATGCCTTCCTGGGAATTACTGCGCATTGGATGGAGAAAGACTTCACTTTCGCAGCTTGTTATTGGCACTGAAGCCTATCGCAGGTAATTTGAAAATTCAACTTACACTTTACTTGGCAATGTGGCATTATCATTAGTGATTCTTCAGGGTCCCATACAGGCAAAAATCTCGAAGTGTATTACGCCGACGTGATCCGCTCCTTTGGACTTCTTGAATGCCACGGTCATGTCACCGTCGATAGCGGTTCGAACAACAACACCCTCTTTAAGGAATTCTCCCTCAACACGGAAATTCCCGAGTTTGATAAAGATACCCACATGCACCGTTTCTTGGCCCATGTTATCAACCTAGCCGCCCAAGCCGCCGTGAAGGCTTTTGGAAAATCAAGTGATGATGATAGCGAGGATGCCGAACAGTCACTTAACGGCCAAGACGAATTTGAAGACGACAATGAACCTTCCAATCCTCTCAGCTAATGACATTTCTTAGTGTTTCTTTCAAAGTGTCACTTCATCTAAGACCTCTCCATTAGCATCGCCAACCTCACCAACCAACCTGATGGTGCCGACTTGAATATCAAAACCATCTTCACAAGAGTCAAAGAGCTTTCAAAGAAGGTCAGGGGCAGTGTCCAGCAGCAGGAAAAGTTCGCCGCCGTTGTAAACTATCAGCAGCCGGAGGAGGCAAAGAAGGGAATCTCAACATTAGTGGAAAATAACGCGACCCGATGGAACTCGACCTTCAAGATGTTCCAGCGCGTGCTGTTATTGAGGTAAATATTTTTCCCACTCAATTCGATCCCCAGAAGTATTAATAACTATTCTCACTCATAGGCAATCAGTCAAGGACCTTACCAGCAAGACAAGTTCAAAGAATACTCAATGTCTGAAGCCGAATGGGACAAATTGCAGCAAATGTGCGACTTTTTATCACCGTTTGCCGTCGCCACTGATATCTTGTGCAGCCAAAACACATCCACTTTAAACCTGTTCATTCCAACATTTTTGATCATGATTAGCGACGTCAAGGCTGTCAGCAAAGATACGACTCTCGCCAACTATTACCAGCAACCCAGGCCATCCAGAAAAAAATTTAACAAGTACTGAAAAATCATTGCCAAGCAACCCGCCTACATCGTGGCAACTGTCGTCGACCCAAGGTTCAAATTGAAATATTTGGAGATGAACCGGACGAAGTTACTGAAACTTTCCCTACCATTGTTTGTAGGAGATGCCAAGCGCCAATTCTGTCAAGAAGCGAAAAGGTTCGATCTGGCAACAAATGCAGCTTCCCCTCCCCCCAATCTCAGTCACCCCTTGAAACACCCCCAGCCGATTCAACAATGAGTGCTCTCGAAATGCATTTCTTTGGTGGGCAAGATTTTGCCAATGAGGCAGATGTGGACGGATTGGAGGCCGAAATCCAACTCTATCTGAGCATGCTGCCGATCAGCTCCAAAATCGACAACTTCCTTGAACCCTTCTGGGCGGTAAAAGCCCCGGAGTTGCCAATTCTGGCCCGCATGGCTCGGTTCTATTTGTCGATTTCTGCCACCAGCGCTCCAGCGGAACGAATCTGTTCGAAAAGTCGCCGAGTCACCCGATGGGACCGGACCCGCCTTTCCTCGGAGTCCATAGGCGCAATTATCTGTATGAAGGAGTGGTACAGGGTTTTGGGAATTCAGACGCCTGAGTAGTGGATTACTGGAAATCATGATAGTTATTTATTGGGCGTGACTGGGTACCCCCCCTTTGCTGCATACACCCCTCCCCTAGGGCTAGGGTTAGAAAGTATAATGTGACAAATTTAACCTAGGGTTAGGGGTTAGGGTAACACCTTCCCTTACACGTAAGAAAATTCTGTGTTCCACGCTCTTAATTTTATTGCATTTGCAATTGCTAGGACATGCGCTCTTTATGGATTCAAAAGATCAACGCAGGTGCACGACAGGAAGGAATTTCGTACTCAAAGCTTTATGGCAAGATGAATGGCTCGGGTATTGAGCTGAACCGAAAGGTGCTAGATGATATGGCTCCTACGGAGCCTTTTAGTTTCAAGTCAGTGCTAGAGGTTGTCAAGCACATGGAGGGTGTTACGAAGGCTTTGTGATATGTTTAAAACTGTGACATACATTGGTGAGACAGTTGATTGATTATGGAATGAACTGCAAACACAAGGACACCGTCATTGTGCAGATTTGCCAATAGAAACTTGTGCCAAACGTCAGTTTTCTTGTTTCTGCCCTTGTGATTCTACTAGACGTAGAGATCGGGCTTCGGGACATAGACCATTTACTATGTAGCCTTCTCGATAGATTTCAGGCGACTTGAGATGTCGAGCAGAATGTCGGACGCCTCGGCACTTCTGCGAAGTGGCTTGAATAACTACAGTTGCCAAAAAATGCATGTAAATATTCACGATAAAAAAGTCTGAAGTAATACTCTTTCCTGATGGGGTACTGATCAACGTGGACGCCGTGTAGTTGTACGCATCACCGCCAGGCATAAGCAAGTGCGTCAGGCAGTAAATTTTTTTAAGCGCACGTCTTTGTTGCTATTCCCTACAATACAGAAGCGAAATGTGCTGTCATTAGCCGTAGTCGAAGGTTTTGTTGGAAGAGTGTGTACCCATTTTGGAGTTTGCACTAATCCGTGTAGTGGAATCCCATTGGCTGTTGCAGGTAAGCCATACATTTATTGCATGTAACAGCAGTTACGAGATTAAGTTGCATTAGGACTGAGTAGTGACTTAAGTAACTATACATAATATATCTTACTTTCCGTTTTGCATTTAAATACAGAGTGCTCGGACTGAACCCTCTACGGCTACCGCGCGACGCACACCTTTCCTCAACTTGCGCTGATCCTCCCACGCTGAAACTTTGTCAGCAGGTGAGTATAGATCGCGTTAAGTGAAAGCAACTGTTTTTGGTGTGTTTTAACAGGTTATGAGCCCAAGTTGCGTCAAGTAATCTCGTGGAGTTTTCTTGGTCATTGGAGTGTTCTCTACTGCATTTTTTCTCGTTGTTACGTTTCGTGGAGCTTGTGGAAAGCCCCCCATCGAAGGGGAAGCGATTGACGGACGTGATTGAAAGTTTTTGTTAAGTTTACGATGATTGATTTTGATGATGACGATGTGCCCTCTCCGGGTCAAGTTCGGGAGATGTTGAACAGTTTGCGGGAAATTGCGTCAACTGTGGACGAACCAGATGCAGGGCGAGCTAGGCCCGAACCCCCAAGGAAGTCTCCCGAGCGTAAGAGGGAGGCGCCGGTGCGCATACCGGATAACTATTTCCGTGAAAGTCTCAGATATTACCGTCCGTTCGACCAGCAGATGTGTTTGGATGATCTGTCCGGGGACGAAGGGGTAGAAGCTGTCGCAAGGCCACGCCCACGAACATATGAAGCACCTCGCAGGGCGCCCGCTGCGGCGCAAGGTGCAGGCGGTGCCGAAGTGCCCGCCGCGCAGCCAAATGTACCGGTGCAGCACACCGGGTACAAAATACCCAAATTGAGTATCGACAAGTTTTCGGGACGCAAACTGTATCCCGGTCTGGGTGCAGGGTATCGCCAGTGGGCTTACCTGTTCATGGAAGCGATTGACGTTGCAGAAATGAATTCTGGCTTCCAATGGAGTGAACGGTTGAAGGTAAACAAGTTTGACGAGCACTTGGAGGGCACCGCCGCTGAGTACTACCGCACGCACGAATGTTGCATGGTGGTGGCGGGTGCGACCGACGTTGATTCATGTTATGGATCAGATGTGGTTGGGATTCAAGACGACGATATTTCACCACCAAGCCGCTGCAGGTTTGCGATGGAGAAAGATCCGCAACGTAGATGGACGGAGCACTACTTGTACCTAGTAGCTCTGGCTCTCGAAAGTGGGTCGAGTGAAAAGTTACTTGTTGAAAATATCGTGAAATATGCTGCGCCGCACCTCAAGATAATGCTGATGTCTAGGTATGACCCGAGAAGGGTGGATTACCTAGGCCATGCAGAAGAGTTGATTTCCTGGGCGCAGGAGCTCGAAGATGATACAGTGAAGTCGAAGCCCTCCCCTAAGTTGCACGTGCATGCAGCAACATCTGGTAAGGGGCGGCGCGTGTGCTACGCCTGTGGTGGCGAGGGGCACATACAAAGGTATTGCCCCGAGAAGCAATGGAATAGTGGAAGTGAACGCACTCAAGGTCATGGCCGTAGCGGAAATGAAAGGTCGTCAAAGCGTTTCGTGCTTTCTGCCATGGATACCACTTTAGGTGCATACGTAAGTGCATGTGGTAATGGAAATGATATTGAAGATGTTTGGATTATCGATAGTGGTGCTAGTATACACTTGGTGTCGAACGCAAATTTATTGGAAGATGCCAAGGACTGCAGTCCTGATGATAATTTTGCCTTGCCAGATGGTGGCACCCTACATGCAACCAAGGTCGGAAGGCTTACGTTGCGGACGTGCGACAAGAGTTAAACGGTCGTTGTCTTGACCGAAGTATACTTCGCACCGCAACTAGCCAGAAATCTGATTTCACTTGGTAGGTTGCGCGAAAAGGGTTGCACCATGGTCGATGATGGCAGCAAGATGCGCCTCATGGTCAATGGCGAGAAATTGTTTGACGTGATGACATATGGTTCCGTTTTCGTCGCTAAGTTGAAGGCCGAGAAGGCGCGAAAGTTTTCGAAGGATTTCGGTGACATGGTTGCCAATAGTGTGTTGGAAGATGTCGGTCCAGACGTCCACACTGGCAGCCTCCACCATTTTCACATGCGACTGGGTCACCTGGACTATGATACCATTGAAAGGTTGGCCAGGGACCCGAGATCTGGTATTGCTTTAACGGACACGAATAGGCCGAATTGCCTTACGTGTGCCGAAGGGAAAGCTACCAGAAAGGTGCAACCAAAGGTAGATTCGGGCGGAAATGCTCCGATTGATCGCATCGGAGGAGTGATAAACGAGCTTTAGCTCGACTTGACAGGGTTGGCTCAGACGAGCCAAGTCCCTTTTCACCTAACGCTCTGATAAGCGCCGTACACTGTGGGTCTTTCTCAAACGCCAGGCATATGAGAAAGACCCACAGTGGACGGCTTTCATGCCGCTATCAGCAGGATGTAAATGGTGCGTCCATCTCAAACTAGGAGTTGACATCGGGTGCAGTGACTTCAAGGGTCCGATCAATCCCCGCGACAGACGAGGCAACCCGTACTTGGTTGTGTTTGTTGATCACCACTCGAATTATGTCAGGGTTTTCGCGGCGCGAACCAAGGACATGGCAGCGAAAATGTTTGGACATTTGATCGCTTGGTTTGAGAATGAGTTTTCGTGCAGGGTGCACGTGTTGCGTACGGATGGCGGCGGAGAGTACCGGAACGTTGATCTGTTTTGCAAGCAGACCGGTATCCGCCACCAAGTAACCGAACCAGGAAATCCGGCGTAGAATGGAAAGGCGGAGCGGATTAACCGGACCATTTTCAATATGGTCTGGTGCATGATATTTGGGTCAGGTGTACCCCTTACGTATTGGTCGGAGGCGGTTGAGTATGCTGCGTACATACTCAACCGTACTCCGACAAGGTCGAATATCGGGCGAATTTCGCCATTGGAAATGCTGACCGGCAAGAGGCCGGCAGTAAACGACATCATGGTTTTCGGGTCCCCGTGCATGGTTTGGTGGGACCCAAAGAAGAAGACGCTGGCGAAGCACGCCGAGCGCGCCCTAATTAGGGAGGAGCGACGAAACAAAAGGTTTCAAGGCACTGTTAATGAAGGACAGGGTGGTCGTGGTGACGCGGCACGTCACCTGGATCGAGACGCTCAGTGCTGAGACGAGCGACAAGGTAACCAAGATGCTGGAAGGTGAACGCAGTCAAGAACTCGAAGAAATGGCCGAGTCGCGTTCAAGAAACGCTGTTTCAAATGCGCCGAGTAAAGGGCACGGAAGTAACGGAATACCGGAGGCTATAACCAAGCCGGGGCACGTCGAGAAACCAGTGCAAGGTACTAGGAAGACGCGCAGAAAGTGCAAGAAGACAGTGAAGGGTCAAGAGTACGAAGAGTCGAGGGACAAAAGGGCATCGCCAAGCGACGAAATTCAAGATTAAATTGTAAAAAGTAACGAAAATGTGGAAAGCGCTTTATGCGTGTATGCGGTGTGTGAACCTGGTCGCGAGCCACCAGGTAATAAACGATACAACCAAATCCGAAGAACTACCGTGAGGCGCACAGCGGCCCTCAGTCGAAGATGTGGAGACAGGCTGAAATGGTGGAGCTTAAGGCCCTCCAAGATCTGGAAACATGGGATGTTGTTCGCCGCCCTGAGGGCAAGGTACCTCTGTGGTGAAGTGTACCACAAATTTGGTCACTTTTGGTCAAGGCAGCTGGTCGAATTTGGGATTGGTCTAAACAAGGGGGGCTTTTTAGCGTATCAGATTCAAGGAGTGTCATGAACGCAAGTTTTGGTGAGTCACCTGACATTGGATATTTTACATAATTTTGTGTGGGTACATTAGGGACCATAGGGAGGTAGTATTATTGGTTAGTTGTGGTTTTTCCAAGTAAGAGTCTTTTGGTTGTGGTTTTTCCAAGTAGAAGTCTTTTGGTTACGGATTTTCCAAGTAAAAGTTTTTGGTCTAGGAATAAGTGGCAAAAACCTCTTCTGGTCTTGGTC
>CM047580.1:1940830-1986214 GCA_026184515.1 Peronosclerospora sorghi
GGCACGATGGTGGTGGTCAGGTTGTCGATACAAATGTATTCGGTTTCTAACCTGACTCCACCACACCTCTCCCGACCAAGTGGGTGTACAAGACGAAAGTCAGTGCAAACGGGTCGGTTGAGAGGTACAAGGCGAGAATGGTCGCCAGAGGGGACGAACAAGTTTTCGGAGATGATTACTTTTTTAGGCTTTCAACCGTTATGGAGTTGAATAACGTCAAGTTGATTCTCGTTTTGGCGCAAGTGTGTGTGTGTGGGGGGGGGGGGGGTAGCGGCACGCCACGGCGATGTGCCAAGTGCCTACCCCAAGGCAAAGTCTGAAGACGATGTGGAGATTTATTTGCAGGTGCCGCAAGGCATGGATGTCTCGGTGGATACATTGCGTAATTTCGGTGTAAATTCACCAAAGGATCTCGCACTGAAATTGAAGCGGAACCTTTATGGGTTGAAGCAGGCTGGGCGCCTATGGCACCAATGCCTATGTGAAACATTGTTAAAGTTTGGATTCACGCAGTGCGTCACCGATACGTGCATTTTCGTCAATCACCAAGGAGCCGAAACGGTGGTGGTAGGTGCATATGTTGACTACCTCCTGGTTACTGTAACCAGTGAGAGCATCGTCCTGAAATTTTTTGCAGACATGAGAGTATTGGAATTAAAGGACTTGGGCAGTGTCACCAAGTTTCTGGGAATTCGGATTCAAGGTGATCCGAAGAGCGGTTACGTGCTGGATCAAGAAGGCACGATATAGGAGATACTGAAGACGAACAGGCTAGAGAAGATGAACTCAGCCCGAACTCCGGTGATGGCTCTAGACGATGCAAAGGAGTATCAAGAGCTTTTGCTATTGCAGCTGAAAGAAAACCTACCAAGTGTTAAGCATTTCCAATCTCTTGTGGGCAGTTTGCTATGGGTCGCCCGGTGCACGCGTCCTGACCGTTCGTTCGCCGTGCACCGATCCACGCGTCTGACATTTCGTTCGTCGTGCACCGAGCCACGCGTAAGACCCATCCACCCACGCTGGGCGATTACAAGATTGCAAAAAGAATTCTCGAGTACCTGAAGGGAACGAGCGATTTAAGTTGGTTTTGAAACACGATGAAGACCTACCCATCCCACTCCGGATTATGGTCTACAGCGATGCGGATTTCGCTGCTGATAATACGGTCCGGAAGAGTGTTTCGGCAATGGTGGTGTTTATAAATGGAATTCTCGTGATTTGGGCCTGCAAAAAGCAGACGGCGGTTGCAATGTCAACTGCGGAGGCAGAATTTGTTGCGGCAGCGATGGCCGTTAAGGAGGAGTTAGGACTGCGACAGCTGGTCGTCAAAATTGGGATGCACGCCAAGACGCCGCTCATGTTCAAGATGGACAACTGTAACAGGGTTACATTCGAGTCACATTTAGTAGGTGGTGTACGTGAGTACACTACGGTTCGGGTCAGTATTGACCGGTTTGAAAGGTTTTGAACAATTGGTTATTTTAACCAATCAGGGCAGGGGCCCTTGGGGGGTGGCGTGTCAGCCATCCAGTGTCGGTACACAGGTGGTGTACACTACATTTTAGATAGGTACGAATTTGGTAAGTTCTACTTAGTATTACATATAGTTTACATTAGTTTAAATTTATTTAGGCTAACTATATATTAAATATACATTCAGTTTACATTTCACTCTATCTTACAGACGCATGACCTCGACCGGTCGCGCGTGTAGTGAGTGCGGTAGCGTAAAGGGAGTCCTCCCTTTACTTACATCCCTTAAAGGGAACACAGCCGTTAAGGCTAATTAGTAAACTAACCCGGGAATCTTGGCCCCGAGTAGGAGATCTCTCCTACTAAGCCCTTTATAAGGGCGTATCGGCTAGATAGCGGCGAACGCCGCTTTAAGGAAAGTCTTCCTCTGTGCGCTAGCCGCACCGTGCGTATACGCACCGGCTACATCTGGTAGCACTTGTAGTCAATCCAACACCTGTGTTGGTAGACTAAGACATCCTCTGCAAGGGATGAATCAGGACGATTGGGATAGGTTGACCCTCGTCCAGCAGGAAGCCTTTGACAGGCTGTTATCCTTACTGGGTGACGAGGGTATGCAACCCCTAGTGGAGCAGGGCCTCGAGGCCGTAAAGGCAAGGTTCAATGCCCTCATTGCCCATGAGGAAAGTTGTCATGGAAGTCATTCCACGCCCACGGGGTGCGCCCTACGTTGTCCTTTAAGATAAAGGAATTCACCGGTGAAACGGGTGATAACCTTTATGTGTGGCTTCGAGAGGTCGAAACGGCCTTCGCCACAGCGAATGTGATCGCGGATCACTTGCAAGTGGGACTTGCGTTGACCCATCTTACGGGCAAAGCCCGTACATGGGCGTTTACGTGTCCGGATTCGGTCACGAGCGTGTTTCCAACATGGAAGTCCTTAAGCAGAAACTCATGGACATGTACGCAACGCCTGATCGGTTTTTTCAGAATCAACTGGCGTTCCTGAGGTGCCGTCAAGGCACTAAGGATCTGGAGATTTATATCCAGGAGCTTAAGACCCTGTTGACAGGGATGTACGAGAAAGCGTATTCGGACGATGTGTCCATCCCCGTCTTCATGGGAGGCCTGAGAGAAGGGCCAGAACGTTCGGAATTGTTCCGATGCCGACCCGAATCCCTGGAGGAGGAATTCAAGATGGCGTTCAACGCCGAGAGGAACTTCCGTTCCTCTAAGGTGGGTCCTGAACCCATGGACCTTAGCCAGGTCGAAGAGGAAGAGAAACCTTCCGGTAAGAGTCACTATGACTCCTTGCCGCAGGGCTTCGGAGCAGAGCTCCTTGCAATGTTGAAGCGGCATATACCGCTGAGATGCTTCCAGTGTAGGAGCACGGATCATCTGCGGAACAAATGTCCGCGGAACCCCCAGCGAGATACTCGATTTAAGGGGCCAAGGGTTGGAAAAAGCCCTTGACCAAGCCGTCGGGAAAAGACGGCTCCCATTAGGTGCGGGGCGCCCTACTGGAGGATCCCTCAGTGCTGTTAAGCCCCAGGGTAGGGGACGACAGCACAAAGCCCCGAGGGAAAAGGTGATTTCTAGCACCGAGTTGGTGTACCAGCCAGGTTTGATGGTAGTCCTTGCGGACGTGAAAGGCTTTGATAAGCCTTGGAGAGTCTTGAGAGATTCTGGAGCGTCTAACAATTATGTCAGACGAGCTTCTGTGGAGAAGAGTCGGCTGTATGCTGAGGCCCTACAGGCACGTTTTCGTGACGTTGTCACGGTCCGTCTTGCGACGGGCGTACAGGTTTCTGTACCCAAGGTCTCGATTGACCTTAAGCTGAATTTTGCAGACTTCGACAGCTTAGAACGTTGCCTAGTCCTTGATTTGGACTCGAGGTATGACCTCATTCTGGGAATGAAGTGGCTGGAACGCCACGAGCCATGGATAGACTGGAAGTCTAAGTCCATTGGCTCAACGAACCCGCGGTCGGGTGAAGCATTGGCGAGTCATGAACCCACCTTTGCTCGATCGCAAAAGCGATTCTGGCGTGAGATGCCAGAGATTGGGATGTCTGAAATGATCATTACCAATGGCGTTAAGGAAGAGTTCCTTAACGAGGGGGATTCGGCGGTTAATCCCCACGCCGTGAACGGTGAGACTGGTGAGTTACCTGTTGTAACTCCAGTGGTAGGGGTAGAGACCCCTGTGGTTAAGCGCGAGGCGCTTCCACGCGAAGAGACCCGTAGTTCGTCTCTTTTGCACGTCGGAAATGATTCCGATTACGCCGTTATAGGCGGGACTGGTGAGTTACCTGTGGTAACTCCAGTGGTAGGGGTAGAGACCCCTGTTGTTAAGCGCGAGGCGCTTCCAAGCGAAGAGACCCGTAGTTCGTCTCTTTTGCACGTCGGAAATGATTCCGACCACGCCGTTATAGGCGAGACTGGTGAGTTACATGTGGTAACTCCAGTGGTAGGGGTAGAGACCCCTGTTGTTAAGAGCGAGGCGCTTCCAAGCGAAGAGACCCGGAGTTCGTCTCTTTCGCACGTCGGAAATGATTCCGATTACGCCGTTATAGGTGAGACCGGCGAGTCACCGGTGGTAGAGGTAGATAACTCTGTAGATAGGCGCGTGGCGCTTCCAGTAGATGGGACAATTGACTCCCCCCATCTGGGTCTCGGGATGAGTCCCGAGGCCAGTAGTCAGCAGTCCTACAGGATGCTGAATAGTGTGACAGGTGTTGTCATAGAAGGCATAAGCCTGGAACGGTTGCCTGGGGTAGGCGAACTGTTGTCGTTGGAGGAGATGTCCTTCAACGAGTTTGGAAATGCTTTGAGAGCAGATGAAATCGACGAGGTCGTCGTGTTGCGTCCGGAAGAGGAGTTGAACTCCTCACCCACGATGGACGAGTCAGTTTTGGTGAAAGACAAACAGGCATTAAATGCCCGAAGCGGCCTCAAGATCCTCGCGGATCCTGAGTACCCTTACCATTCCTTTATAAAGGAATTTGGAGATGTCATTAGTGACAACCCACCGATGGGGTTACCACCGGATCGGGGAGTCCGACATGAAATTGATTTGGTTCCCGGAACCAAATACTGCGTCACTAGGCAGTGGCCTCTCCCCAAGGAACAATGCGACGTCATCGACGCATTCTTCAAGGGGAAAGAAGAGGCAGGGATGGTACGGGAGAGCAAGTCTACCCATTCATCTCCCACTTTTTGTGTTCGTAAACCGAACGGAAAGTGGCGCATTGTGCATGCGTATAACAAGCTGAACGCAGCTACTGTACCCATGCAGACTCCGATTCTTCGGAAGGATGTTCTCCAGAACAATATGGCAGGCTGTACTGTATACAGTGCCTTAGATCTGGTGGACGGGTATTATCAGGTGCTCATGCGAGCATCCGATATTCCGCTTACAGCGGTTAGCACGCCTAATGGCATGCTGTGGGAGTGGCTTGTTATGCCACAAGGGCTTTCAAATGCACCAGCGACTTTTAATCGCTTGGTGACTCAACTCTTCCGCCCTCATAGGAAGTACGCTCAGATGTACTTCGACGACATATTCGTCCATAGTCGTGCGGAAGGCGACTCGTCTGATGTTCAGACGCACCTAATACACCTCTTAGCGGTGCTTGAATGTATGAGGGAGAATAAACTATATGAAAACGCATCCAAGTGTATTTTTGGTGATGAGGAAATTCCTTTCCTCGGATGCTTCATCGGTAAGGATGGAGTGTGGGCGGATCCCGCGAAGGTGAAAGCCATTGTGGAGTGGCCTTTGCCTGTAATTCTTAGAGATTTACGGAAGTGGCTTGTATTAGCCAATTATCTCCACAAATACAGCGAGAACTACGCTGAAATGGCGAAGCCATTGACGGACCGTCTGAAGAAGGATGTTGACTGGTGTTGGGAAGCCAAACACCAAAACGCTTTTGAAGCGGTAAAGGGGAGCTTGTTGAAAGCTCCCGTTCTTGCTCTACCAGATTCCGGGAAACCATTTAGTGTCGTCTGCGACGCCTCCGATTTCGCACTCGGATGTGCTTTGTTACAACCAGACGATGCAGGAAGGGAACGCGTAATTGCGTTTGAGTCGAGGCAGCTTAAAGCTGCAGAACGGAATTATCCCTTTCATGACAAGGAGCTACTTGCAATGAAGTATGCTCTTGTCAAATTTAGGGTTAACCTACTCGGCTCAAAGCCGTTCGTGGTTTATACTGACCACGCGTCCTTACGGACAGCGACAAAGTCGCCTCATCTCTCGCAACGGATGGCCCGTTGGCTCTCCTTCTTTGCGGTGTACAACTTTGAGGTTAAGTATAAACCTGGCAAGCAGAACGTGCTTGCAGACGCGTTGTCGCGTCGTAACGATTACGAGATCGCTCACGCGACATTTGTCACCACGTCTGTGGTGGATCTCATACGCCAGGAGTATGAGAAAGACCCACAGTGCACGGTGCTTATCAGCGCGTTGGGTGGAAAGAGACTTGGATCGTCTGAGCCTACCCTGTCAAGTCGAGCTAAAGCTCGTTAACACCGTTACAGGTACTGTGACGGTTTGCTATTTTATAGCACGAACGCGGAGGACACTCCGCGGGTGGTAGTTCCTCATGATGAGGAACTGAAGTATAGATTCCTATTTGAGGCACATGAAACCCCTACCGGGGGTCATTTAGGTCGGGATAAGACCTACAGCGCTTTAAGCGCTTTGTATCGGTGGCCCAACATGTATAAGTGGTTCGGTGAGTATATACGCACCTGTGAGACGTGTCAGAGGGTTAAACCCTCTGCAAGTTCAGCTGCGCCTTTGGCGAGCTTGTCGGTTCCAACGGAGTGTTGGAAATCCATTATTATTGATTTTATCTTCGGTTTTCCAAAGGATAAGGCCGGGAACACCGGCATATTGGTCTTTGTAGACCGTTTGAGCAAGATGGCTCACCTGGCGGCGGTGCCAGAGTCCATTGATGGACAAGGAACAGCGAAAGTGTTCCTAGACCGTGTCTTTCGACAGCATGATGTACCCGATTCCGTTGTGTCGGATCGGGATCCCCGTTTTACGGGACAGTTCTGGGGAGCGTTACTTAAGGTTCTAGGCACCAAGCGCCTCCTGTCTACTGCGGATCATCCGCAGACGGACGGTCAGACGGAACGCGTTAATCGCGTTGTAGAGGATATTCTCCGGAGTTTATGTCCGGATTCTCCAAAGAGTTGGAGTGAGATGCTTCCGATGGTCGAATTTGCTATAAACAATTCGGTCCATGCATCTACGGGGTTTACCCCGTTTTACGTGAACGGATTAGTCAATCCGAGGGTTCCGTTGACGCCACGTGTGTGTGGCCCAGGGCTTGAGGGGGGAGGATTCCCTGATGTCAGCCCTGCATCTTTGCTAAAGCACATCGATAAGTTTTTATCGACGCGCCTTAGTGTCTTACGACACGTCTGCGATGCCATGGTGGAAAGCCAAGACAAGGAGAAGGAGCAAGATGACCGCAAGGGGCGGCGAAACGAAAAAGTGTACAAAGTAGGAGAAAGTGTTTTATTAAACGCTAAAAATCTTCCTACACATGCAGTTTCCAATGTGTTGCGCAATAAACTGCGCCCCAGGTTTGTGGGCCCCTTTAAGGTGTTAGCCCGAAAGGGCTTATCATATACCTTGGACATCCCGAAGGTGATGCGTACGCATCCAACCTTCTATGTGGGTATGCTTAAGCCATACCAGGACCCGGGGGCGGTCCCCCTCCTGGAGGAGGTTGGAAAGGCGGATAGCCGTAAGAGCCGTAATACACGGCAGGGCGAAGGAAGCCCGAAAGGGCTAAAATGCGACCACGAAGCTCCGCAACGGTCGTCCCGAGAGAGGCAAGCCGCCTCTCGAAACAATCAGTGGCATCCCGCTAATCGCGGATCCCCTCGTGGAGATAATGGATGCGAAGCTGTGTCGATCACAGCGCTCGCGAATCTCACGTCGCAATTGCGAGACCTCCTCCTCCAATGCTCGATGCGGAGGGTTATCCACACTATCATGTGGAGCGGCTGCTGGCGCGACGCCATCATCGGGGTCAAACCCAGTATCTGGTAAAGTGGAAGGGTTATCCACACTCACAGAGTTCGTGGGAGCTCGAGACTCCCCTGTGGCAGGTTTGCCGCGACGTCGTTGACGCTTTCGAGCGGGAGAATCCCGCTGCAGGTTAACGACCAGAGGGGCACGATAATCCCCTTCACTCCCAGTAATTGGGAGTTCGCCGGAGGCAGATGTGGCGCTCACACTGTCCTCTGGCACCGTGGTGGAGACAGGGGCTCTGGCGTAGCGCGTGCGATATGGAGCACGTAATAGTTCCATCGCTTTGTCTCTGGCGAATGTCGAGCGCAATGCCCTCTCCACCCAAATGTCACGACGGGAATAGCTGTTGTGCAGCTCATTGAAGCTGGGGAGAATCTTTTCCCCTTCCGCCCAAGCGCGGAACTTCTTCTCCGCATCATCAGCACTCTCTCCCTGAGAAAGAACGATGGGAACCTCGCGGAGGTTCTCAACAGGAGCAGCCTGTGCCTGACTATCGAGGCGTTCTCGGTATGAGACGCTAGTGAACTGCTTTTGCGTGAGCAGTTGTTGCCGGACTTTCTCGCGGCGTTCGCATTTATACGGCTGTTCAGCCGCGGGGCCAGGGGTATAGGATGCTAAACCAGTCCTTAGAAACGCCTAGCCCACTTTGGAAGGTCACGAGGACCTTGAAAATTATAGGCCGCCCATGAGGGGCGTTTGGGGGCGCGCAGCCGTTAGTGCCTGTGAAGCAAGTTGGGTTTCATGACCTGCGTCCAGCTCATTGTTGACGATCGCCTTTGGCGATTCGGATGTATCATCCGACATGGGCAGTGGTGGTGCACTAGTTAATGAATTTTCCCCACGTGTGGGGAACGGATGAGGCTGCTGACACCGCCGTTCGGCGCTGTCGGAGCGGTCAGCCGTTGGGGAGATCTCCCAAAGGGCATCCACCTCCGAGTTATCGGAATAATCTACCTCCTCTAGAGGAGACTCCATAGCACCACTGAAGGTGTTCATGGATAGCCAGAGATACTGGCGTTGGAGTTCTCCAACGAAATTTTGTTTACTGCGTATGCAATAGTCTTGATGGGGGAGGATGTAACAGGGTTACATTCGAGTCACATTTAGTAGGTGGTGTACGTGAGTACACTACGGTTGGGGTCAGTATTGACCGGTTCGAAGGGTTTTGAACCATTGGTCATTTTAACCAATCAGGGAAGGAGCCCTAGGGGGGTGGTGTGTCATCCATCCACGTCCATCCACGTGTCGGTACACAGGTGGTGTACACTACATTTTAGCTAGGTACGAATTTGGTAAGTTCTACTTAGTATTACATATAGTTTACATTAGTTTAAATTATTTTAGGCTAATTATATATTAAATATACATTCAGTTTACATTTCACTCTATCTTACAGACGCACGACCTCGACCGGTCGCGCGTGTAGTGAGTGCGGTAGCGTAAAGGGAGTCCTCCCTTTAGCTACACCCTTAGTAAGGGAGCCTTGCCGTTAAGACACTAGCAAAGGCTACGGTAAACCAACCCGGGAATCTTGGCACCGAGTAGGAGAGCTCTCTCCTACTAAGCCCTTTATAAGATTGTATCGGCTAAGTAGCGGCGAACGACGCTTTAAGGAAAGCTTTCCTCTGTGCGCTAGCCGCACCGTGCGTATACGCACCGGCTACAACGGCCGTCAAACGGCGCTTGCTAGATTGCCTCTCCCGCTGATCTTCCCTTGCTGAAGCTTAGTCACAAGGTGAGGCTAGATCGCGTGAAGTGTTTAAGAACTTTTCTTTTGTTTTTAACAGGTTATGAGCCCAAGGCTCGCCAATTAATATCGTGGATTTTTCTTGGTACATTGAGTGTGATTTCGCGGATTTCTTTCGTGGTTACGTTACGTGGAGCTAGTGGAAAGTCCCCTATTGAAAGGGCTAGTGGTGTGACGGAACGGACTGAAGTGGTTTTATTTGATAAATGATGAGTGACTATGATGAAGACGATGTGCCCTCCGTGAGTGAATCTCGAGCGTTGGTACGCAGTCTGAAGAAAGTCGCGACCGCCCTGAATGCTAGAGAAGCTGGGAAGGGCAGGATAACACCTCCGAGTGTATCGTCCGGGTCCAGGAAGGTATCCCCGGTGCAAGTGCCACACTTCGAGTTTCGGTAGAGCCTGCAGAATTACCGTCCTTTTGGTCAATAGATGTCGCTGAATGATCTGACCGAGGACGAAGGGGTGGAAGATAGCGCTAGGCCACACCCACAAGTGAATCAAGCACCTCGCGGAGTGACGGCTGGCATGCAAGGTGCGGGCGGGGCTGGAGTGCCCGCCGGACAGGGGTATGTGCCGATGCAACATACCGGCTACAAGATACCTAAGCTGAATATTGAAAAATTTTCGGGGCGCGAGCTGTATCCTGGTTTGGGTGCAGGCTACCGCCATTGGTCATACCTCTTCATGGAGGCAATTGAAATTGGAGAGATCACCTCCGGTTTCCAATGGAGTGTGCGCCTGAAATTAAATCAATTTGGTGAGAATCTCGAGGGCACTGCCGCGAATTATTTCCATCGAACATTAATTCGTGGTGGCAGGTGCGACCTCAACTCACGTATGTTATGGAGCAGATGTGGTTGGTATTCAAGGTGAATATATCCCACCACCAAGCTGCTGCCTGGTTCGCAATGGAGAAAGATGCAAGGCGCATCTGGACTGAACATTATCTCTACCTAGTAGCCCTGGCTCGCGCAAGCGGGTCGAGTGAAAAGTTGATAATCGAAAACATTGTCATGTACGCTGCGCCGCGACTCAAGGTGATGATAATGGCGAGGTACGATCCTAGTAGAGAGGACTACCTAGGCCACGCCCAAGAGCTAATCGCCTGGGCGCAAGAGTTGGAGGACGACGCCGTCAAGAGCAAGCCATCTTTTAAGTTGCAGGCGCATGCCGCAACATCTGGCAGGACCCGTTGTGCATGCCAAACGTGTGGTGACGAGGGGCACATACAGAAGTATTGCCCCGAGAAACGTCGCAGAGGTGGTGGCAGTGGCAGCCAAGTGTCGAATCGCGCTGGAAGTGACAAATCGTCGAAACGTTTTCTGCTCTCTACTATGGAAACCACTGTAGATGCATATTTGGTGAAGTGGAGTCTTTATTTACAGCATGAAGAAGGTGATCTGCGGCATTTATTAATTCTTGGTATATTTTTATCTCGCCAAACTCTACACGCTAGCACGATGACACTTTTTACGCTGTTCATTTCTTCAAACACTGAATATTAGTGTCAAAGATTGTGTCATGCCTCCAATAGGTGAACAATCTTAGTGTAGCACGATGTTAGTAGCACGGAACTTCTGTCTTCTAGCAATATTCTTCAATTAATTACTAGTGCCAAGTGATGCTTCCTGTAGCGGTATGGGCGCTGGATGAAGCATTGGCTGAAATTCATTGATCCAAAAGAAAGCTTTTGCACCGGCCAACATCTTCCCTCGAAGTTCACGAATGTACAACTGAACCTGGTCTTGACATTGTTTTCTAGTCTGTCGCACTATGCTTTGAAATAGCTCTATAGCATGTGAGATATTCCTTTGTGGCCAGCGGTGAAAACGTCGAAGCAGCGCATTTTAGATTTTTGCTATCAAGAGCGCACACAACACAAAACGGAACAACTGCGATTAATCGGTCTGATAGTTCGCTTGCATGCGGACCTGGCATTGGGTCGTATACGCAGTGCGCAAGAGTTCTTGCATTGTGAGTTCTGGATCAGTCATTTCCATCCCTGGTGGTGATGGGGCTTGGATAGAAGCCTTTACCTTGCGCATATCTCCACCTTGTCGCCGTATTGCACTGCTCATCAGTGTATTTTTCTCCATGCCACGGATTGCAACATTTGGAAAGTTGCTTAGAAACAAATAATTGTTTCCAGCTAACAGTCCGCGCACTAAGGGGTCGGTGACAATAAATGACCCTACAACATATCCATCCGATGTAATCATGGAAATCCCGCAAAGAAGCGCGTACGGCCATCAGCCACAAACGAACTCTTGACAAAACTCAGATCCTCGGTCGCATCCAGAATGACCGCAGGCTCCGTGGTCATGACAACGTGAGCGTCCATTAGTACATTCAGCAGCAGCTCATGCTTCTCGAGCCCCACTTTAGAGACTTTTGTCACCAAAAAACAAATCGAAGCAATCTGGCAGCCCAACTCGGCCGCAGCATCCTCGCACATTTCCTGACACTGCATCCCTGAATCAGCTAAGTAGAGCTCTCACACCTTGTTTACGGATAGTCTCGTTTATCGGAATTGGTGTTTTCGGCCACTCATGACGGCTGCTATAGTCCGGCGCGTAATTGGACGGCGTGTTTGCGTTGAAATTCATTTAACTCAGAGAGGCGAGGGAGTGTGTCAAAATTTTCGCTACGCTTCTTGAGCCGCCGTCGCTGATTCTTGGTCAAATACTCAACAACAAAGGGGCTCTAGGGCACATGATATAACCAGACAAACAGATTGTGAAGACGAAGTGTCAGCAGTGCATAAGGGAGTCAAGACACAGGCGCAACTTACTAGTACAACGGCGGGTCCGTTCATGGCGGTGAAGCCAACGAAAAGTTATGCGCCCTCGGCTGCCCCTGTTGATCGGCTTGGGTGTTCTCGATTGTTTTCAAGTGGTTAAGTATTTTATTGTGGAAAAGATATTTTCAGCCAATCAGAGGCGACCTGCGGCGGCCACCTCGATCACGACTAATGTGTTTGTGATTGGTATGAATGTGGAAAAATAAGTGGAATTTTTGACCAATCAGGAGCGACATGCGACGGCCAACTCGCGACGGCCAACTCATTCACGGATAATTTGTTTGTGATTGGTATGAATGTGGAAAAATAAGTGGAATTTTCGACCAATCAGGAGTGACATGCGACGGCCACCTCGCGACGGCCAACTCGCGAAGGCCAACTCGCGACGGCCAACTCGCTCAATCAGATTACAGAGGGTTTCTGAAGTAACTGTCAAAGATTATCAATCAGGTTACAGAGGGCCTCAGCGGTAACTGCCACGTATTGAAGTCAGCGCTGAAGTAACCACAAAGTAGTGGGTGAAAAAAGTGATTGACGTTGATGTAGGAGGTAGTAATACTTAATAGAACGAAATTTCCCCTGAACTAAGAAGATCTCTGGCGGCCCTAAAAAACATTTCTTTTACTCTATACAAAAACCAAGTGTAACACAAGGAAGTCGGTGAGCGCACGCCCTAGTGAGTGGAGCAGCAGCCATTTGAAGTGAGCTAGTGTTGGGGGAAGCCCGGAACAGCCTTTTGAGGTGTACCCCAAGTGTGTTTGACTGATTTGTTGGTTCGGACGGAAGTATTAAGTACCCGGGAAGTTAAACAAGGAGTAATGGCTTTACCTCTTTGTGTTGTTAATTAAGTGGAATTAAAATAATTTCCAACCCCTTCACGACACATATGTTAATGCATGTGGTAACGAAAATGGAAATGAAAACATTTGGATAATTGACAGCGGTGCAAGTAGACACTTAGTGTCGAACGCAAACCTGCTGGAAGATACTAAAGAGTGTGGTCTTAACGGCATATTTGAATTGCCGAATGGTGGTACCTTGAAGGCTACCAAGGTCGGTCGGCATACGTTGCGGACGTGCGACAGAAGTGAAACGGTCGTTGTCTTGGCCGAAGTATACTTCGCACCGCAACTAGCCAAAAACCTGATTTCTCTTGGTCTACTGCGCGAAAAGGGCTACGACACTGTCGATGACGGTCACAAGCTGCAAGCTGCGGGTAATGCTGAAAAATGAGAAACTTTTGATGTGACGACACATGGATCTGTGTTTGTCGCCAGACTAAAGGCTGAAAATTTTAGTGGTTATTCAAAAGCTTTCGAAGACATGGTTGCAAGCAGTGTGTTGGAAGACGTTGGTTCAGACGTGCACACTGGCAGCCTGCACCATTTCCATGTGCGCCTGGGCCACCTGGCCTATGACACCATCGAAAGGTTGGCCAGGAACCCCAGATCTGGCATCGCACTATCTCACACAAATCGGCCAAATTGCCTCACGTGTGCAGAGGGCAAGGCGACCAGAAAGGCGCAGCTAAAATCGGATTCTGGAGGAAACGCCCCGATTTACCGAATCGGAGGAGTGATTTGCAGTGACCTCAAAGGTCCTATCACTCCCGGTGACAGGCGTGGCAACCGTTACTTGGTCGTTTTTGTTGACCATTATTCGAGTTATGTGCGAGTGTTTGCAGCGCGTACAAAGGACAAGGCAGCGCGGATGTTCAGGAACTTTTTTGCCTGGTTCGAAAATGATTTTTCATTCAGAGTGCATGTACTACGCACTGATGGCGGCGGAGAGTATCAGAACGTCGACCTGTTCTGTAAGAAGAGCAGCATCCGTCGCCAAGTTACCGAGCCTGGAAACCCTGCTTCGAATGGCAAGACTGAGCGCATGAACCGGACCATTTTCAACATGGTCCTGTGCATGATATTCGGGTCTGGTGTACCCTTGATGCATTGGTCGGAGGCGGCTGAGTATGCTGCGTACATACTCAACCGCACTCCGAAAAGGTCGAATATTGGACGAATTTCGCCGCTCGAAGTGTTGACCGGCAAGCGGCCGGCAGTTAATGACATCGTGGTTTTCGGTCCCCGTGCATGGTTTGAAGGGACCCGAAGAAGAAGAAATTGGCAAAGCTTGCCGAACGCGCACTGATCTTGGGTAAGAGCGATGAGACGAAGGGCTACAAGGTGCTATTATTAAAGGACAGGGTGGCGTGGTGACGAGGCATGTCACCGCGATTGAAACGCTCAGACCCGAAACAAGCGACAAGGTTGCCAAGGTGTTGGAAGGTGAATGCAACAAGGAGCTGCATGATTTAGCTTAATCACGCTCGAGGATGGTCGATTCAAATGCGTCGAATTCGGGGAATGAAAGGGATGGAATACCGGATCCTGCAGCCGCGTCAAAACGCGCCGAAAACGTTGAACAGGGCCCACGGAAGACACGCAGGAAGTTAAAGAAGACTGCCAAATGTCAGGAGTACAAAGCGTCGGGGGCTAAAAGGGCCGTTACAAGCGACGATTTTTTGAAAGTGATCACTGAAAATGGTGGAAATCCTGGAAGCGCTCTGTGCGTCTACGAGGTCTGCGAGCCAGATGTTGAAGGAGCGAGTGGATTAACAATGCAGCCGGATCCTAAAAATTATCGGGAGGCGCATGGTGATTCACAAACCATAATGTGGAAGCAAACGGAAATGGAGGAGCTCAAGTCTCTCCAGGACCTAGGAACATGGAACATCGTGCGCCGCCCCGAGGCCAAGGTACCTCTCCCGACCAAGTGGGTGTACAATACGAAAGTCAGTGCAAACGGGTCGGTTGAGAGGTACAAGCCGAGTTTGGTCGCCAGAGGTGACAAACAAGTTTTCGGCGATGACATTTTTTCACGGTTTCGACGGTTATGGAATTGAACAACGTAAAGTTGCTCCTAGTGTTGGCACAAGTATATTGGTGGAGGCACGCCACGGCGATGTGCCAAGTGCCTACCCCAAGGCGAAGTCTGAAACAAATGTGGATATATATTTGCAAGTGCCTCAAGGCATGGAAATTGCAGATGGAAAATTGCGTGATTTTGGAGTGAAATCACCGAAAGAACTCGCGCTCAAATTGAAGCTAAATCTGTATGGTTTGAAACAGGCTGGACGCCTGTGGCACCAGTGTCTATGCGAGATATTGATGCAATTCGACTTCGTGCAGTGTGTTACAGACACTTGCATTTTTGTGAAGCATGCAAAAAATGAAACGGTAGTGGTCGGCACGTATGTCGACGACCTCTTGGTTACTGGAACCAGTGAAAAAATTGTGCAAGGATTTTTCGTAGACATGCAAGTACTTGAATTGAAAGACTTGGGATGCGTTACCAAGTTTCTCGGCATTCGGATTGAAGGAGATCCGAAGAGCGGTTACGTCCAGGACCAGGAGGGTACGATAAAGGAAATTTTAAGCGTACACAAGTTGGAGAAGCTAAATCCGGCTCGAACTCCGCTGCCAACGCTCAATGAAGACAAGGTGTTCCGGAAGCCCCTATTGATGAAACCCAAGGGAAATGTGCCAAGCATCAATCACTTCCAGTCGCTCGTGGGCAGCCTGCTGTGGGTCGCCCGGTTCACGCGTCCTGACATTTCGTTCGCCGTTCACCGCGCCACACGTAAGACCCATGCACCCACGCTGGCCGAATACAAAGTTGCGAAGAGAGTCCTCAAGTACCTTAAGGGAACGAGTGATCTCAAGCTGTCTCTGAAGAATGATGAAGACTTGCCGATTCCACTGCGCAAAGTGGTGTACAGCGATGCAGATTTGCTGCCGATAAGGCAGACCGAAAAAGCGTTTCGGCAATGGTGGGTTTAGCAATGGAATGCTTGTGAATTGGGCCTGCAATAAGCAGACAGCAGTGGAGCTGTCGACCGCCGAAGCGGAGTTTGTTGCTGCTGCTGTGGCTGGGAAGGAGGCGCTAGGATTGCGGGAACTGATTACCGAAATCGACATGAATGCAAATACACCGCTGATTTTCAAGATAGATAATCAAGCGGCCATAAAACACTTGGAAGATGAAGCGAGCGCCGCAAGTTCCAAGCACGTGGACATCAAGTTAAATATTTTGAAGGATTATACGCGGAAGGCATTGTATCTGCCAGCCACGTGCCAAGTGAAGAGATGCTGGCTGATCTACTGACCAAGGACTTAGGTGCGCAAAGGATGCAAGTGTTTCGTGCAGCTCTGGGGCTGCAGTGGCTGTGGTATAGCCTCCGGCCTTCCCGGAGGAGTGTTGGAAGAGTGTGTAGCCATTTTGGACTTTGCACTCTTCCGGGATGATGGAATCCCGTTGGCTGTCTTGTGATGGCATGCATTTATGCATATGTCGGCGGTTACTGGATTAACTTGCGTTTATTACTGGATAGCTACTTAAGTAACCTTACATAATATTTTTTTTTCCTTTTTGCATAAAAATCAGCACGCTTATACCGAATTCTCTACGGCCGCCAAACGGCGCTTGCTACCTTGCCTCTCGTGCTGATCTTCCCTTGCTGAAACTTTGTCACAAGGTGATTCTAGATCGTGTGAAGTGTTTAAGAACTTTTATTTGTTTCTTTTACAATCTCTAGTGCGAATTCATCAGCGCTGTTCAGAACGCCCTCGACAAAGAATTGTAACTGTCCATTAGGGTTTCGGACGGTACTGCTGTTTACCGTGGTCAGGAGCAGGTTTCAGGCAATGGGAGAACAGATTTATTAAGCAACTTGCTATTGCCGAATCAGCATGTGGATATTTCGGAGCGTAAGACATCAAAGTCGATCTCTTGGGCCACTACCTGAGTGGAAAACCTGAGATATAATACAATATACAAGTTGATACATGGTGGGTGGAGTCACTGGCGTTGGCTCATGTCATGAACAAATGGTTAATGCATTTCGTACGACTATTAACTTGGCACAAGAAATGAAATTATTCATGAGGCGCAAGCATTCAGAAAAGGTCATGGAATGAGCACTATCTCTATCTGGTAGCTATTTCAGAGGCGGTTGGTGGCAACGAACCACTCGTTTTGGATAATATCGTGCATTACGCTTCGCCAAAGTTGAAGTTACTTGCTTGTTATCCCACTTGTATGCATGCAACACAGGGGCGATCCTGCTGTCTACATGCATCCAAATCAATCCGTCCATATATACAACTTCATGCAAAGTAATCCAATAATCCAATCATCAAGGCGAGGGACACATTCGTTCCAACATATTCATAGTCATAATAAATTCCATAATCCAGTCGACTATCGTCGCAAAAGTGTCGATTATCGCCATAACCAATATCTTACTTTCATGAACATCTTTTCAGATGTACAGACCCCAATGAACAGCTTAACTTAGCATCGTCTACTTTCTCCCGACTGAGCATAACATGGTACTGAATATTCCGGACAAGGATTTTAGTTTTTTTAGCGTTCTTAAATTCCAGAATTCAGGACAGCTCCATCAACCCAAATAGGTTGATCATATCTTTCCAACAAACATCATTTCTTGAAGCGCCTATATCAAGTCTTCTACCCTGATCTGATATCGACAAACTGCTTCACTTCATATCAGTTGTATCTAACGTCTTCATCATGCCAGAACACATTATCAAAACTCCATGCAATCTGTTATACGTATGTATGTAGTCAGGGGGTCTTTGGACGATCTTGAATTCTTCAAATAGCTACAATTCCGACAAGACAACTATCGGAATCCTCGAGATAAACATTTTTGCTGCGCAATTCTCGATCAGCATCCAGCCCGTATATACGCACCGACCCACTTATACATGTTGGGCCACCAATACAAAGCGCTTAAAGCGCTGTAGGTCTATCCTGACCTAAATGACCCCCGGTAGGGGCGTCATGTGCCTCAAAGAGGACTCTATACTTCAGTTCCTCATCATGAGGAACAACCACCCGCGGAGTGTCCTCCGCGCTCGTGCTATAAAATAGCAAACCGTCACAGTACCTGTAACGGTGTAAACGAGCTTTAGCTCGACTTGACAGGGTAGGCTCAGACGAGCCAAGTCCCTTTCCACCCAACGCACTGATAAGCGCCGTTCACTGTGGGTCTTTCTCATACGCCTGGCGTATGAGATCCACCACAGACGAGGTGACGAATGTCGCGTGAGCGAGCTCCATGCCATAGATGAGCAGGTATTTTCACATATCTAATTTTGACATGGTCTAGATATAACTGGAATCGGAACCCACCTCGATAAATTTAATCAATACGTCTATCCTTCTACTCCTTTATTCATTTCTTTTCAAGTCGATCGCTTACCACTTCCCGAAAACCGGTGGCACTGTTTCTATACGCGGTACTTCCATCAGCGAGTGACTTGGTCTCGTCTCCGCGTTAACTCATGCAAACAGCAGATTCAGAGGCTGTTTAAGGATTCCATTCATACGTGAGATATCCCTAACGCGATAAATTCAACGTAATCACTAATAGTTCCAATATTTATTCCCAACTGTGTTGATCGGGATCCTCTACGTATGTCTCGATAGCGGGGGTCCGCATATTCTACTCGTCTGTACTGTTTGCTAGCTATGCTACTAGCACTCTGATTTTAACTGATAATGCTGCTGAACGTGCAAAAAAATAACCACTTTACCACCGCTGCTACACCGAGACTAATGTTACGGAGCTCGTGAAGAGTACTCATCTAACCATTCTCCACCTTATATCGCTTACACCGGGTGAAAGGTTTCCGATTAGGCCGGAAGATACCCAAGTTTATGTGGTGAAGTGCTATTGAAAATTTTTGACCAGCTTGTACTAGTGTACCATTTACCAAGTTGGAGCGATCGTGTTGGCCAATAGGATGGAGTTTTTTGGGCCAATCGTGTGCTTGGAGTGTAAGGTACGCAGATTTAAGGTTAGGCCAACGGTTTTGCATGTAGTTTACATATTGGATTTTAATTGGATATTAAATATAGTGTTCGTTTTACTTTCGGTTGCATAAGTCGCCGCTCCTCAGGAGTTATTGGGAGCAGAGAGCTAACACGGTCCCCTCTAGTTCATTATTTCCCGGCCAGGACACAGCTCAACCGGAAGTCCCACGACGGGAAGCACTCACTTCGTTCACTCACCCGAATTTCTATTGGCTGGGTTCCTCACTGCTGTGTGCAGACAAGCCCCAGATTTTCCCCGCATTTGGAGTGACGATTTCCGATCCATTTGCAGATCGATTTCATTTGGATTATCTATCGTTGGTTTTCGGTACAAGTACCCCAGAAGCGGTACACCCATATCGGTACCTACCAAGATCCCTACTAAGCGACGGTCCACCGAGTGTGTGACCACCCACACCAATGTGTACATAAGGTGAGATGATTGAAGACAAATCGGACTCTGCGTCCTGAAGTGCTAATCGGAGGCCCGATCGGCACACAGGCGAAGGTTCGCGGGGTACCTCCCCCCCCGTAGGTTGGTTGGCTGGGCGCGATGGTGGTCAAGTTCCGGACACTTCTGTGATCGATTTCGAACTGAATTCTACCACATATATGCCTGATAAAGCACCATTTTACCGTTTCGTGCTGATTGACAAGAGCGTAAGTGAACTCGTCTAGGCCAACGAATACATGTAGTATGGTCCACTTCGGAAAATTTCTTCCCATGCGGATGCCCACGGTCGATCACTACCGGAGGGGGTAGTCCGTAAGTCGGGCACAGAATTAGGGCGGTCAGCATCGGGCTGACCGGCCTAATCATTGCGATCATCAGTTTGATCTCTGGCAGCTCGACTATTGTAACAGGGTTACATTTGGTTACGTTGGTGTACGTAGGTACATAACGGTTGAGGTCAAATATTGACCGGTCCGAAAGGTTTGGACCTATTGGTTATTTTAACCAATCAGGGCGAGAGCCCTTAGTGAAGGCGTGGCAGCCTGCCACGTGTTGGTACACAGGTGGTGTACATTACATTTCGGCTAGGTACGAATTTAGTAAGTTCTACTTAGTATTACATATAGTTTACATTATTTTAATTAATTAAGGCTAATTACATATTAAATATACATCAGTTTACAAATACACTAAAGACTGCTAGGCGCAAGACCTCTACCGGTCGCGCGCGCAGTGAATGTTGTAGTCAAATGGAATACCTTCCTTAACTACCCCCTTTCTAAGGGAAGCCTTGTATCAAGGCGTTAGTATATACTAACTAGTAAACCAAGGGAAATCTTGGCCCCGAGTAAGAGAGAACTCTCTTACTAAACCCTTTTACAAGGGCGTATCGTCTAAGTAGCAGCGTATTGCCGCTTTAGGAAAGCCTATCTCAGTGCGCTAGCCGCACCGTGCGTGTACTCACCGGTTACATCTGGAAGCACTTGTAGTCAATCCAACACCTGGTTGGTAGACGACAACATCCCTTGCAAATGATGAATCAGGACGATTGGTATAGGCTATCCCTCGTCCAGCAGGAAGCCTTTAACAGGCTGTTATCCATACTGGGTGACGAAGGCATGCAGCTCCTACCGGAGCGAGGCCTTGAGGCCGTAAAGGCAAGGGTCAATGCCCTTATCGCCCATGAGGCGAGTTTAGGTGGAAGTCCTTTCACGGGGGTGCGTCCCCCCTATCATTTAAGATAAAGTAGTTCATCGGGTAGAAGGGTGACAACCTTTATGTGTGGCTGCGAGAGGTCGAAACGTCCTTCGCAACAGCTAACGTGATTGCTGATCACTTGCAAGTGGGACTTGCACTGACCCATATCACGGGTAAAGCCCGTGCATGGGATTTTACGTGCTCGGACTCGGTCACTAACGTGTTCCCAACCTTGGAAGTCCATAAGCAGAAGCTTGTGGACATGTATGCTACACCTGATCTGGGTTTCCAGAAACAGCTGACGTTTCTGAGGTGCTTTCAGGGCACTAGGGACTTGGAAACATATATCCAAGAAGTGAAGACGCTGCTGGCAGGGATGTACGCAAAAGCGTACTCGGACGATGTGTCCATTCCCGTGTTTATGGTTGGCCTGAGAGAAGAACCAGCACGTTTGGAGCTATTCCGAAGCCGACCCCAATACCTGGGGGAGGCGTTTAAGATGGCGTTCAACGCCTAAAGGAACTTTCGTTCCTCTAAGGTGGGTCGCGAACCCATGGACCCTGAGTCAGATCGAAGCGGAAGAGAAACCTTCTGCTAAGAGTCACGCTGACTCAACTTCGCAGAGCTTCGAAGCGGAGCTCCTTGCAATGCTGCAGCGGCATGGGACGTTGAGATGATTCCTGTGTGGAAGCACGGATAATCTGAGGAACAGATGTCCGAAAAATCCCCAGCGAGACACTCGCTATAAGGGTTCGAGGGTGGGTGTGGTGGAGTCAAGTTCAAAATCGAACACCGAAGTGTCGAGAACCTGACCACCATCGTGCCCAGCCTTCCAACAGACAGGGGGGGTACCCCGCGAACCTTCGCCTACGATCCGATCTGATCGTTCGCTGCTAGCAGACGACCAATCATCAGCATAGGACGCCAGGTCCGATTTCTGCGTCTCCATCTCACCTTGTGTACCCGATGGAATGGGCTGGTTACACACTTGGTGGATCGTCGCTGTGAATTGATTTGGGTCTTAAAATGTGAGACCGTGCTGGGTGGTGTACCCTGGGGGGAACTCTTCACCCTGGGTACGGGGAAACCGGTTATACTTAAAATAAGTATAATCCAAAGGGCAGATCGCTTAATCGATCGTAGAGCCCAACCAATGCGAGAATAAAATACCAATATTCCAATATGGAGATCCAACGAGAACGTAACAAACTCCACGAACGATATCTCCACGTAATAATCCAAAAAACTTGGTTACATGTTCCAAATGTGTGTAACTTGGGCTTGCGAAGACGACCAATGCGTACTCCCGTCGAGGGACTTCCGGCGGGCCAATGCGTCTGTAACGCGTCCCGGCGGGGTATATGGGCTAGAGGGGATTGCTCGAACCTCTTCTCCCAAACACTCCGCGGCGTGCGGAGGCGACTGATGTACTGTGCAAAGATGCGAACGACTTCCTTGTTGTGAGTTAAACAACCAAAAATCCAATCTCCCTACGGTCCCCAATATGTACAAACATGAAATATGTAGAATACACACAATATCGTGTGACTCACCAAAATCTGCGTTCTTGACACTTCTTGCACACGATAGGCTTAAAATCCTCCTTGTTTTCCACCAATCCGATCGCTGATAAGCTGATCGGCGCTCCGCTGACACAAAGTGACCAAAATTTTCGCATTCACTTCTCCACAGCCGCCCATGAGTCTGGTTGCGGCCGAGCAATGGTAGCGACCCGATCTCACCACCACTAGGCATCCCAGATCTTCGCAGTAGTGGACTTCACCGATGGACAGATCTTCGAATCCGCCTTCGCCAGGTACTTGTCCTTTCGCACCTGACCATCTTATAGCCTCTCTTGACGTCCGCTGCAGGTGCCTTATGCTCCCAATCGCCACATGTTAATTCACCTCCCCGATCGGACCGATCTGACAGCCCTCGCAACACTTCGGATTCCGACACACCGGATGGGCATCAGTTCGGGGTTGACCAGCTTCGAAAACAGTCAGGGATCTTCAGTCGCAGTTGGACACAAAGGATACATCATTCTTGCAACTGCGGAAGGAAGTGGATACTTTGATCCCCGTGTCGGCGAAGTTGCAGGAGGTGATCGCTGAGAACGCGCATCTCCGGGTCCAGATCGCCCAACCAACAACGCGAGGTAAGCTGATCGGTCGCTATCTTCATCTTGGATCTGCTCCAACCTTCCTTCGCGTGTAGATCGGCTGCCAACCGACATCGCCAAAGCGTTTGAAGCCCTACTCGCGGCTGATCAGCAGTCCCGTGACCACTGCGATCAGCTCCGATAGATCTTAGACGGTCGGAGATGATCGCAGTGGTCATGGGACTGCTGATCAGCCGCGAGTAGGGCGTCGAACGCTGATCGGCGCACGACATGATCTGTCTCGTTTGGAGGCCTACATTTCACACCTCCGGGAACAGCTTGCGTTGGTCAACCGGAAGAGGTTAGAGGATCAGTCCGATTGGAATTTACTCCACACCCAACAGGGTGATATGGAGAGGCATATCGGCGAGTTGCAGGTCGTGGTCAAGGACCAGATTGAGAAGGTCGAGTCCTTCCAGAGCCGATCGGATGCCTGGAATCAGGAGTCAAACCGTCGTTAGGCGGCCGTAGATCGGTGCCACCAACAGTTGACTGACTTGCTGTGCAGGCGTTCGGCTGCAGGATCTCGCGTTGACCGATCTGCATCGGCCTCTCTGATCGATCTGCACCAAGATCGGAAGCGACACCATTCATTGGCCAAAAGTCGATATTCCAAAATTCCAAAATTCCAAAAGTTCCCAAGATGCGTAAGGACGCGTCGAAGGGCTCAAGGGCGCGGAGAATCCGAACTCGAGGAGAAGCGAGCGGTGCCTCAAACGAAAGCCAAGACACAGGCGCATCTTCCAAGCCCAAGATCAGACGCAGCCGACACATCCATCATTGTCAAATCGCATGCGCCCTTACGCCCCCGCGCTGCTCACACCAAGCATATGGAGATCTCCTCCGTAGAGGACTAGGGGAACGATTCGGGAGATTCTGATTTCTTGTTCACTGCTTTGTCCAAGTCCCGATCCGATCAACGCCGAGGTCCTGTTCCAGCGAAGCCTGCATCGGGGGCGGATCAGGTGATCAGCTCCCAGGGTGATGGTGTTGCACGAACGCGTGAGTTAGCCGAATCGGCGCCTTCCTTCCAGCCCGGCACATCTGGGCTGTGCCATCACGCCCGATTGAAAGGGGTGTCGATCAAATATCGATATCTTCCGTCGTTGACTTCAGAAATCACTTTGCCATGGTCATCGGGGCAGATTGGTAGCTTGTACCGATCAGCCCTGACCAAGCAAGATCTATCCCGGTCGATGTCCCGACCAGATTTCTGGCTCTTCCTTCCAGCTTTGAAAACCCCTGACCCGTCTGCGTGGCGGGCGGATCCAGTCACAGGACCGCAAATCGCCCGTCTGTATGCAGATCGACCATGGGAAGTGATGCTCAGCGCCAAGTTGGACTCCATATTCGCGTCGACTCCTTCGGTCGATTCGCTTCTGGGTCGACTTCGGGCTTTTAATACAGCCCACTGCCAGGCGATCTGGAAGTCTACCCATTATCTCATCCTCTCCGCGGGTCGGAAGTTACGTGACCAAGACCTGATCCTGTTATAGAAGCGCCGGAAACAGCGCTGGAGTCGGGAGGGCGAAGCCTGGCTGTCCCTATGCGAGTTTATTCTGGAAGGGATGCTGGCCCGCGAGTGCGACATCGACATCTTTCTGTATCCGGTGTTTCTCCATATGGCCAAGGGTCGTGTCGAGAGCCCCGGGGGTTCACTGAGGACGGCATCTGGTATCCCGTTCTTCATTGTGACGAGCCGATTGCAGACCCGAAAGAAGCCTTGATACAGATCGATCGGAAGGAGCCCTTGCGCAATCAGCATCAGGACCAGATCGAAGACCATCCGGCATTGACTATCGGTCGTCTGTGGGGTGACTGAGAATCTTGATGCGGCAGTTAGATGACCAGATAATCCATAATACATGTCATCATTCTTTCCAAATTTCTGATCACCTGATCACTTGACCAAATTTCATCACTTTCTCCAAACTTGTACCAACACGTTATCACACACAGTTTCCATCCACATCGCCAAAATTATCACCACGTTCGTCCCTCCACTACTCCAGTTCATCACATCACAGTTTATCGCACTAATTCAAAATAATTCAGACCTTATACTATTCACACCGATCGATATACTGATCGGTGCTACTGCGTGTCTTGATATTCATCTTCATGAGTCTTCATCATTGCGAAGCGATTCCGACTGACTCGTTCTCGCTCGAACTCTCGTAGCAGAGCTCCACAATTTAGATCGAGTTCGTCGATCCAAGTTGTTTCGTCATGATCCTTCCAGCGGACCAGATATTCTCGGTGGGTGTGACCGAAACGTGTTTTCTTTACCGATCGGACATCTAGCACATTTTCCACCTCGAATTCGTCCTCTTCCGATAGCCTTTCCCAACTGTCTTCCGGCAGCAGAGCTTCATCAAAATCGAATCTCTCCGCTTCGTCCACCAGACAAGGTATTTTAGGCCGATCGGGGAATTCTCTGACCAGCTTCAGTTTGGACACATGCACGATCGGAAAAACTTTATAATCCGTAACGAACGTGATCAGACGGGTAGCATGCTCACCGATCAGCTCTGTACACGGAAAGGACCGTGCCACATATGATCCAACTTCTTTGCATAGCCTTCCTTGACCCGATCGAGGTATAACCATACCCTCGCCCTTGGTTCAATACCATGAGGGAGGACCTGATCGTTTTTTTTTCGATCTGCTCGATCTTGCGTGGCCTGACGCAACTTTTCATTGACGACTTCTTTCGCATGCTGATAATGCTTCTGGACCTGCATGCGCCAGCGACGGGCATAGTGATCGCGGGTCTGAGTGTAGCCGATCGGTATCGCCACTTCAAGTGTCGATCGAGGGTCCCATCCATACGCCAGATAGAAAGGTGTGGTGGAGCGGCTGATCAATGTTTTGAGGCTTTATCAGGCGGTACCACGGCGCTCGGATAGCCGACTGACGAAGGGGTCCTCCGGTTGTCCTTGAATGCTTGTGTTTCTGCTCACCTTGTGTACCCGACGGCTTAGGCGTGGGTCGCTCTCCAGGTGGCGGGGATGGCACACTACAATTCCTTGTGGCAAGACTGAGTTGACTTGTGATGAGTCGACTGATGCGATCAGGCGATGATCAGGCGCAATCAAGCTTGAACCACGTGCGATCAGGTGTGATCAACAGTGATGAGGCTCGGGCAGGCACTAAGAGTCGTCGATCAGAGATGATCAGACTCGATCAGGCGCGATCAGGTGCTTAAAGTCGCTGGTCAGCTAGCTGGCGCGAGTTGCGAGCAGCTGAGTGCGGGTCTCGAGTCGCAGCGTGTCGATCAGGTGACGATCGGCGAAGGGGTACTCGATCTGGCAGCGGAAATCTTCACTGCGCGATCACAGAGCCTCTTTAAGCTTAATCCGTCAATAGAACACCCAAAGTACCTTGTATTTCAAACTTAACCTGTAGAGGAGGGTCGATCAGCGACGGACTGATCGACGGTTTCCACTAAAATCCGCCTAGTGTTCCCTTGGGGCGCTTAAAGCAGCCGAACACTAGGGACCAAACGTGTACCAATAGGGGAAGAGGTGAGAGCACTGCTCGATCACGTTCCCCAGACCAAAAAAAAAACTTTTAAAAAGAAGAACCGCTGACGCAGCGGGCGGAGTTGCGATAAGTTCTCACACTCTACGCCTACCGGTGGGCCAAAAACGCACTCAGTGCTCCCGCCCGGGACGTATAGGTATTTATTAGAATAAGGGAGGCCCTAAGTTGTCGTCCCTGTAAACGATCATCCCGATCGTACGCAAAAAAAGGAGAAGTGTATTATTGCTTATATCCTAATATCTACCAAAAACCTAATATCAGCCAATCAGAACTACCTATTCCTACGCATTTTGTCGACCATTCGACCGCTTACCTTCGGGTTACTGTCAGGTAACCGTGCCAGTTGTCTCATCGTCTCAGACGTCCTATCCACGCCTCGTCCCCGTCCGCCACCGTTGTGTCAACAGTTGTATCGACTGGGGTACCAACCGTGGTACCGTTGTGGTGCCCACTATCGTACCACCTTTTGTACCGACTATTGTACCGACAAAATTTGTGGTACCCTTTACCATAGCTACGCCTATAGGGGTGTCTATAATTATGTCCCTAATTACGTACCAATTTTACGGTACGCTTTACCACAGCCGCCGCTCCACCCCGTCCCAGCCGGACAGCGGTTCGGGAGGGGTTCGATCATACCGTTGTCACGTTGCTACCTGTTATTCATGATAGCCTCGATCATGGTCGACATCCATCAATTATGACGTCATAGGTAATGCAATCTCACCCATCAATATGCCCTGTCTCCTTCGAGCAAGTCGCAGGTGAGCAGAGCGTTGCCACTTATTCGACCGTAGCGTCCCCGATCAAGCCTCCGTTATCATGCATTCTTGTACTTCTTCTGCGAGGCTGATCATGGAGATAACCGCAGGTGGCAGCTTATCACTCGATCGTTCCGCGGTCGACAGCTTGGTCTCAATGGTCCACCAGGCCTACGCGCAGCAAGAGACCATACGCGAGCTGCAGGAGACGATTCCTGCGCAGCAAGAGACAATTCTCAAACAGCAGGAGGAAATAGTCGTGCTGACCGACTCACTTTCCGTGCTTGAAGATTCCACCCGCCTACAACAGAAGCGGCACGAGTGCATCGCACGGAAGCTCGCCAACCGCGAGCAGCGGACCGAGTGGTTCCGTTAGCGAGCCGCACCCCTGCGCGACGACGTCCGCACCACCGTTAGCAACCTCAAGTACCGACTGAAGACATCCGAAGAGGCCTTGGCCGAACAGCAAGGTCGTATACGTGATCTGGAAGGTGCCCATGCCCGGGACCGGTACCTGCTGTCGGTCCGCGAAGAGACCGTCGATCACCAGGCGCAAGAAATTTCGGGTCTTGAGGCATCGCAGGATCACGCAACGCTCTACCGACTCCGTCAGCGCCTGATCGCAGTGCAACGCGAACGGACCACATTCTGTCAGAAAACCAGCTCTTGTCTGAGCAGTTGGCTAAGCTTTCCTCCAAGGCTCGCAAACGAACGATCCAGCGTGATCGTATCCGGACGGAGCATGAGACCAATCTCTAAAAGATGAACAACCTCGTCAATGTTCATGCTCGATCCGACGAGTTATATGCTATTCTTGACACTGTGTCGGCCGACAGGGCTGAGCTGGAGCGACTGCGTACTCAGAGTTCCAAGTTGAAGGGAGAACTTTCGGCGGCGCGGTGTCGTCTAACCACTCATTATCGGAGCGCGACGCACTGCGCCTCGAGTTGCGACGCGTTCAGGATGAGGCGGAGCAACTGTGGGCTCAATTCTCCGACGTCCAGACCATGTTGGCGGGTGTAGCATTACACCGTCAAATCCCTCCGAGCGCCAGTTCCACTAATGCGGGGATTAACCCGGCTGTCAGCCCGTCTGATGATTCAGGTGGTCCGTATACAAGTTCCTTTATCCGAACGGCCTCTTCACCCAAAAAAACGCGCTCGGCGCTCACAATCCACCTCCCGGTCCAATCAGCAACGTCTGTCTCCCGCTATTCTCGAGAAGAAGGAGCTATCACACAATGTTTATCTGCCTGATCATCCAGATGACACTGAAGGACGCGCTCGGTGCTCGCAATCCACCTCCCGATCCAAGTGGCCACGTCTCGCTCCTGCTATTCCTGATATGAGCTGGGCACCACATGTTATTTGCCCGCCTGGACAACCGGATGGTGTCCAATGTGGTTCTTCTGCTTTACTTGGTGCGCAAATTCATTCCAGTCTCACGATCAGCGAGTGGGGCAGCGAAGGTCCACCTGATCTAGACTCTGCCGAATTCCTCTTTCCCCGGACGGGTGACTTCAAGTCGCTAATATCGTTGCCGGGTGAGGCGACTGACGACGCCATCTTGCCGTGGACCTCGGAGCAACTCAGCGGCTTCGATCTGGGTAGCGTTTCAGTAAAGAGTGTGTTCGCGTACTTGACACGTCCCGTGGGATGGCTGTTCCCCACCGTTACGGACGCCCCTGCGCCTGATGAGTGGTGCATTCACCTGATTACCCAATAAGCAGTGGAATTATTGTACCGCAGCGCCCGTGGGATTGTTTCAAGCATATGTTGCCACCCATCTCGTTCCGCTCGGTCGTCTGGTTTGCTGACTTCGAGGAGCGGTACCAGACATTCCTGGACCATCACGCGCAGGCGATCTGGGAGTCCACTCATTACCTCCACGTGGATCAGGGCCTCAGAGAGCGCGACGCGTTTTTCCGAGAATTTTACGAGGGTCGACGCCAACGTAGAAGCCGCTCCGGGGCAGCATGTAAGAGGGTCGTGGGGTTCGTACTGCAAGGCATGACCCGCGGGGAGTGCGATATTGACATCTTATTGGATCCGGAGATTTCACACTGCACCCGCAATCGCCCCTTGAAATATGCTCCGGCGGACAACGGCACCTGGTACCCAGCGTACCTATCTGACTCACGCCTTCGACCTTGCATGATGCGTTGTGCTAGGTGGACGTCGTTTAGCCTTGGCGGCTCCAGTATCGCCTTTCCATCGACGATCACCCCGGCAACAAGATTACCCTCCTTGTCGCAAATTTTACGGATCGAGCTAGCTCGCAGATCATATTTTCTTTTTCAATCGATAAACATTCTTGATCGTAATAGTTCCAATTGTTGCTTCATCGTTTTCAGTATATCCACATAAATCGCTCTTCCATAGTCTCATCTACCATTACCCCATCACCATATTGCGCAATATCCACCTAAAATTCACCACATTAAGTCAATCGTTATTTCTCCATTAATCGTAAGTCTTCAATCGTAGTTCCACAGTCCATTAGCCGGTCATGCACTAGTGGGACTATTCATCCACCTGTATTACATCAAACCTGTGTTTGGTAATCATCTTCCGTTCGAAGTCCTTGATTAGGGAATCGCAATTCAGATCGGCCTCGTCTACCCATGACGGATCATCATGACCCTTCCAATATACTTGATATTCACGCAAACGCGATCAACTTCAAATTAGTCCGGCTCTAGAGTCCTCTCCCAGCTGTCTTCGGGTAGTAGAGCTTCATTGAAATCAAAACGATCCTCTACCCCAGCTGTTAGCACAGCAGTAGGTCGATCTGGAAACTCTTTGACCAGTTTCAACTTGTACAGGTGCACGACTGGAAATATGCGATAGTCGGTACCAGCTGTAATCAACCTTGCCGCATGATCACCAATCACCTCGTCGACTCTGAAGGTTCTATGCCACATATGCGCCAGTTGCTTTGCGAACACTTCTTCCACCCGAACGAGGTACAACCAGACCTTCTACCCCGCTTCGATCTTGTGCGGTGTCACCTGATCATTATGCTTCTCCGCTCGGCCTGTTACTGCTTGGTGCAGTCGGGTGCTCACTTGATCACGGGCGTAGCGGTAGTCTTTCTGTAGCCTGTATCTCCATCGACGTGCATCGTGGTCTTTACGTCGAGTTCTGCCCAGTTGCAATGTCGATTCCAACGATGTTCGTGGATCCCACCCATACGCCAAATAAAACGGTGTTTCGCCACGAATACGATCTGGTGTCGAGTTCAACGCGAACACCAGCTGCTCTGCATACGAACTCCAATCCTTCTGACCGACATCTGATACATACATCTCAATCGCTCGTGTAATCGTCTGGACTGTTCTCTCTGCTTTGCCGTTCGCCTGCGGATGGTATTCCATAGTTTCACTCTGCCGCTGTCCCACGATCTTGTTGAACGCCCGAAATACCTCGGACATAAAACCGGGTTTTCGGTCGTGTCTAATCACCTCACTAGCTCCAAATCGTCGGAACACACATTCTTCATAATTTTCAGCGACTTTCTGTGCTTTACGAGACGATCCAGCTTTCGCAATTACCATACCCGTGAACAAGTCAGTCCATATCAATAACTACGTATGCCCATCAGTCGAACGAGGCAGCGACGGGATATGATCCATGGCTATTACTTGGAACGGGTACGTAGCTTCGATATTTCTGGGCGACATCCCTTTGATCGTAGGTTGACCCTTCCCCGTCTCACAATCTACACATTGCCCAACGAAGCTTTGCACGCTACGAAATAGTCCACGCCAATGAAAGTAACGTCTGATCCGCTGATATGTTCGCCCTATACCCTGGTGTCCCCCCTCCAAACTCACATGATAATGTTGGAGGACATCCGCATGTAAGGTTACCGGCACGACCAGCTTTATTGAGGAGGGTCGCTCGTCTCGATCATCTTGATCACAGCTGGCTTTTCCTTTGGTCATATTTCGGCAGTAGATCAACAACCCTTGGTCGTCGACGTCATAACAATCGGCGATTTTCGCGCACTCTTTCACCTCGTCTGTGCTCAGCTGTGACACGTTACCATTCAAGTAACATCGCAAATCACAGATCCACTTTTCTTCGTCTTGCGCATTTTTAACACGTTTCGCCCTTATCCCTTTTATGGATACTTCGGGCCAAGTTGAAGATTGCGTTTTACGAATGTTACGTGATCGCGTCGTCACCAGCAATTGTGCGGCAGTGGGATCTTCCTTCCAAGAAAACACCTCCGGCAATCTGTTAAGATCGACCAATTCTTCCAGCTGTTTCCCATCATTTATCTCACATCGTGCCCCATCCCGCGTGGCAGTGGTGGTGATGTGATCGGCACTCTTGTTCCACTCTCGTTTAACATGCAACAGGTCATGGTCAGGCCATTCGCGAAGGGGTTTAAACGCGCGCTGTTGCAATACTTGCAACCTCGGGGCTTTACACTCTATTTCGCCACGCATTTTCCTGATCACCAAAATTCGAATCTCAACACACGATTATCCTTCCTTTGGGATATTGCGATAGTAAATCCAAACTTAGCAGCAGTCCATGGTACTCGGCTTCATTCACCATGATGTTGGGTGCATGGTCCGCAACCGCGATTATGATCTTCCACTCCGGCAGCTTCAACACGATAGCACCGAATGCACCAACGCATCGCTTAACACTAGCAAACCCGTCAAAGCTGATCAAGTACAGCTCTTCGCCTTTCTAGACCGTGGGAGGTGGTATTTCAATCGTCTGTCGAGGCTCCTTTTTTGGTGCGATTGAGATCAGGGCCTCATCAATTTTAGTGCGAGGAGTGCTACTTGCGGTCAGCGTCCCTAGTACCTCCTCTTCTCCATGCACGCATTTCTTGATCTCCAAGTCCCACTGTGATAAGATTGCAGCCCATTTTCCCAATCGTCCCTCTAGCCCGTTGGACGTCAATAGCCACTTCAACGTGGATTGACGCGACAGGACAACGATTGCCTTTCCGACCATCATCGTAAAGTAGACGTCTAGAATTCGTAGAAGGGCCAGCACTTCTTTTTCAGCGGGGCTGTAATTCAGCTCACCGCTCTTTAGTGTCCGGCTGGTAAATGGGACGGGTCAATATACTTGATCATGCTCCTGCACCAACGCGGCAGACACTGCCCACTTGCTGCCATACACCACAATCACCGGCGTATTTGCTTGGACGAAATGGTGCAGAGTTGGGGCTGACGCATTCTTAGCTTTCCGCATGCTGAATGCCACTCGTGCCCTAGTTAATCGATCATCCTCATAAGCCGTGTCTCATTGACCAATGTCCGGCTCTTTAACTCTTGATAATCAATTTCTTGTAATTCATAGAGAACAGCGGCATAAATCGCGAAGTCTTCGATAAATCGACGGTAATAATTCGGGCTCCCCAAAAACGATTACATAGCACGTTAAGTGCCAGGAAAAGGCAAATCGATCAGATCATCCAAACTCTTTGGATTCGCTTCCAGACCACGGCCAGAGACGTGTTGTCCCAAATAAGGTACTTCGCTTCGCCCCCAGTACGATTTGACCACGCTGATCGACAAGTTCCACTGATCGAACTTCTCCAACCGGTTTCACACCCTGCCACACAGGGTTGTCCATGTAGGACCGTCGCTGTAACACAGACCGGACTCGGGCTTGGTCAGGCTCTCCCGTAATCAACACATCCAATGACTCATCCGCCCCGTACTTGACCTTGAGATATCCATATAATCCATTGTCAATTAACCGCTGGTAGATCTGCGGAGCGTTCTTAAGGCCGAAGGGCATCCAATTCTACTCAAATAATCCAAACGGAGTGACAAACGCCGAAATCTGACGTGCTCGATCGGTCATAGACACGACCCAAAAACCGATCGTCATATCCAAAGAGCAAAACCACAACGCTTTATCCAAATCTTCGAGTAGATCAGAGATCAGGGGCATTCGGTATACCATCAATCGTGTGAGTTGATTCACCAAGCGATAATCGATACATAAGCGAATATCAACCCCATTCTTTTTCACGATGATCACTATAGGTGATGCCCAGGGTGATGTAGACGGCTGAATGATCTTAGTAGCCAATAGCCCCTTGATCAAAGCCGATAACTTCTCGCGAAATTGCGGCGCCACCTTTCGACACTTTTGGGAGATCGGGAGCGCATTGCCTACATCGATATCGCAAACCACTCCACGTTCATCAGGAGGAAGCGCGTTTCCTTTTCCGATCAGCAGGTGTTTCTTCGCCCAAATTATGTCGCGAAGTTGGTCAATCTCTTCTGCTGTGTCGCCAACTTGCAAATCATCCTTGGTCACTTCTTCGGTACTTGCGGATACTTCAGGAAGCGTGGCAAGTAGTTTATCAAGCTCTTTCACGAACAAATCTCCGCCTTCATGGTAGCATACTTGGTCATAGGTAGGAATTACACCGAATTCACCGGTATCGGTTAAGATGTTATGTTCACGCATATCTTGATCACGCCCATCTCTTGTAACAAGTCGTTCAACTTCGTGACCAAGGGTCGGTCCTTGCACACTCGGCTCCTGGTTGCCCTTTTCTTGCACTTCTTGTACCTTATGCGGTCTTCCGGTTACTAATGTCACCGATGCCGTGGCCGAGTCCGCAGGTCGAACTAGAATTTTCTGAGGGATAGAGTACTCCTTTTTCTCGACCAAAGGACCCTGGTCGACGCTTCCTTGATCGTCATATACTGAGTCGGTGGAGGCTTGATACGCGAGATTCTGCCACTCCTTATAGCGATTAGAGCCCACCGAAATAAACCCAGGGCGACGGGGCACATCATCCTTATTCATCCAAATGCCTAAAATAATATCGTCATGTAGGATGATCTGATGATTGGCAATATTCGTAATATACAAATATCGCAAATTACCCACGCCCCTAGTCACAGTGGGGACCCAATCTTTTCCGCGAGTAATCCATAATTTCCGAGATCGCTGATCACGAATTCGAACCTCAGCAGATCGACCGACTGGGATCTGCTCGTACTGACCAAGTTTCATATAATTTTCACTCGATCCATACAGCTGTCGGTGTCCTTCTAATGGGATGATTACTTCATCCGGCAGACTTAATGCACCGTGAGCGATGTCCATCTTACGCCAGCTGGGATCATAAAATCCTCCCCTAATATAACATCTTGACCAACGAGCTTTCCCACCCATGCATGGAAATAATAGACCAATCAACCCTCTAAAGTCACTTTAATCTTGGTGCGTCCTTCGGTGGGGTAAGCACTTTCTACGATGCCAACACATTCTTGTATTTGACTCGTGTAGATCTGACAAACCACCTTACGAGCGAAGGTTGAGTCGACGATCGACACTTCGGCACCAGAATCGAATAGTAACGTGGCACGTTCGTTATTGATTTTGCCGATCGCCTTGGCTTGTTTAAACCACTTTTTTGGCGAGTGGTATTTCCAATATCCACGTGATTCACCCGGAAGCAAATCAACTTCCATGATCACCGCAGATCGAGAAAACTTATCAATACGGAAATTAGCCAGACGTGGTAAATCCGGTTGATCACATTTCTCATTATCTTTCTCTTCTGCTTGATCAACCCGCTCCTTATCCACATATGCAAAAATACACACACCAGAAAGCACGTCTCGTACCAGATTCAAACCTAGCGAGCGTACTAGTTTAACATGTCTTCAGCTTCCTTGGGCAGCATTCCCGCATGCTTGGTAGGGTTGTACCACTGTCGAATGCGTTTGTAGAATCCCTCCATGGGGCATTTGCTGTAACAGGGTTACATTCGAGTCACATTTAGTTGGTGGTGTACGTGAGTACACTACGGTTGGGGTCGTATTGACCGGTTCGAAAGGTTTTGAACCATTGGTTATTTTAGCCAATCAGGGCAGGAGCCATTGGGGGTGGCGTGTCAGCCATCCACGTGTCGGTACACAGGTGGTGTACACTACATTTTAGCTAGGTACGAATTTGGTATGTTCTACTTAGTATTACATTTAGTTTACATTAGTTCAAATTAATTTAGGCTAATTATATATTAAATATACATTCAGTTTACATTTCACTCTATCTTACAGACGCACGACCTCGACCGGTCGCGCGTGTAGTGAGTGCGGTAGCGTAAAGGGAGCCCTCCATTTAGCTACACCCTTAGTAAGGGAGCCTTGCCGTTAAGACACTAGCAAAGGCTACGGTAAACCAACCCGGGAATCTTGGCACCGAGTAGGAGAGCTCTCTCCTACTAAGCCCTTTATAAGATTGTATCGGCTAAGTAGCGGCATATCGCCGCTTTAAGGAAAAGTCTTCCTCTGTGCGCTAGCCGCACCGTGCGTATACGCACCGGCTATATCTGGTAGCACTTGTAGTAAATCCAACACCTGTGTTGGTAGACTAGGCATCCTCTGCAAAGGATGAATCAGGACGATTGGGATAGTTTGACCCTCGTCCAGCAGGAAGCCTTTAACAGGCTGTTATCCTTCATGGGTGACGAAGGTATGTAGCTCCTAGTGTATCAGGGCCTTGAGGACGTAAAGGCAAGGGTCAATGCCTTTTTCGCCCATGAGGAGAGTTTAGGTGGAAATCGTTTCACGGGGGTGCGTCCCCCTATCATTTAAGATAAAGGAGTTCATCGGGTAGAAGGGTGACAACCTTTATGTGTGGCTGCGAGAGGTCGAAACGGCCTTCGCAACAGCTAACGTGATCGCTGATCACTTGCAAGTGGTACTGACCCATCTTACGGATAAAGCCCGTGCATGGGCGTTTACGTGTTCGGACTCGGTCATGAACGTGTTCCCAACCTTGGAAGTCCTTAAGCAGAATCTTATGGACATGTATGCTACACCTGATCTGGTTTTCCAGAAACAGCTGACGTTTCTGAGGTGCCTTCAGGGCACTAGGGACTTGGAAACATATATCCAAGAACTGAAGACCCTGCTGGCAGGGATGTACGCGAAAGCGTACTCGGACGATGTGTCCATTCCCGTGTTTATGGTAGGCCTGAGAAAAGGGCCAGCACGTTCGGAGCTCTTCCGATGCCGACCCCAATCCCTGGGGGAGGCTTTCAAGATGGCGTTCAACGCCGAGAGGAACTTTCGTTCCTCTAAGGTGGGTCCTGAACCCATGGACCTGAGTCAGGCTGAAGCGGAAGAAAAAGCTTCCGCTAAGATTCAATCTGACTCTTTTCGCAGAGCTTCGAGGCAGATCTACTTGCAATGTTGCAGCGGCATGGGCCGTTGAGATGCTTCCTGTGTGGGAGCACGGATCATCTGCGGAGCGGATGTCCGCGGAACCCCCAGCGAGATACTCGATTTAAGGGGCCAAGGGTTGGAAAAAGCCCTTGACCAAGCCGTCGGGAAAAGACGGCTCCCATTAGGTGCGGGGCGCCCTACTGGAGGATCCCTCAGTGCTGTTAAGCCCCAGGGTAGGGGACGACAGCACAAAGCCCCGAGGGAAAAGGTGATTTCTAGCACCGAGTTGGTGTACCAGCCAGGTTTGATGGTAGTCCTTGCGGACGTGAAAGGCTTTGATAAGCCTTGGAGAGTCTTGAGAGACTCTGGAGCGTCTGACAATTATGTCAGACGGGCTTCTGTAGAGAAGAGTCGGCTGTTTGCCGAGGCCCTAGAGGCACGTTCTCGTGACGTTGTCACGGTCCGTCTTGCGACGGGCGTACAGGTTTCTGTACCCAAGGTCTCGATTGACCTTAAGCTGAAGTTTGCAGACTTCGACAGCTTAGAACGTTGCCTAGTCCTGGATTTGGACTCGAGGTATGACCTCATTCTGGGAATGAAGTGGCTGGAACGCCACGAGCCATGGATAGACTGGAAGTCTAAGTCCATTGGCTCAACGCACCCGCGGTCGGGTGAAGCATTGAAGAGTCATGAACCCAGCTTTTCTCGATCGCAAAAGCGATTCCGGCGTGAGATGCCAGAGATTGGGATTTCTGAGATGATCATTCTCAATGACGTTAAGGAAGAGTTCCTTAACGAGGGGGATTCGGCGGTCAATCCCCACGCCGTTAGCGGTGAGACTGGTGAGTTGCCAGTGGCAGAGGTGGATTCCTCTGAGGCGACCCCAGTGGTAGGGGAAGAGACCCCTGTGGTTAAGCGCGAGGAGCTTCCAAGCAAAGATACCCGTAGTTCGTCTCTTTTTCACGTCGGAAATGATTCCGACCACGCCGGTATAGGCGAGACTGGTGAGTCGCCATTGGCAGAGGTGGATTCCTCTAAGGCGACTCCAGTGGTAGGTGTAGAGACCCCTGTGGTTAAGCGCGAGGAGCTTCCAAGCGAAGAGACCCGAAGTTCGTCTCTTTCGCACGTCGGAAATGATTCCGACTACGCCGTTGTAGGTGAGAACGTTGAGTCACCGGTGGTAGAGGTAGAGACCTGTGTGGATAGGCGCGATGCGCTTCCAATAGATGGGGCAATTGACTCCCCCCATCTGGGTCTCGGGATGAGTCCCGAGGCCAGTAGTCTGCAGTCCTATAGGATGCTGAATAGTGTAAAAGGTGTTGTCACAGAAGGCGTAAGCTTTGAACGGTTGCCTGGGGTAGGCGAACTGTTGTAGTTGGAGGAGATGTCCTTCAACGAGTTTGAAACTGCTTTGAAAGCAGATGAAATCGACGAGGTTGTCGTACTACGTCCGGAAGAGGAGTTGAACTCCTCATCCACGATGGACGAGTCAGTTTTGGTGCAAACCAAACAGGCATTGAATGCCCGAAGCGGTCTCAAGATCCCCGCGGATCCTGAGGACCCTTACCATTCCTTACTGAAGGAATTTGGAGATGTCGTTAGTGACAACCCGCCGATGGGGTTACCACCGGATCGAGAAGTCCGACATGAAATTGATTTGGTTCCTGGAACCAAATACTGCGTCACTAGGCAGTGGCCTATCCCCAAGGAGCAATGCGACGTCATCGACGCATTCTTCTAGGGGAAAGAAGAGGCAGGGATGGTACGGGAGAGCAAGTCTCCCCACTCATCTCTCACGTTTTGTGTTCGTAAACCGAACGGAAGGTGGCGCATTGTGCATGCGTACAGTAAGCTGAATGCAGCGACTGTACCCATGCAGACTCCGATTCTTCGGAAGGATGTCCTCCAGAACAATATGGCGGGCTGTACTGTGTACAGTGCCTTAGATCTGGTGGACGGGTATTATCAGGTGCTCATGCGAGCATCCGATATTCCGCTTACAGCGGTCAGCACGCCTAGCGGCATGCTGTGGGAGTGGATTGTTATGCCACAGGGGCTTTCGAATGCACCAGTGACTTTCAATCGCTTGGTGACTCAACTCTTCCGACCTCATAGAAAGTACGCTCAGACGTACTTCGACGATATATTCATCCATAGTCGTGCGGAAGGCGACTCGTCTGATGTTCAGACGCACCTGATACACCTTCGAGCGGTGCTCGAATGTATGCGAGATCATAAGTTATATTCGAACGCATCCAAATGTATCTTTGGTGCTGAGGAAATTCCTTTCCTCGGATGCTTCATCGGTAAGGATGGAGTGCGGGCGGATCCCGCGAAGGTGAAAGCCATTGTGGAGTGGCCTTTGCCTGTAAATCTTAGAGATTTACGGAAGTGGCTTGGATTAGCCAATTATCTCCACAAATACAGCGAGAACTACGCTGAAATGGCGAAGCCATTAACCGACCTTCTTAATAAGGACGTGGATTGGCGTTGGGAAACTGAACACCAAAACGCTTTTGAAGCGGTTAAGGGGAGCTTGTTAAAAGCTCCCGCTCTTGCTCTCCCAGATCCTGGGAAACCATTTAGTGTCGTCTGCGACGCCTCCGATTTCGCAATCGGATGTGCTTTGTTACAAGCAGACGATGCGGGACGAGAACGCGTGATTGCGTTTGAGTCGAGGCAGATTAAAGCTGCAGAACTGAATAACCCGTTCATGATAAGGAGATACTTGATATGAAGTATGCCCTTGTCAAATTTAGGGTTCACCTACTCGGCTCAAAGCCGTTCGTGTTTTATACTGACCAAGCGTCCTTATGGACAGCGACAAAGTCGCATCGTCTCGACTATGAGCTCGCTCACGCGACATTCATCACCACGTCTGTCGTGGATCTCATACGCCAGGCTTATGAGAAAGACCCACAGTGTACAGCACTTATCAGCGCTTTGGGTGGAAAGGGATTTGGCTCGTCTGAGCCTACCCTGTAAAGTCGAGCTAGAGCTCTGTTACACCGTTACAGGTACTGTGACGGTTTGCTATATTATAGCACGAGCGCGGAGGACACTCAGCGGGTGGTTGTTCCTCATAATGAGGAACTGAAGTATAGAGTCCTCTTTGAGGCACATGACGCCCCTACCGGGGGTCATTTAGGTCGGGATAAGACCTACAGCGCTTTAAGCGCTTTGTATTGGTGGCCCAACATGTATAAGTGGGTCGGTGCGTATATACGCACCTGTGAGACGTGTCAGAGGGTTAAACCCTCTGTAAGTTCAGCTGCGCCTTTGGCGAGCTTATCGGTTCCGACGGAGTGTTGGAAATCCATTAGTATGGATTTTATCTTCGGTTTTCCGAAGGATAAGGGCGGGAACACCGGCATATTGGTCTTTGTAGACCGTTTGAGCAAGATGGATCACCTGGAGGCGGTGCCAGAGTCCATTGATGGACAAGGAACAGCGAAAGTGTTCCTAGACCGTGTATTTCGACAGCATGGTCTACCCGATTCCGTTGTGTCGGATCGGGATCCCCGTTTTACGGGACAGTTCTGGGGAGCGTTATTTAAGGTTCTAGGCACCAAGCTCCTCATGTCTACTGCGGATCATCCGCAGACGGACGGTCAGACGGAACGCGTTAATCCCGTTGTAGAGGATATTCTCCGGAGTTTATGTCCGGATTCTCCAAAGAGTTGGAGTGAGATGCTTCCGATGGTCGAATTTGCTATAAACAATTCGGTCCATGCATCTACGGGGTTTACCCCGTTTTACGTGAACGTATTAGTCAATCCGAGGGTTCCGTTGACGCCACGTGTGTGTGGCCCAGGGCTTGAGGGGGGAGGATTCCCTGATGTCAGCCCTGCATCTTTGCGAAAGCACATCGATAAGTTTTTATCGACGCGCCTCAGTGTCTTACGACACGTCTGCGATGCCATGGCGGAAAGCCAAGACAAGGAGAAGGAGCAAGCTGACCGCAAGGGGCGGCGAAACGAAAAGTGTACAAAGTAGGAGAAAGTGTTTTATTAAACGCTAAAAATCTTCCTACCTATGCAGTTTCCAACGTGTTGAAGAATAAACTGCGCCCCAGGTTTGTGGGACCCTTTAAGGTACTAGCCCGAAAGGGCTTGTCGTATACCTTAGACATCACGAAGGCGATGCGTACGCATCCAACCTTCTATGTGGGTATGCTTAAGCCATACCAGAACCCGGAGGTGGGTCCCCTCTTGGAGGAGGGTGAGAAGTTGGATAGCCGAAAGGCACGACAGGTCGCAACATCTCCGACAGGGTTGAAATACGACCCTGAAGTTCCGCAACGAGAGACTCGAGGGAGTCAAGCCGCCCCTCGAAGCGTTCATTCACACTCCCTTCTTTGCGGAGTCTCTTCTGGGCATCTTGGATGCGACGGCTGTGCCGATCACAGCGCTCGTGGAACTCGCGTCGCAATAGCGCGACCCCCTCCCCCAGTGCTCGATACGGAGGGTACTCCACATTACCATGTGGAACGCCTGATGGCACGACGCCATCACCGGGGTGAGACCCAGTACCTGGTGAAGTGGAAAGGGTATCCACATTCCCAGAGCTCGTGGGAGTCCGAGACTCCCCTGCGGTAGGATTGCCGTGACGTCGTTGACGCTTTCTAGCGGGAGAACCCCACTGGGAGTCAACGACCAAAGGCGCCGAAGAATCCCCTTCACTCCCAGTAGCTGGGAGTTTGCCGGAAGCAGATGCGGTGCTTTCATTGCTCTCCGACACCACATCGAGAGCAGGGCGCGTGTAGTAAGAGGCAGGTAATTGCCCTGGCTCTTTGGCCTGGGCATAGGCCAAGCGTAGCGCCCTCTCCACCCGAACGTCGTGTTCGTAAAAGCTGTTATACAGCGCATCAAAGTTGGGGAGGCGCTTCTCCCCTTCCGCCCAAGCGCGGAATGGCCGTTCTGCGTCCTTAAGACTTTCGTCCCGTAGGAGAACGTAGGGAACCTCGGATCCTCGAGGAGGATCTCTACGATGGCACCGCGTGCCTGTTTCCCGAGGCGCGCTCGGTAGGACTTGACAGTGAACTGCTTAGGCGTTAGCAGTTTGTCCCGGAGTTGTTTACGGCGCGCAATTTCACGCGGAAGTACAGCCGCAGGACCAGGGGTATAGTAGGCTAAACCTCTATTGACCTCGTTATTAGCATTCTTTTGACGGTCACGAGGTCCCTTCCGTGCCGGTACGGCATGTCGGGCTTCATGAACCGTGTCCGGTTCATTGGTGATGGTCGCCTTCGGCGACCCGGATGCATCATCCGTAGTTGTTAGAGGTGGAGCACGAGTTATCGCGTTTTACCCACGCGTGGGGAATGGGTTGGATGACCTACAGCGCCGTTCGGCGCCGTCGGAGTGGCCATCCGTTGGGGAGATCTCCCCAATGGCATCCACTTCCGAGTTATCGGAATAGTTTTCTTCCATAGCACCACTGAATGTGCTCATGGTCAGCTAGAGGTACTGCAGTTGGACTTCTCCAACGAAAATTTGTTTATTTCGTAAGGAATATTCTTGATGGGGGAGGATCTAACAGGGTTACATTCGAGTCACATTTAGTTGGTGGTGTACGTGAGTACACTACGGTTGGGGTCAGTATTGACCGGTTCGAAAGGTTTTGAACCATTGGTTATTTTAACCAATCAGGGCAGGAGCCCTTGGGGGTGGCGTGTCAGCCATCCACGTGTCGGTACACAGGTGGTGTACACTACATTTTAGCTAGGTACGAATTTGGTAAGTTCTACTTAGTATTACATATAGTTTACATTAGTTTAAATTAATTTAGGCTAATTATATATTAAATATACATTCAGTTTACATTTCACTCTATCTTACAGACGCACGACCTCGACCGGTCGCGCGTGTAGTGAGTGCGGTAGCGTAAAGGGAGCCCTCCATTTAGCTACACCCTTAGTAAGGGAGCCTTGCCGTTAAGACACTAGCAAAGGCTACGGTAAACCAACCCGGGAATATTGGCACCGAGTAGGAGAGATCTCTCCTACTAAGCCCTTTATAAGGGAGTATCGTCTAAGAAGCGGTGAACGCCGCTTTAAGGAAAAGTCTTCCTCTGTGCGCTAGCCGCACCGTGCGTATACGCACCGTCTACACTTACCAACGTCATGAATCTCGCCGCACGCACGGCAGACGTACAAACAGTGATCCGTCGGGTGTCCTTCTTGCCACACTTCAGACAGGTCAGCCGTTTCCAACAACGCAAATTGTCGTGCTTAATTGATCCGCAATGACTGCATTTCTTCATCCCCCTTCGGTCATCATCACTTGATTCGCCTTGTTTACCGGATCGAGTCTCACTAGGTAGACCGTGCGTTACTGGTTGGTCGCGAATAGCAGCAATCATGTAACGACGCTGGACACCGTCACTTTCTCCGTCATCGGAGCTTGACTCTTCGCTTGCATACATCACCTTAATCTCTCGCACTACTTTAGGCTTCCGCGCCGGGGAAGGTGACCGATCATCACTGAATTTCTGACGGAATCGGCTGGTGCATACCGTCGCCATTGGCTGGTACCACTTATTGCGCATACGCCCGCAGAGTTTCTTCCAGATCCGCGGCGGTATCCAGCCGCAGAAGTGCCAGTTGATCGGCGAACTCGCGATTGGTCAATGTGTCCAGAAAATGTTGCACATGTTCGCGTAAAATCGTAGGCGAGCCATCCCTGATTGGCAACTTGGCTCGCAGTCCCGCCACATTCCGCTGGTGCAGATACTCAATGAAAGTTTCATCTGATCGCTGTTTCGTGTAATAATACTGTCGGGATGCCGATTGACCACTTCCACAGTATTGAACTTCAAACTCATCCACGAGACTTTTCCAACTTGATCGGGTAGCTCTACTCAGCTGGCGATGCCAATTGCGTGCTGGTCCTTTTAGTAAATCTCCCATAATTAAGCACTTTTCTGGGTCGGAGGCTTGGTCACGCATAAATGCCGACTTCAAACGACTAATCCAATTCCGCGCTTGATCTTCATCCACTTCCTTCCCTGAAAATTCTTTAAGATCACTGATCGCCGACATCCGAATCCTGGGAGTCGGCTGTTCGTCAGGAATTCCAGTGTACGTTGTCGCAACCGTGGCTTGTCGAGTCAGAGTGATTAGCTCGTCTGGATCGATGTAATCACGCTGGGATTGTTGATCATGGAGCGAATATACAGATTCCATGTCAACATCTCTAACCGTTGCTGATTTTCTTGACCTTGACTGACAATCACGGAGCGAATGCACTGATTCCATATCCACGTCCTTCACCGTCGCAACACTTCCTGGCTTGGGCTGGTGACTTTTTGTGCGAACGGCTGCAGGTGTCGACTTGCCTCTCTAGTTCGCCAAAAACTGTTTCATGGCCTTGTCGAAAAATGTTTGCTGCTGTGGGCCCTGTGATGATTGATCATCGTCTGCCTTGACGGATTGCGGTTCCCTCTTGAGAACAGAAAACTTAGATTCATCCTTCTGGCAAACTGTCATCCTGGTGATCTTGGGCTCCATACTTCCAGCACTACTCGACTCCACTTCAGGTTCATCGCCTTCAGAAGGGGCAGATTCGTTACACGATGATCCCGTGTGTTCTTCCACGTTGATCGACGGGCCTGCTTCAATTGTCAGCATAGTACGAGGTGGTTCTACCTTAGCGGATTGATCCACTATAGGTACCAACAGTCCGAACAGCTTCTCGGTAGTGGTCGCGACGTCTTCAGGGCTGAGATCGAACACTTCTTCGGCATCGTAGGGGCCTGTTGTCAGACCATCTTGCTTTATCAGGCGTGTAAGCCCTAACACCAACTGAATCTTGTCCTTCTCGTCCGTTATTGGTCGACTAACCGGCTCGCTCAGTTTTCCACTGATCGTGACCCCGAGTAGGTTCATAATTGAATCCATCAATAAGAAATTCTTCAGCTCCTTCATCTAAAACGTCCTTTCCAAATCGTATTCTGATGGTGGTATACTTGGTCGACTTTCATCGCTCTCCGAACCCGGCGCCTTTAGTGACGTCTTCGGTCGGTCCGGGTCGTAGTATTTCACAAACGGCTTCCAATCTAGATCATCATATGCATATGTAATTGGCAGATCATAACTTGCGTTATGATCCGCAGGGGCTCCCGAAGGATCCTTGGGAGAGTTTGGAGGCTTCTCCTCCTCCTTTATCTCATCACGATACCTCCCCAGGTCCTGATAATCAGCATTTTCTTTTCTTCTTCAAGCATGACGACGGCGAACTGCCTTCCATCGTCACAACCACCTCCTCCTTTTCCACCTTTATCTTCACTTTTGCTTCTGCTTCCGTTTTCACGTCCATATCAGCTCCATCTTGCGTAGAATCGCGGTGATATCCCGAGTCGCCCAAAGATCCGGGCATGCGCACCATTGTGGTGGAGCGCATGATCAAAGTTTTTGAGGCTTTATCAGGCGGTACCACGGCGCCCTGACTGCGGACTGACGAAGGGGGTCCTCCGGTTGTCCTTGACCGCTTGTGTTTCTGCTCACCTTGTGTACCCGACGGCTTAGGCGTGGGTAGCTCTCCAGGTGGCGGGGATGGCACACTACAATTCCTTGTGGCAAGACTGAGTTGACTTGTGATGAGTCGACTGATGCGATCAGGCGATGATCAGGCGCAATCAAGCTTGAACCACGTGCGATCAGGTGTGATCAACAGTGATGAGGCTCGGGCAGGCACTAAGAGTCGTCGATCAGAGGTGATCAGACTCGATCAGGCGCGATCAGGTGCTTAAAGTCGCTGGTCAGCTAGCTGGCGCGAGTTGCGAGCAGCTGAGTGCGGGTCTCGAGTCGCAGCGTGTCGATCAGGTGACGATCGGCGAAGGGGTACTCGATCAGGCAGCGGAAATCTTCACTGCGCGATCACAGAGCCTCTTTAAGCTTAATCCGTCAATAGAACACCCAAAGTACCTTGTATTTCAAACTTAACCTGTAGAGGAGGGTCGATCAGCGACGGACTGATCGACGGTTTCCACTAAAATCCGCCTAGTGTTCCCTTGGGGCGCTTAAAGCAGCCGAACACTAGGGACCAAACGTGTACCAATAGGGGAAGAGGTGAGAGCACTGCTCGATCACGTTCCCCAGACCAAAAAAAAAA
>CM047580.1:1986314-2022752 GCA_026184515.1 Peronosclerospora sorghi
TAGTACACGCAATCTCATGTGACCTACCTGAATTTGTGTCCTGGACATCCCTTGCACATGACTGACCCAAAAACCTCTTGACTTTCCACCAATCCGATCGCCGACAGGCCGATCGGTCCATTGTTGACCGGAACCGACCAAAATTATTGGGTCCGCTTCACGACAGCCGCCCCTGAGTCGTGTCGCAGCCGCGCAACAGTAGCGGCCCGATCTCATCAAATCATGATTTTCGTCGGAGCGGACTTGACCAATGGACGGATCTCCAATTTCAACTCCACCAGGTACTTGTTCTGCATACCCGATCGCCTTGTGACCTCTCTTAACCTTCTTGCTGCAGGTGCCCTGCGTCCTTCATTGCCTCATGTTGGCTCGCCGACCAGATCGGACCGAACTGACAGCCTTTTTAGCTCTCCACCCAACACTCCGGGGTCCGATAGACCGGATCGTCATCATATCGAGGCTGATCAACTTCGAAAAACAGTCGAAGAGCTCCGGTCCCAGTTGGCCATTAAGGAGTCTGCGCTCTTGCAACTGCGGGATGAAGTAAATGGTTTGGTCTCTCTGACCGCGAAGTTGCAAGATGTAACCACCGAAAATGCACGTCTCCGGGCCAAGGTTGTCCAACAAGCAACGCGAGGTAGGTCGACCGGTCTGCTTCCATCCTGGGTCTGGTCTGACTTCCTTTTGCATATAGACCAACTGTTTGCCGATATCACCAAGGCGTTCGACGCCTTATTCGCGGCGGATCGGCAGTCTCGTGATCACCGCGATCTGCTCCGACCGATCTTGGACGGACTGATCGGCGCACTCCATGACATGTCCCGTATGGAAACTTATCGTTCACATATCCTAGAACAGCTCGCGGTAGTCGGCCGACAGATGCTAGAAGACCAGTCCGACCGGTTCCTGCTCCGCACCCAACGTGGTGACCTGGAAAGGTAGACCATCGAATTGCAGGCCATGGTCCTGGAGCAGATCGGGAAGGTCGAGTCCTTCCAGGCCCGATCAGACGCCTGGACCCAGGAATCAAATCGTCGCTGGGAGGCCGTAAATTGATGTTATCAACAGTTAACTGACTTGTTGCATCAGCGTCCGGATGTTCGTTCCAATGCTTACCGGTCTACATCGGCCGTTCCGGTCGGTCTACATCAAGACCAGACCCGGCGCCATTCATTGGCCAAAAGTGGCCCACCGAAAATTTCACAAACTTCCCAGTCTAAAAAGCGCAAAGACGCGCCGAAGAGCTCGAGGGCGCGGGGCATAGCGCGCGACTCCGAACTCGAGGAGAAGTTCGCGGTGCCCCAGAAGAAGGCCAAGACGCCGGCGCATCTCTCAAGTCCCGAATCGGTAGCGGATGACAAGTCTGTCCCCGCCAAATCTCATGCGCCCTCGAGCCCCCGTGCCGCCCACACCAAGCGATAGAGGTCTCGTATGGAGCAGGCTCGGAGGGCGGATCCAGTGACTCCGAATATCTGATGACCTCTTTATCGAAGTCTCGGTCGGATCGGCGTCGAGGTTCCGTTCCAGCGAAGCCCGCATCGGGGGATAAAAGGCCGACCAGCTCCCAGGGCGATGGTGCTGTGCCGACGTGCGGGTCGACCGGATCGGTTCCTTCGTTCCATACCGGCACCTCTGGATTGCATAAGCATGCCCGACTGAAAGGATTGTTGGCTGGCGGTCAGCCTCTCCCATATCGGACTTCGGATGCTACTTCGCCGTGGCCCTCGTGGCAGATCGGCAGCCTGTACCAGTCTGCCCTGACCAATCAAATATTACCACGGTCTCTGTCGCGCCCGGACTCCTGTCTCTTTCCTCCCTCTCCCAAGACCCCTGAAACTTCCTCATGGCAGGCGGACTTGGTTACAGCGCCACAGATTGCCCTTCTGTACGCAAATGAGCCGTGGAAAGTGTTCGTCCGCCCTAAGCTGGGGCCCATGTTTGCGCCGACTCCGTGGATCGACTCGTTCCTAGGTCGAGTGAAGACTTTCAACAAGACTTACAGCCAAGCGATCTGGGATTCCACGCACTACGTAGTGCTTCCCGGTCGAGCGCAGCATGACCAAGGTCTGATCTTGTTCCAGAGGAACCGCAAAAGACGTCGGAGTCGGGCAGGCGAGGCCTGGCAGACCCTATGCCAGTTTGTTCTGGGAGGGATGCAGGCTTGCGAGTGCGACCTCGACATCTTCCTGTATCCTATGGTTCTCCATATGGCCAAGCGTCGGGTCGAGAAAGCTGGGGTTCTAGCTGACGACGGCGCCTGTTATCCCGGTCTTCATTGTGACGATCTGGTCACCAACCTCAAGGACGCTTTGTCCCAGATCGATCGGAAGGAGCCCTGGCGCAATCAATACCAGAACAAGATCGAAGGCCATCCGGCGTTAACTATCGGCCGTCTGTGGGGCGATTGTGATCCTTGAGGCAGTAGTTATCTGGCCAGATAATTCGGAATATATGTCATCATTACTTTCACATTGCTGATCATCTAATCACTTGACCAATTTTCACCATTTCCTCCAAGCTTGCACCAACACGTTATCATATACAATTTTCCTCTACATCGCGATAATCATCACTACGTTCGTCATTCCACTACTCCAGTTCGTCACGGTTCATCACAGTTCATCTTAAATTCACAAAGTTCCGACCTCACACATATTCACACCGATCGATACACTGATCGGCGCTACTGTGGGTCTTGGTCTTCGTGGGTCTGCATTACTGCGAAAAGATTCCTACGGACTCGGTCTCGCTCGAGCTGTCGTAGCAGTGCTCCACAATTTAGATCGAGTTCTTCGATCCAAGTTGCTTCGTCATGATCCTTCCACCAGACCAGATATTCTCGGTGGGTGCGTCTGAAACGGGTCTTCTTGACCGATCGGACATCCAGCACCTTCTCCACTTCGAACTCGTCCTCTTCCAACGGCCGTTCCCGACTGTCCTCCGGCAGAAGAGCTTCATCGAAATCGAATCTCTCTGCTTCGTCCACCAGACAGGGCATTTTAGGCCGATCGGGGAATTCTCTAACCAGCTTCAACTTGGATACGTGCACGATCGGAAAAACTTTGTAATCCGTGCCGATCGTGATCAGACGGTCCGCATGCTCACCGATCAGCTCTGCTACACGGAAAGGACCGTGCCACATATGAGCCAACTTCTTTGCATAGCCCTCCTTGAACCGATCGAGGTATAGCCATACCCTCGCCCCTGGTTCAATACCATGAGGTCGGACTTGGTCGTTGTTCCGGTCTGACCGATCTCGTATGGCCTGACGTAACTTTTCGTTGACAACTTCTTTCGCGTACTGATAGTGCTTCTGGACCTGCATACGCCAACGGCGGGCATCGCGGTCGCGGGTCCGAGTGCAGCCGATCGGTATCGCCGCTTCAAGTGTCGATCGAGGGTCCCATCCATACTCCAGATAGAAAGGCGTTTCTCCTCGGACCCGATCGGTTGAAGAGTTGAGTGCGAATACCAGTCTCTATGCATACTCATCCCAGTCACGTTGGTCCGGATCGGCCACATATATCTTAATCGCCCTTGCTATTGTCTGCACCATGTGTTCAGCCGATCCGTTCGCTTGCGGACGATATGCCATCGTCGCGCTCTGTTTCTGGCCCAGCATGTTATTGAACGATCGGAACACCTCGGCCCTAAAAACCGGGTTCCCGATCGTGTCTGATAACCTCGCTGGCACCGAGCCTTCTGAATACGCATTCTTCATAACTCTGGGCGATCTGCTCCGCAGATCGGGATGCAATAGCCTTTGCGATCACCAGACCAGTGAATAGGTCGATCCAGATCAGCAACTCAGTGTTGTTGCGCGTCGATCTGGGCAGCGACGGTATGTGGTCCATTGATATCACCTGGAAAGTGTAAGTGACCTCGATATTCCCGGGCGATCGCCCCTTGATTACCGGCCTGCCCTTTCCGGTCTCGCAATCCGTACAACAACCCACATATTTCTGTACACTTCGGAAAAGACCTATCCAGTGAAAGTGGGCCCTGATCTTGCGGTATGTCCTGCCTATGCCTTGATGTCCGCCTTCTAGACTCACATGGTAGTGATGAAGAACATCCAGCTGTAGCAACTCAGGGATCACCAGTTTCGCTAGTCGATCTAGATCGGCACTATCTTGATCAATGTCACGGCAGTAATACAGCAATCCATTGTCTTCCACATCGTAACTGTCCGCGATCTTGGTACACTCTTTCGCCTGATCATTTGTTAACTTGGACAGTTCACCGCGCAGATAGGCCTTCAAGTTGACGATCCACTCTTCTTCATCCTGCGCCTTGAGGATCCGTTCCGCCCTTAGCTGTTGTACAACGTACTCACTAAGCCTTTTCTTTGGGAACTATCGGCGAGACTTCCGAGTTCGCGATCTAGTTGCCGCCATCACATGCACCTGATCAGGGCTTTCCTTGGGTCCGGGAGCCTGTTTATGTTCATAAGTTCATGTAGAACGGCCTCCTCGGTGATCGTCGCCCCGATCTGGTCCCGCATAGCTTGGGTCGCGAGGTGATCGGCGCTTCTGTTCCAATCCCGTTTCACGTGCAATAGATCATGGTTGGGATAGTCTTTCAGTGCCTTCATCACCCGATCATTCATCAACTTCAGCCTTGGCGCCTTACAGTCGATCTCCCCGGTGATCTGCCTTATCACTAGGTTGGAGTCACCACATTTGATGATCCGACCTTTCTTCTGTGATGACAGCAGATCGAGACATAGAAGGATCCCCCGATATTTCTCCTCGTTTACCGTTATGTCAGGCGTGAAATCGGCGGCGGCTGCTACTATAGACCATTGTGGTAACTTCCACAGTATGGCTCTATAGGCGCCGACCTTCTTCTTCACGCTAGCCGATCCGTCGAAACTCAAGACCAGGAGTTCCTCATCCCGATCGACGATCGGTGGCGGCCATGAGATTGACTGTCGAGGTTGCTTCCTTGGGGCAATTGCCATCATAGCCTCATCCACTTCAGACCGAGGGGTGATACTGGCATCCAATGTGCCCAATATCTCCTCCTCTCCCTTGGTGCACTTGACGACCTCGAGGGACCACTGTGACAAGATCACTGACCATTTGCAGAGCCGACCGTCCATCCTATTGGCTGATAACTGCCAGGACAATGTCGACTGTCTCGAAAGAACCTTTACAGATCGGCAGACCAGTAGATTGTAGCACACATCCAACATCCGTAGAAAATCCAGAACTTCCTTTTCGACGATCCCATAGTTAACTTCGTTTGGCTTCAACGTCCGGCTCGTAAAAGTGACCGGATGGTACACTCCATCATGTTCTTGCACTAGAGTGGCAGAAATGGCCCACTTACTAGCGGACACAATGACGATCGGCATTTTTCCGGATCGAAGTGTCTGAGAATCGGTGCCGTCACCATCTTGGCCTTCAGCATGCCGAAAGCAACCTTTGCACGCTTCATGTAATCCTCTTCCTCCACCTGAGGAAAATCTATGGCAGATCAGAGTCGCGGCCCTCCCGTAAAGTTTCCCGATCTCCTTCGCGCAACATATGATAGTCGACTTCCCGAAGCTCGTACAGAACGGCCGCGTAAATCGCGAAGTCTTCAATGAAGCGGCTGTAGTAATTTAAGCTCCCTAAGAAGGACTGCATTGCCTTCAGTTATATGGGAAACGGGAGGTTGCTCAGTGACTCCAGATCCTTGGGATTGGCCTCCAGCCCGCTGATCGACACCATATGACCCAAATAGGCGACCTTGGACATGCCCCAAAAACGCTTCACAGCACTGATCGACAGGTTCCAGCGATTGCATGTCTCCAACAACCGTTCGACCTTCTCGCACAGATCGCTCCATGACAAAGCAGGGATCTGAATGTCATCGATATACGATCGCCTCCCCAGAACGGACGGTCTCTTTTCTCGATCGGGTTCACCCTCTGTAAATACATCATGGTTTTCGGTGGGGTCCCGATCGGTACTGATCTTGAAGTGTCCATACAATGCGTTGTCGATCAGCCTCTGGTAGATCTGGGGCGCGTTCTTCAAACCGAACGGCATGCGGTTCCACTCGAACAGACCGAACGGCGTAACAAATGCAGAAATCTCGCGAGCCCGATCGGTCATCGAAACCACCCAGAATCCACTTGACATGTCCAGTGAGCAATACCATAGGGCCTTGTCCATGTCTTCCAGCAGATCGCTGATTAGCGGCATCGGGAACACCATAAGCTTGTTCAACCGATTTACCAACCGATAGTCGATGCCCAACCTGATGTCGACGCCGTTCTTCTTGATTACAATCACGATCGTGGAGGCCCAAGACGAGGTCGACGGTTTGATAATCTTGGTAGCCAACAGTCCTTTAATCAGATCAGATAATTTCTCCCGGTACTGTGGTGCTACACGTCGTCATCGCTGAGCGATCGGCTTGGCATCACCAACATCGATATCGCAGATTGCTCTGCAATCAGCAGGGGGTAGGGCATTGTCTTTCCCAATCAGCAGGTGCTTCTTTTTCAGGATGATCTTCTTAAGCTGATCGATCTGGTCGGGACTGTTGACATCCCGATCACCCACTTGAAGATCGTCCCAGGTGACTTCGGGCGGATCGGCAGACACTTCAGGAAGGACTGCCATATGGCTCTCCTTCTCCTGAATGTACTGATCCCCGCCCTCATGTAAGCAAACTTGGTCATCTTCTGGGGTGGCATCACCCGACCCGTCCCGATCGGCTTCACACTGCTGTTCCCGGTCGGCGGGATGCTCTTCAACAACATCGACCTGTTTAGGCGCGCGATCGTGGTCCGCCCCAGCAATCCCGTGTTCTCCTTTCTCCGTTTCTGGTTCCGGCTCCTCTGTCGCCTGTTCATGTGAAACCACCATGTTGACGAGCCTTGGCTCATCTGCTCGATGGTCCACCGTGTCCGGCGACTGCGGCGCCTTTCTTCGTACCAGCATCTTCTTCGGGGTTGCATAGCTGGGTCGTTCCACCATAGGTGAGGTATCTTCTTCCACCGGTCCATCATTGCTGACCAGATCGGTGGTCGCTTGGTATGCCAAGTTCTGCCACTTGACATACCGTCTCGATCCTATCGAGACGAACCCCGCCTTTCTTGGCACCTTCCCCTCCGCTATCCACATGCCAACGATAGCATTGTTGTCGGGCGTAAGCGGCTTGTCACCGATATTGGTGAGTCGAACGTAATAAAACCGGCCGGCGCTCTTTACAAAGGTCGGCACCCACCGGTCGCCCCTGGTCACCCATAACTTCCTTGATCTGAAACCTTTTATCGACCGGGGCATCAGCGGATTGACCGAATGGAATGGTGACATCTTGATCCCACCTGACCAGATCGGTGTACGATCCGTATAGGGGTCGCCGACCAACTAGCTGGATCTGGACGTCATCCGGGAGTGTAAGAACCCCATGAGACAAATCCAGTCGAATACCCGCCGGCACCATAAAATACATGCCTAACAGGGAATCCTTGCCGGCCAGATTGCCAAACCAAGCGCTGAAGAAGTAGACCAACGAACCCGATAGGGTGATCTTCACGCGCGTCCTTTCTTCGGTCATGTAATACTTTTCACCGATTCCGACGCATTCTTGTCTCTGGGTGTCGTCTATACGACATCCAACCTTACGAGCAAAGGCGGAGTCGATAATTGAGACTTCGTCCCCAGAGTCGAACAACATCGCTGCCTTCTGGTTGTTTATCTTACCACAGGCTTTCGATTGCTTGAACCATTTGTCGGGCGCATGATACTTCCAGTATCCGCGAGATTCCCCAGGCAGAAGATCCAGATGCATGACCACCTTCGATCGGGAATATTCATCGGTCGTGAGATTGTAGACCGGATGATCTCGATCGACGCAATTGAGAATAGAACATGTATTGTCGGTTTTATTCTCCTTGCCAACATATGCATAGATGCCAAACGTAGATCGCTCGGCTTGATCCAGATTCGAACCTGGCGAGCGTTCTAGCTTAACATCTTCTACACGTCAGGTGGAAACATCCCCGCGTGCTTACCCGGCACTAACATTTGCGCATCAGATTGAAAAATTCTTCGATGTTGCACTGGACGGCATCGTAGATCTCTCCACATGACTTGCACACAAAGAGGCAGTGATCAGTGGGGTTGCCGCGTCTTTCGCACTTCTTTCATATCAACTTCTTCCAGCAGTCCCCACCATAATGCTTGCTTCACCCGCAGTTAGAACACTTCTTGCGAGGTCGGTCCGGATCGGACTTGTTCCCACTCCTGCCCTTCCGATCTGCCTGGTTAGGCGTCGATCCGGTTCTTGGGGCAGGTTCCGGGACGAAAACGTGGCGATACTGGTCCTTGTCTGACTCCAGACTGGACAGCCGCTACTTTCCTCTTCCGACCCAGAGCTGTCTTCAGTCACGATCGCCTTAACAGCGCGGGAAGATCTGGTCAGGGGCCTCTTCGCCGGGTCGGTCTGGGTCTTAGATCTGTAGCGACCCGATGCACCTGAGTCGGAGAGCGACAAAAGTCGATCAAGTACGCCACCAACGGAAGCCGATCTGGTGAAAACGTTTTACCGAAAGGTTTACAAAGGCGAATTGGAATATTTCATAATGAAGAACGCGATCATGAACCTCCTCGGGGTCACGATCAGCGGAGAACTGAAAGGACCGGTTGATCGACCAGGGAAGAATTGGAATGAAAATCTTCGGCTGGTGCTAGGGCTAATACGCCTGATCAAGCAAGCTGGTCTGTCGACAAGCGCCTACGATGCCAAAGAAATATTCGATCAGGACCTAGGAGATATCAGGGCCGCTACACATCGACTATACGATATGGTTGTTCCTATCGTGGGCCGATCTTATATGGAGGAACCCCCCAATTCTTCGCCCAAAATCGAAGCGGGCCCGTTGATTAACGTGGCAGAACACACGGGATCATCGTGTTACGAATCTTCCCCTTCCGAAGGCGATGAACCTGAAGTGGAGTCGAGTAGTATCGGACGTATAGAGCCCAAGATCACCAGGATAACAGTTTTCCAGAAAGATGAATCCAAGTTTTCAGTTATCAAGACGGAACCTCAATCGATCAAGGTAGAAGATGATCAAGTATCGCAAGGTCCACAGCTTCAGACATTTTTTTACAAGGCTATAGAGAATTTTCTGGCTGAGGAAAGAAGCAAGTTGACACATGGAGTCGTTGGCACAAAAAAACCGCCAGCTATAGACAGGAAAAGCTGCGTCGATCAAGGATATCGACATAGAATCCGTGCATTCGCTTCCTGATCAACAGTTGAAGGCAGGAAGATCGACGGCGGTCAAGGACGTTGATATGGAATCCGTGTACTCGTTCCATGATCAACGATCCCATAGCGAGTATATTGAACCAGATGAGCCAATCCCACTGCCGCGACGAGCCACCGTTGCGTCCGCGTACACTGGGATGCCTTATCAACAGACGATTCCCAGGATTCGGATGTCTGCGATCAGTGATCTAAAAGAATTTTCGTGAAAGGAAGGAGATGAAGATCAAGCGCGGAATTGGATTAGTCGCCTCAAGTCAGCATTTATGAGGGATCAAGCTTCTGATCATGAAAAGTGTCTGATCCTGGGAGATCTATTAAAAGGACCAGCGCGCAATTGGCATCGCCAGCTGAGTAGAGGCACTCGGTCAAGTTGGAAGTCTCGTGGATGAGTTTGAAGTTCAATACTGTGGAAGTGGTCAGTCGGCATACTGCCAGTATTATTACACGAAGCAGCGGTCGGATGAAAGCCCTATCGAATATCTGCACCGGTTGAATGTGGCGGGACTGCGAGCTAAGTTGCCGATAAGGATGGATCGCCTACGATTTTACGCTAACATGTGCAACATTTTCTGGACACATTGACCAATCGCGAGTTCGCCGATCAACTGGCACTTCTGCGGCTGGATACCGCCGCAGATATGGAAGAAACGCTGCGGGCGTATGCGCGCAATAAGTGGTACCAGCCAATGGCGACGGTAGGCACGAGCCGATTCCGTCAGAAATTCAGTGATGATCGGGCACCTGCCCCGGCGCGAAAGCCCAAGGCAGTACGCACGATCAAGGTGACGTATGGGAGTGAAGAATCAAGTACCGACGACAGTGGAAGCGATGCAGATCAGCGCCGTTACATGATTGCTGCTATACGCGATCAACCAGGGGCGCTCGATCAACCTGGTGAGTCCCGATCGGGTAATCGAAGTGATTCTAGTGCAGTTGATCAAGGGGCGGTGAATAAATGCAGTCATTGTGGGTCTATCAGGCACGATAATTTGCGTTGATGGAAGCGCCTGACGTGTCTCAAGTGTGTCAAGAAGGGACATACGACTGATCAATGTTTGTACGTCTGCCGAGCATGCGGCGAAGTTCACGATGCGGGCAAGTGACCTATGGAGGAATTTTATAATCGCATTCGCCAGTGGTACAACCCTACCAAGCATGCCGGAATGTTGCCCAAGGAAGCCAAAGACATGTTAAGCTAGGATGCTCGCCAGGTTGGAATCTGGTACGAGACGAGCGTTCTGGTCTGTGTATTTTTGCATATGTGGATAAGAAGAGGGCTGATCAAGCAGCAGAAAGAGATAATGATAAATGTGTTCAGCCTGATTTACCAAGTTTGGCTAATTTCCGTATTGATGAGTTTTCTCGGTCCCCGGTGATCATGGAGGTTGATCTACTTCCAGGTGAATCACGTGGGTATTGGAAGTACCACTCGCCAAAGAAATGGTTTAAACAATCCAAGGCGAGTGGTAAAATTAATAACGAACGTGCCACGCTATTATTTTATTCTGGTGCCGAAGTGTCGATCATCGACTCAACCTTCGCTCGTAAGGTGAGTTGTCAGATTGATACGAGTCAAAAACAAGAATGTGTAGTCATTGGAGAAATTGCATATCTCACAGAAGGGCGCACTAAAATCAAGATTACGTTGGCGGGCTCGTTGGTTTATTATTTCCATGCATGGGTGGGCAAACTTGTCGGTCAAGATGCTATATTGGGTATGGATTTTATGATACCATCTGGTGTTCGATTAGACGTCGCTCATGGTGCACTAAGTTTGCCTGATGAGTGATAATACCATTAGAAGAACGTAGACAGTTGTACGGATCGAGTGGAAACTACATGAAACTTGATCAGTACGAATAGATCCCAGTAGGTCGATATGCTGAGGTCTGGATTCGTGATCAGAGATCTCGGAAGTTGTGGATTACGCGTGGAAGAGATTGGGTCCCCACCATCACTAGGGGCGTGGGTAATTTACGATATCTGCGTGTTACGAACGTCGTTGATCATCCAATCATTGTGCAAGACGATACGATTTTAGGTATCTGGATAAACAAAGATGACGTATCCCGTCGCCCTGGATTTGTTTCGGTGGGATCCAATTGCTATAAGGAGTGGCAAAATCTCGCGTATCAATCATCTACGGATTCTGTACATGAAGATCAAGAAATTGTCGATCAAGGCCCCCTAGTCGAGCGGAAGGAGTATCCTACTCCTCGAAGTATTTTAGTACGACCTACAGACCCGATCGTCACATCTGTGGCATTGATAACCGGATGTTCGCAAAAGGTGCAAGAAGTGCAAGAGCGGTGCGATCAGTAGCCGGAGGTGAAAGGTCCGACCTTGGATCATGGAGTTGAACAACCTGTTACAAGAGATACGCCTGGTCAAGATACGCGTGACCACCCTGTCTCAGTCAACCCTAGCGAATTTTGTGTAATCCATATCGATGACCAAGTCTGCTACCATGAAGGTGGAGATTTGTATGTGGAAGAACTAGAGAAGCAGCTTGCTACGTTGCCCGAAGTGTCTGAAAGTACCGAAGAGGTGACCAAGGATGATCTGCAAGTGGGTGATCCATTGGTCAACACGACAGAAGAAATTGATCAGCTTCGCGATATAATTTGGGCGAAGAAACATCTGTTGATCGGGAAAGGGAACGAGCTACCTCCTGCTGCACGTGGAGTTGTTTTCGATACTGACGTAGGCAATGCGCGCCCGATCGCCCAAAAGTGTCGAAAGGTGGCTTCACAATTCCGCGAAAAGTTATCGGCCTTGATCAAGGAGTTATTGGCTACTAAGATCATCCATCCGTCTACATCACCCTGGGCGTCACCTATAGTGATCATCGTGAAAAGAATGGGGTTGATATACGCTTATGTATCGACTATCGCGCGGTGAATCAAATTACGAGTTTGATGGTATACATAATGCCCCTGATCTCTGATCTACTCGAAGATTTGGATAAAGCGTTGTGGTTTTGCTCTTTGGATATGGCGAGCGGTTTTTGGGTCGTATCTATGACCGATCGAGCGCGTCAGATTTCGGCGTTTGTCACTCCGTTTGGATTGTTCGAATGGAATAGGATGCCTTTTGGCCTAAAGAATGCTCCGCAAATCTACCAGCGGCTGATTGATAACGCATTATATGGGTATCTCAAGGTTAATGACGGTGCTGACGAATCGGATGATGTATTTACGGTGGGAGAGCCCGGCCAAATACCGGGCCCGTCTGTACTGCAGCGGCGATCATATATCGATGATATTTTGATCCCCGCACCTACCTGAACTACCCTGTGTGACAAGGTGCATCTTTTGTTGGAGAAGTGCGATCAATGGAATTTATCGATCAGCGTGGCCAAATCGTAGTGGGGGCGAAACGAAGTTCCATATTTAGGTCATCATGTATCTAGCCGAGGTTTGGAAACAAATCCGAAAAATTTGGATTGGCTGAATGATTTGCTTTTCCCTGGCACCTTACGTGCTATGCAATCGTTTTTGGGAAGCTTGAACTACTACCGTCTATTTGTTGAAGGTTTTGCGATCTATGCCGCTGTAATCTACGAATTAAGGGAGATAGATTATCAAGAGTTAAAGAGCCGATCATTGAGCAAGGAGAATTCGGATCATGAGGGCGATCGATTAATCAGGGCAAAAGTGGCATTCAGCATGCTGAAAGCGAAGATTGCGTCAGCCCCAACAATGCGCCATTTTAACCAGAACAAAACACCGGTGATCGTAGTTTACGCCAGCAAATGGGCAGTATCTGCCGCGCTAGTACAAGAACATGATCAAGTGTATTGTCCCGTCGCATTCGCAGCCGAGCATTGAAGAGCGGTGAGCTGAATTACAGCCCCGTCGAAAAGGAAGTTCTTGCGCTTCTGCGGGTTTTGTATGTTTACTTCACGATGCTGGTCGGAAAGACGATCACTGTCTTGTCACGTTTATCCACGTTGAAATGGTTACTAACATCCAACAGGCTATACGGACGATTGGGCAGATGGGCTGCGATCTTATCACAATGGTACCTCGAAATCAAGAACTGTGTACATGGAGAAGAGGAGGTACTAGGGGCGTTAGCTGCAAGTATCACCACACGCACCGAAATTGATGAAGCACTCATTGCGATCGCACCGAAAATGCAACCGCGGCAGATGATTGAAGTACCACCTCCTACGGTTGAGAAAGGCGAAGAAGTCTACGTGATCAGTTTCAATGGATCTGCAAGTGTCAAGCGACGTGTGGGTGCGTTTGGCGATATCGTGTGGAAATTACCGGAGTGGAAGATTATGATCGCGGTTGCTGATCATGCACCTGATATCACGGTGAACGAAGCTGAATACCATGGATTGCTTTTAAGTTTGGACCTACTGTCACGATACCCCAAAGGAAGAATGATCGTGTGTGGAGATTCGAATTTGGTAATCAGGCAAATGCGCAGTGAAATAGAGTGTAAAGCTCCGCGATTGCAAGTGTTGCAACAGCGTGCGTTTAACCTCCTTCGCGAATGGACCGATCATGATCTGGTGCATGTTAAAAGAGAGTGGAATAAGAGTGCAGATCATATCACCACTATGGTAATGCAGGGTGGAACAAGATGTGAGATTGACGACGAGAAACAGCTGGAGAAATTGACCGATCTCAACAGATTGCAGGAAGTGATCACGTGGAATGAAGATCCCACTGCCCCACAAGTGCTAGTGACGACACGATCACGTAACCTCCGTCAACCGCGACCGTCAACGTTGCCCGATATATCCATATACTGGATAAGGACGGAACGTGTGAAAGAAGCGCAGGACGAAGAGAAATGGATTCATGATTTGCGAAGTTATCTGTATGGTGACGTCTCACGATTGAACGCAGACGAGGTTAAGGACTGCGCGAAAATTGCTGACAGCTACGATGTCGATGAACAAGGATTGCTGATCTACTGTGGAAACATGGCTAAAAGAAAAGCCAACGATGACAGATATGATCAAGACGATCGGCACCTTTCGATTAAGCTGGTCTTACCCGAGACCCTACATGCAGATGTCCTCCACCACTATCATGTGAGCTTGGAAGGAAGATACCAAGGCATAGGGCGTACATATCAGAGGATCAGACGATACTTCCATTGGCGTGCTCTATTCCGAAGCGTACAAAGGTTTGTCGGCCAATGCGTAGATTGCGAGACGGGGAAAGGCAAATCTACGATCAAGGGCATGTCGCCGGAGAATATCGAGGCTACGTACCCATTTCAAGTGATAGCCATGGATCATATCCCGTCACTACCCCGATCGACGGATGGACATACTGAACTGCTGATTTGTACTGATCTGTTCACGGGTATGGTGATAGCGAAAGCTGGATCGTCCCACACAGCGCAGAAAGTCGCCGAAAATTATGAAGAATGTGTATTTCGACGATTTGGGGCTAGTGAGGTGATCAGGCATGATCAGGAACCTGGTTTTATGTCAGAAGTATTTTGTGCGTTCAACAAAATCGTGGGGAAACGTCAGAGTGCCACTATGGCATACCGTCCATTGGCAAATGGCAAGGCGGAGAGGATGGTGCAGACAGTTACGCGAGAAATCAAGATGTATGTAGCAGATGCCGGCCAGAAAGATTGGACCTTGTATGCAGAGCGACTGGTATTCGCGCTAAACTTGACCCCTGACCGCATTCGCGGAGAAACACCATTTTATTTGGCGTATGGGTGGGATCCGCGATCATCGTTGGAATCAACATCACAACTAGGTGGAATTCGGCGTAAAGACCGGGATGCTCGTCGGTGGAGATATAAGTTGCAGAAAGACTACAGATACGCCCGTGACCAAGTGAGCACTCGTTTGCACCAAGCGATGGCTGATCGATCTGAAAAGCACAACGATCAAGTGATACCACACAAGATTGAAGCTGGATCAAGGGTCTGGTTGTATCTCGATCGGGTAAAAGAAGGGTTCGCAAAGAAACTGGCGCATATGTGGCATGGACCCTTCAGAGTCGATGAGGTGGTCGGTGATCATGCAGCGAGATTGGTTACAGCTGGCACCAATTATCGCATGTTCCAAGTGGTGCACCTGTCCAAGTTAAAATTGGGCAAGGAGTTTCCAGATCTCCCTACTGCTGTGCTAACAGCCGGAGTAGAAGATTGTTTTGACTTCGACGAAGCTTTTCTACCCGAAGCCAGCTGGGAAAGGACGCAAGACCCAGATGAATTTGAAGTTGATCGTATCACCGATGTCCGATCGGTCGAAAGACTAGGTATGGAAGAACGTTACGCTAATACCAAGTCTACTGGAAAGGTCATGCTGAGCCGTCGTGGGTAGACGAGGCAGATCTGAACTGTGATGCTCTGATCAATGATTTCAAAAGGAAGATGGTCAACAGACATCGGTTTGATGTAATGAAAGTGGAAGAAGAGTCCAACTAATGCGTGATCGACGAACAGATCGTGGGATTATGATCGAAAAACCTCCGATGGAAGAAAATGATTGATGAAACTCACAATTGATGAAAAATGATGAATTACTTGAAGTGGTGTGTTTACTATGGATATTGCGAAGTAAGGTGGTGGAACAACGGCAGATGAGCCGATGTAAAGCCGATCTATGTTATGCATGAAAAAGGTGACGAAGCAACGGTTGGAAATGACATGATCAAAAGTATTTATTGATTAAAGGGAAGCGATCGACCAACTAACCATACCCATAGAGCTTGCGACGGATGCGGGTAATTTTGCGGCCAGGGTGGTCTTCGGGGGAAAGACGATATTGAACCCGCCAAGGTTCAAAGTTATCAGCCTCTCTCAACGCGTCTGATAGGGTCCGAGGTGGCGGGTCCGATAGGAACCCGGGGTACCACGCCCCATCGTCGGCTGGGGCAAATTTCAAGGTACGGTTTCGAGTACAAGGGATGATCGACGGGTCTAGAAAAATGTCGAGATCACACTTCCCGTCGATCATCCCCCGCAGGATAAAGTCCACAATCCTCTTCCATGTCGCCCCGGCACGATTTCTGCGCTGACGTCGATCGTTGTAATAGTCCCGGAAGAAGTCATCCGTCTCGCGAAGGCTTTTCTCGATGGGGATATAATACGTCGACTCCCAGATAGCCAGCGCGTGATGGTAGATAAACGACCGGTACTTCGCTTCAAAGTCGGCAAACCAGCCGACTGAGCGGAAAGAAATGGGTGGCAGCATGGTCGTGAAATGTCCCAGGGGCGTTGGGAGTATAACCACTCCACCTCCGGCTGGGTGATCAAGTGACCAAACCACTGATCAGCTGGAGGGGCATGCGTGGCGGCCTGGAACAACCATCCTTCGGGGAGGGTCAATTATTCAAAGACCACTTGAGCCGTGACGATACGCAGATCGAACCCACTGAGTTGACTTGGAGTCCATGGCAGGATGTCGGCTTCAGTGGCATCATCAGGCACCGTGATCAATGACTTGAAATCACCTATACGAAGAAAAAGGGACCCGGCAGAGCCTTGATCAGGCGAATCCTCGCTCCCGAACTCGCTAATTGTTGAAGTAGAGGGGATGGAAGCGATCGGGTCAGGGAATCCACCTTCGTTGTCCTGATCAGGACTTGGAGTATCATCTTCCTCTGTCTTCTCCTCCGAAATGGGGGAAAGGAGGCGTGGCCGCTTCGACCGAGAGGAAGATCGGGAACGTTGAATACGTCTTTTAGAAGAAGGAGCGGCGCGGCTGATCGAGCTGTCTGTAGAATCAGCGGGAAGGCTAGCAGGCGATGCAGCCTGATTAGAACCTGCAAGAGTGGTATGGGCAGCCGGTGTGATCTGATCCGCAACGACATACCAGACAACTGGGACTGAAGGTCCGAGTGAAACGAGCTCAATTGCATGACTTCGTATTCAGCCTTTCGCAGTTGATTGCGCAGCGTGTCGCGTTCTGCAGAAACTTGATCGAAGCGGCATTGCGTGGTGGAAAGCTCCTCCTCCAGCTGAGAATATGCGGCGTGAAGATCATCCAGCTCATCCTGAAGGTCAGGCACACCCTCGACACGCTCAAATATTTCCTGCGTCTGTGCTATGATGGCGGTATAGTCATCCATCTGCATGCGATTGGTTTTATTCTTCTTCCGGAGACGATTGCATTGATCTTTACGCCTGTCAATCTCGGCTTCGAGTTTGAACGCCTGCTCGACCAAGCGCTGATTCTTGGAAGTATCCTGATTTTATTCTTCTTGCAACTTGTCCATGCGCTGTTGAAGTTGATCCAGCTCTCACGCTTGATCAGCAATAGTATCTTCATGCACCCATCGCAGATAGCGACCGCGATCACGACGGCTCTCCAGATCGCGGATCCGGGCGCGTTGATCGACCATGGTGTTCTCTTGATCGGCTATGGTGTTTTCGGTGGTCTTCAACTTAGACTTGAGATCGTTGACTACATTGTCAACGAAATCACGCAGTGGCACAAGCTGTTTAAGGGCGGTTCGCTTGATCTCGGCATCTCGGTCCGCCACGTCGCGGTTGGCATGAGCGAGCTGCTGGCAAAGCATCGTTATAGTGTCTTCGCTCATCGCGAGCGAGTTAGATAACATGGTGATCCGTTCATCGCGTGCGTGGAGGGCCTCTTGTAGGCTGTAATCTTGATTGATTGCGGCGATCGCCTGATCATCCGCGGCCCGATCCAGGGCAGGAGCGTTGATGGTATTCGCAGGGGTGTCGTCCGTTATCGCTTGCATGATGGAAATGCAGAAATGCATGATCGGGAGAGTCTGATAGCAGATGCCACGCTTGGTGGAGAATGAACGTTTGATCGCAAGCGGTATACAACTAACGGTTACGGCCTGATCGATGGGGACCCGATTGGCGGAAGAAAGAGCAGATTGATGGGTGCTGATCACCTGATCGATGAGATCATGATTGATGGGTGTGGACCACCCGACCAACGGTGGCATGATCTACGAAGGCCAACGGCATGATCGAACCTCGCCCCAACCGCTGTACGGCTGGGACGAGGCTCCGGGACGGCTGTGGTAAAGTGTGCTACAAAATTTGTGTAACAGGGTTAAATTCGAGTCACATTTAGTAGGTGGTGTACGTGAGTACACTACGGTTGGGGTCAGTATTGACCGGTTCGAAAGGTTTTGAACCATTGGTTTTTTTAACCAATCAGGGCAGGAGCCCTTGGGGGTGGCGTGTCAGCCATCCACGTGTTAGTACACAGGTGGTGTACACTACATTTTGGCTAGATACGAATTTGGTAAGTTCTACTTAGTATTACATATAGTTTACATTAGTTTAAATTAATTTAGGCTAATCACATATTAAACATACATTCAGTTTACATTTCACTCAAAAGACTGCATATAGCCGGTGCGTAAACGCACGGTGCGGCTAGCGCACAGAGGAATATTTTCCTTTAAGCGGCGTTCGCCGCTACTTAGCCGATACGCCCTTGTATAAGAGCTTAGCAAGAGATAACTCTCTTGCTCGGGGCCAAGATTCCCGGGGTGCTTTACAGTTAGCTTTCGCTAACGTCTTGTAACAAGTCTTCCCTTATAAAGGGAGGTAGCGTAAGGGAGAACTCCCTTAGGCCACAATACTCACTGCGCGCGCGACCGGGCGTGGTCGCGCGCCTAGCAGTCTTAAGTATTTTTGTAAACTGATTTATATTTAATATATGTAATTAGCCTAAATTAATCAAATTAATGTAAACTATATGTAATACCAAGTAGAGCTTATTCAATTCGTACCTATCTGAAATGTAGTGTACACCACCTGTGTACTAACACGTGGCAGGCTGCCACGCCTTCACAAAATGCTCCTGCCCTGATTGGTTAAAACAGCCAATAATTCCGAACCTTTCGGACTGGTCAATATCTGACCTTAACCGTGGTGTACTTACGTACACTAATGTAACCACATGTAACCCGGTTACATCCCCCCATCAAGACTATTGCCACGCAATAACCAATTTTTAGTTGGAGAACTCCAACTGCTAGAACTTCTGGCCTACAATCAACACCTTCAGTGGTGTTGGTGATTCTCCCCGGGAAGTGGAGTAAGTCCTCTATTTGGGGGATGATGACTCAGAGGACGAGGTCCTTGGGGATAGTTCCCCAAAGGACGACCGCTCCGACAACGCCGAACGGCGATGTCGGCATCCAAATCCTTTCCCCACTCATGGGGAAAATGCGCTACTTCGATCTCAACTACTATCAACTGCGGATGATACATCCGGATAGCCGAAGGCGATCATCACCAATGATCTGGACGCAGCTCAAGAAGCCTAACTTGCATTATAGGCACAAGAGGCAGCGTTACGCGCCTCTAAACGCCCGCCACGGGCGGCCTATCATTTTGACGGTCCTCGTGACCCTCAAAATTGGGCTAAAAATGAGGTAAAGAAGGGTTTAGCCTTCCATATCCCTGGCCCTGCAGCTGAACAGCCGTATCAACACGAATGCCGGAAACAACTCCGGGAAAAACTGCTCACGCAGAAGTAGTTCACTGGCGTATCATACCGAGAGCGCCTCAGCAGGCAGGCACAGGGTGCCCCTGTTGAGAACTTCCACGAGGTTCCTATTGTTTTCTTTCCAGGAGAAAATTCCGAAGAGGCAAACAGAAATTCCGCGCTTGTGCGGAAGAGGAGAAACTCCTCCGTAGCTATACTCAGATACACAACAGCTATTCCTCCCGTGACGTTCGGTTGGAAAGGGCGTTGCGCTTGGCGTTTGCAAGAGCCAAGGCGATGGGGCTATTACGTGCCCCTTATCGCACGCGCTATGCCAGCACCCCTGCCCCCACCATGGTGCCAGAGAACAGTGCGATCGCCACATCTGTCTCCGGCGAAATACCAACTACTGGGAGTGAAAGGGCTTCTCTCGCCCCTTCGGTCGTCTACCCGCAGCGAGAATCTCCCGCTCTAAAGCGTCAACTACGTCTCGGCAATCCTGCCGTAGGGGAGTCTCGGACTCCCACGAGTTCTGTGAGTGTGGATAACCCTTCCACTTCACCAGATATTTGGTTTGACCCCAATGATGGCGTTGTGCCATCAGACGCCCCACATGGTAATGTGGAGTACCCTCCGTATCGATAAGAACTTACCGATGTGCTTTCGCACAGATACAGGGCTGACATCGGGGAATCCTCCCCCCTCAAGCCCTGGGCCACACATACTTGGCGTCAACGGAACCCACGGATTGACTAATCCGTTTACGTAAAACGGGGAAACCCCGTAGATGCATGCACCGAATTGTTTATGGCAAATTCGGCCATAGGAAGCATCTCACTCCAACTCTTTGGAGAATCCGGACATAAACTCCGGAGAATATCTTCTACAACGCGATTAACGCGTTCCGTTTGTCCGTCCGTCTTCGGATGATCCGCAGTGGACATGAGGAGCTTGGTGTCCAGCACCTTAAACAGCGCCCCCCCAGAACTGTCCTGTAAAATGGGGATCCCGATCCGATACCATGGAATCGGGTAGACCATGCTGTCGAAAGACACGGTCTAGGAACACTTTTGCTGTTCCTTGTCCATCAATGGACTCTGTCACCGCCTTCAGGTGAGACGTCCAGCTGAAACGGTCTACAAAGACAAAAATGCCGGTGTAACAGGCCTTATTCTTCGGAAAACTGAAGATAAAATCCATACAAATGGATTACCAACACTCCGTTGGAACGGCTAAGCTCGCCAAAGGCTCACCTTCATTTTTTATAGAAGGACTTGGCCCACACGAACAATTGGCAATTTCCAACTCTATGCTATAGGTTGACTTTGTCCACACGAACAGTTGGCAATTTTCAACTGTTTCCTATAGCAGCTGAATCTGAAGAGGGTTTGACCCTCTGACACAACTCACAAGTGCGAATATACGCACCGACCCACTTGTACAGTTTGGGCCACCAATACAAAGCGCTTAAAGCGCTGTAGGTTATCCCGACCTAAATGACCCCCGGTAGGGGCGTAATGTACCTCAAATAGGACTCTATACTTCAGTTCCTTATCATGAGGAACAACCACCCGCGGAGTGTCCTCCGCGCTCGTGCTATAATATAGCAAACCGTCACAGTACCTGTAACGGTGTAACAGAGCTCTAGCTCGACTTTACAGGGTAGGCTCAGACGAGCCAAATCCCTTTCCACCCAAAGCGCTGATAAGTGCTGTACACTGTGGGTCTTTCTCATAAGCCTGGCGTATGAGATCCACGACAGACGTGGTGATGAATGTCGCGTGAGCGAGCTCATAGTCGAGACGATGCGACTTTGTCGCTGTCCATAAGGACGCTTGGTCAGTATAAAACACGAACGGCTTTGAGCCGAGTAGGTGAACCCTAAATTTGACAAGGGCATACTTCATATCAAGTATCTCCTTATCATGAACGGGTTATTCAGTTCTGCAGCTTTAATCTGCCTCGACTCAAACGCAATCACGCGTTCTCGTCCCACATCGTCTGCTTGTAACAAAGCACATCCGATTGCGAAATCGGAGGCGTCGCAGACGACACTAAATGGTTTCCCAGGATCTGGGAGAGCAAGAGCGGGAGCTTTTAACAAGCTCCCCTTAACCGCTTCAAAAGCGTTTTGGTGTTCAGTTTCCCAACGCCAATCCACGTCCTTATTAAGAAGGTCGGTTAATGGCTTCGCCATTTCAGCGTAGTTCTCGCTGTATTTGTGGAGATAATTGGCTAATCCAAGCCACTTCCGTAAATCTCTAAGATTTACAGGCAAAGGCCACTCCACAATGGCTTTCACCTTCGCGGGATCCGCCCGCACTCCATCCTTACCGATGAAGCATCCGAGGAAAGGAATTTCCTCAGCACCAAAGATACATTTGGATGCGTTCGCATATAACTTATGCTCTCACATACATTCGAGCACCGCTCGAAGATGTATTAGGTGCGTCTGAATATCAGACAAGTCGCCTTCCGCACGACTATGAACGAATATATCGTCGAAGTACGTCTGAGCGTACTTTCTATGAGGGCGGAAGAGTAGAATCACCAAGCGATTAAAAGTCTATGGCGCATTCGAAAGCCCCTGTGGCATAACAAGCCACTCCCACAGCATGCCGCTAGGCGTGCTGACCGCTGTAAGCGGAATATCGGATGCTCGCATGAGCACCTGATAATACCCGTCCACCAGATCTAAGGCACTGTACACAGTACAGCCCGCCATATTGTTCTGGAGGACATCCTTACGAGGAATCGTAGTCTGCACGAGTACAGTAGCTGCATTCCGCTTATTGTACGCATGCACAATGCGCCACTTTCCGTTCGGTTTCCGAACACAAAAAGTGGGAGAAGAATGGGGAGACTTACTCTCCCGTACCATCCCTGGCTCTTCTTTCCCCTTGAATAATGCGTCGATGACGTCGCATTGCTCCTTGGGGAGAGGACACTGCCTAGTGACGCAGTATTTGGTTCCAGGAACCAAATCAATTTCATGTCGGACTCCTCGATCCGGTGGTAACCCCATCGGCGGGTTGTCACTAACGACATCTCCAAATTCCTTCAGTAAGGAATGGTAAGGGTCCTCAGGATCCGCGAGGATCTTGAGACCGCTTCGGGCATTCAATGCCTGTTTGGTTTGCAACAAAACTGACTCGTCCATCGTGGATGAGGAGTTAAAATCCTCTTCCGGACGCAACACGACGACCTCGTCGATTTCACCTGCTCTCAAAGCAGTTCCAAACTCGTTGAAAGACATCTCCTCCAACGACAACAGTTCGCCTACCCCGGGCAACTGTTAAAGGCTTACGCCTTCTGTGACAACACCAGTCACACTATTCAGCATCCGATAGGACTGCTGACTACTGGCCTCGGGACTCATCCCGGACCCAGATGGAGGGAGTCAATTGCCCCATCTATTGGAAGCGCCTCTCGCCTATCCACAGAGGTCTCTACCTGTACCACCGGTGACGCGCCGGTCTCAACTACAACGGCGTGGTCGGAATCAATTCCGACGTGCGAAAGAGACGAACTACGGGTCTCTTCGCTTGGAAGCGCCTCGCGCTTAACCACAGGGGTTTCTACCCCTACCAATGGAGTCGTAACTTGTTCGCCAAACACGGCGTGGTAGGAATCAGTTCCGACCTGCAGAAGAGACAAACTTCGGGTCTCTTCTCTAAGCGCCTCGCGCTTAACCTCAGATAATCCACCGCTACCACTGGCGACTCACCAGTCTCGATTATATCGGCGCGGGGATTAACCGCAGAATCCCCCTCATCAAGGAGCACTTCCTTGACCTCATTGGGATTGATTATCTCAGATATCCCAATCTCTGGCATCTCACGCCAGAATCGATTTTGCGATCGAGCAAAGGTGGGTTCATGACTCGCCAATGCTTCAACCGATCGCGGGTGCGTTGAGCCGATGGACTTAGACTTCCAGTCTATCCATGGCTCGTGGCGTTCCAGCCACTTCATGCCCAGAACGAGGTCATACCTCGAGTCCAAATCCAGTACTAGGCAACGTGCTGAGCTATCGAAGTCTGCAAACTTCAGCTTAAGGTCAATCGAGACCTTGGGTACAGAAACCTATACGCCCGTCGCACGACGGACCGTGACAACGTCACGAGAACGTGCCTCTAGGGCCTCGGAATACAGCCGACTCTTCACAACAGAAGCTCGTCTGACATAATTGTCAGACGCTCCAGAGTCTATCAAGACTATACAAGGCTTATCAACCTTTCACGTCCGCAAGGACGACCAGAAAACCTGACTGGTACACCAACTCGGTGCTAGAAAGCACCGTTTCCCTCGGGGCTTTGTGCTAACGGCCCCTACCCTGGGGTTTAACAGCACTGAGGGATCCCCCCCAGTAGGGCGCCCGCACCTATTGGGGGCCGTCGTTTCCCGACGGCTTGGGCGAGGGCCTTTTTACCTACCCTCGTCCCCTTCCAGCGACTATCTCGCTGGGGATTTTGTGGACATCTGTTCCGCAGATGATCCGTGCTTCCACACAGGAAGCACCTTAGCGGCCCACGCCGCTGCAACAAGCTAAGAGATCCGCCTCGAAGCTCTGAAAAAAAGAGTCAGAGTGACTCTTAGCGGAAGGTTTCCCCTCCAATTCGACTTGACACAGGTCCATGGGTTCAGGACCCACCTTAGAGGAACGAAAGTTCCTCTCGGAGTTAAACGCCATCTTAAACGCCTCCCCCAGAGATTGGGGTCGGCATCGGAAAAGCTCCGACCGTTCTGGCCCTTCTCTCAGGCCTCCCATGAGCACGGGAATGGACACATCGTCCCCGTACGCTTTCGCGTACATCTCTGCCAACAGGGTCTTAAGTTCTCGGATGTACATTTCGAAGTCCCTAGTGCCCTGACGTCACCTTAGGAACGCCAGCTGATTCTGGAAAACCAGATCAGGCGTTGCATACATGTCCATAAGCTTTCGCTTAAGGACTTCCCAGTTCGGGAACACTTCCGTGACCGAATCCGGACACGCAAACGCCCATGTACGGGCTCTGCCCGTATGATGGGTTAATGCAAGTCCCACTTGCAAGTGATCCTCGATCACGTTCGCGGTGGCGAATGCGGTTTCAACCTCTCGAAGCCACACGTAAGGTTTTCACCTTTCTCGCCGGTGAATTCCTTTATCTTAAAGGACATCGGGGGGCGCACCCCCGTAGACGCGGGATAACTCCCGCGAAGACTCGCCTCATGGGCGATAAGGGCATTCACCCTTTCACGCACGGCATCGAGGCCCTGCTCCACTAGATGGCTCATGCCATCCTCACCCAATATGGGTAACAGCCTTTTGAAGGCTTCCTGTTGGACGGGGGTTAGCTTACCCCAATAGTCCTGATCCATCCCTTGCAGAGGATGTTGATCACCAACACAGGTTTTGGATTGACTACGAGTGCTACCAGATGTAGCCGGTGTGTAAACGCACGGTGCGGCTAGCGCACAGAGGAAGACTTTCCTTTAAGCGGCGTTCGCCGCTACTTAGCCCATAGGACCTTGTATAAGGGCTTAGCAAGAGATCGCTCTCTTACTCGGGACCACTATTCCCGGGGTGGTTTACAGTTAGCTTTCGCTAACGCCTTGTAACAAGGCTTCCCTTATAAAGGGAGGTAGCGTAAGGTAGAACTCCCTTAGGCTACAATACTCACTGCGCGCGCGAACGGGCGTGGTCGCGCGCCTATCAGTCTGAAGTATTTTTGTAAACGAAATGTATATTTAATATATAATTAGCCTAAATTAATTTAAACTAATGTAAACTATATGTAATACTAAGTAGAGCTTATTCAAGTCGTACCTAGCTGTAATGTAGTGTACACCACCTGTGTACTAACACGTGACAGGCTGCCACGCCTTCACAAAGGTCTCCTGCCCTGATTGGGTAAAACAACCAATAAGTCCGAACCTTTCGGACCGGTCAATATCTGACCTTAATCGTGGTGTACTTACGTACACTAATGTAACCACATGTAACCCGGTTACACTGCAGGACACACGACCTCGACCGGTCGCGCGCGCAGTGAGTGTAGTAGCGTAAGGGAAGTTCTTTCCTTAGATACCTCCTTATTAAGGGAGCCTTGTGTTAAGGCGTTAGCTTGTGCTACTTGGTAAACCAAAGTGGAATCTTGGCCCCGAGTAAGAGAGTTCTCTCTTACTAAGCCCTTTTATAAGGGCGTATCGGCTAAGTAGCGGCACATCGCCGCTTTAGGAAAGTCTTCCTCTGTGCGCTAGCCGCACCGTGTCTACTGAATAACATGGCGGTTGACACCAGCTCCCTTCCGCCGCGGACGTTTGAAATCACTTTGCCGTGGTCGTCGGGGAAAATTGGCTGTTTGCGCCGGTCTACCCTGACCAAGCAGCTTCTGGCCCGGTCTTTCTCTCGCCCGGACCCCTGGCTTTTTCCACCGGCCAAGAAAACCCCTGCCGCGTCTGCATGGAGGGCTGAATTGATTACGTCGGAAATGCACGGAACGGGCAGCCGATGCGCGTGGTCGAGATTTAGTGCTCGACGGAACACGAAAGTGGCAATGACGTCGGCGAATGGTCGGATCATGATCTAGTGCATGTCAAAAGAGAATGGAATCGGGTAGACCATGCTGTCGCAAGACACGGTCTAGGAACACTTTCGCTGTTACTTGTCCATCTATGGACTCTGGCACCGCCGCCAGGTGAGCCAACTGACCTCAACCGTAGTGTACTTACGTACACCACATACTAAATGTAACAAAAATATAACCCTGTAACATCCTCCCCGATAAAGACTATTGCTTACGCAATAATCGATTATAGTTGGAGAACTCCAACTGCTAGAACTTCTGTCTAACCATGAGCACCTTTAGTGGTGCGGAGGATGTAGACCATTCCGATAACTCGGAGGTGGATGCCCTTGGGGATATCTCCCCAAAGGCTGACCACTCCGACACCCCCCCCCCCGTGCTCAAACCCCCAAATCCCCTCCCCCGCGCACCCCAGCCCCACCACACAAAATATTTATATTTTGTGTGGTGGGCACCGGCTACAAAATACGTAAGGGGAGAAAGTCATAACAAGAAGAAGCTTAAAGGAAGGCCCCCTTCTATTGTCGGTAGTCGGAGCACCGTGTCCTACCCTAATGAAAAATAGAATATTTTGATCAGCGTTTCACCACATCTCCTTCGGCGATAAGGCCGGTCCGGTGGATAGGCCGATCCACCACCTACTTGGTTCCCAGATCGGATAGTGGGATCCTGTCATCAAAACTTGCTTTATTGCCACATCCTATCGGCGTTTTCCCCATTCCAGCTACCAGGTCGATTGCTTTGACCGGTCTCGTCATCCAATTGGACCTGCGCTAGATCATCCGATCGGATCGACCTTTAAACAGTCTCGGTCGCGTCCATTACCCACTCATTTCAACTTTCAACCGCGATCCTCTTATTGCCACTAAATTGTATGGCATTTCTTCGCTTTTCTGCTCCTTTAGAGCATATCCCCCGGTTCGTGCTATATTATATCAAATTGTAGCTGCATAGTATTACAACCTCAATTTATTTAATAATTTCGGAGCACATGCTCCAGCGGTGTCCATCTTATATCATATCAAATTTTTATAATACTGATTTAATACGCGTCGACAATGATTCCAGGTGTTGACATCCTTCCGCAGCCGTCCGTAACTGAAGGTGCCAGTGTAAACGCGATTGGCACTGGGTGTCCAGGTTTTTAAGAAATTTCTAATCTAGCACAGATTTAATTTTACCGGTGGAGAACCAATTTTTTAAGGGCGTGACTGGGTACACACACACCCTTTGCTGCGTACACCCCCCCCCTAGGGTTAGGGTTAGGGTAACACCTTCCCTTACACGTAAGAAAATGCTGTGTTCCACGCTCTTAATTTTATTGCATTTGCAATTGCTAGGACATACGCTCTTTATGGATTCAAAAGATCAACGCAGGCGCACGACAGGAAGGATTTTCGTACTCAAAGATTTATGGCAAGATGAATGGCTCGGGTATTGATCTGAACCGAAAGGTGCTAGCTGATATAGCTGCTACGGAGCCTTTTAGTTTCAAGTCAGTGCTAGAGGTTGTCAAGCACATGGAGGGTGTCAGACCAAGGCTTTGTGATATGTTTAAAACTGTGACATACATTGGTGAGACAGTTGATTGATTATGGAATGAACTGCAAACACAAGGACACCGTCATTGTGCATATTTGCCAATAGAAACTTGTGCCAAACGTCAGTTTTCTTGTTTCTGCCCTTGTGATTCTACTAGACGTAGAGATCGGGGCTTCGGGGCATAGACCGTTTACTATGTAGCCTTCTCGATAGATTTCTGGCGACTTGAGATGTCGAGCAGAATTTCGGACGCCTCGGCACTTCTGCGAAGTGGCTTGAATAACTACAGTTGCCAAAAAATGCATGTAAATATTCACGATAAAAAAGTCTGAAGTAATACGCTTTCCTGGTGGGGTGTGGACGCCGTGTAGTTGTACGCATCACCGCCAGGAATAAGCAAGTGCGTCAGGCAGTGAATTTTTTAAGCGCACGTCTTTGTTGCTATTCCCTACAATACAGAAGCGAAATGTGCTGTCATTAGCCGTAGTCGAAGGTTTTACGTGACTTCAATGTGATTATGGAGCTGTATCTCAAAAAATAAGTATTATTTGGTGTCGACGTGGAGCTTTCATGACCGACACGGTGTCCTCGCTCTTTTCTCCAAGACGATGTTACAAGTCTTTACTAGAGCTTGTGTAAGGGAAGGTGTAACCCTAACCCTAACCCTAGGGGGTGTACGCAGAAAAAGAAGTGGGCACACAAGATAAAGAGGGGGCAGAGAAGTTACCACCAACGCCATCGAATCAGTTAATCGCCATCATGACATTATCATGTCTAAATTAGCACATTCAATATATTCAATGAAGCAGCTAGAAGATCAATCGACCTTCTCTGTTAGTTTTGACCAATCTACCTTATCAACCTCCCCCGCACCGCCTATCCAGCTAATCACATTATAATCAGGAAGTAACTCTTGAGCTTTGTTTGCCGTCTTCTCGCCCTCTACTATCAATATAGGCAAGCTTTATTTTGCATCAGTCGGGGAAATGGTAGGTCTTGGTAATATAGTATTCTTCTGACATATCTGTTCTATATTCAAGATTATCTGATTGAGCGATACGTGCAGTTGAAAATAGCTATTGGCTCTTTAGTTTTGAATCTTGGCGGATGTGAACTATAGACCGGCGGGTGCCGGTGTTTCATTTTAATCAACAGACTCCTTTTCCGAGCTAAGGCTTTCTCTCTCAACACCTTCACATGCGTTACAGGCTATAGTGTAAATATTGTTGGGTCAAGCTTTTTTACATTGGTTGCCTGTTGATGCGATTCATTTTGGCTTCCCAAGACTCTCGCAGGGCCATCGCTAAATGAAGGATTAGGTGTACAATTTGATAACCTTGTTTCTGCCTCGGTCAATGAATATTAGAGAACAAAAAGTATCTGATTGAAGATAAAGGTAATGTATGCACGGTGCGTAGGAGTCATGGCATCTAGTAAAATCTGTACCAAAAATGTGCCTCATTAATTCCTTCTATTGAATTTACTCCGGCTTTTGAGTTAATCTCGCCCGGAACAGATTTAAGCTCAATTGCACAATATAGCTGAAAACGGTAAAGCCAGTAGCATCTGATTTAAATGTAAAGCTAGGGGCATATGCAGCATTTGAAGCTGGATATGCCCCTAGCTTTACATTTAAATCAGATGCTACTGGCTTTACCGTTCACGCCCTTTTTTAAATGTCGGTGTTAAATTGATATAGAACGCATTTAACATTGACCGGTGGAGATGCTCTTATAGTTTCCATCACCGTAACGTCATTTCATAAAATTTCCTCGAAATTGCGATAAGCAAACGGGATCGAAGGAGTCTTATGGCCAACAGGCGTCGATCCTGTTTTGGCCAATCAGTTACCAGGTGTGGAACACATAGACCACTTGGATTTAGAATAGCCATTTAGTGACGTTCTACTTATGTACATTATATGGTCCGACACTGCAACGTTAAACGTGTAGCCCGCAAAAACGTGTCCAGGAATACGATACGAAGAGCGGGAATTACACATTCCTACAACCCCTCAGATGTCAAAATATTCTATAATGTGAACGGGGAATGTATGCCTATGTATTGCTAATGGTTGACTCCCGGGCCCGTTTGTTGCACGATGCTGCAGAACCACATGTGTGTCGGGGTGAGACGTAGCTTTGCATACTAATGCTCATTAATGCCAACTTAAGCGCACGTGAATATTTTGTGGAAATACGCGACATCTTCCTGACGGTAAGGTGGATTACGTACGTTGATGCAACATTATGCACGCATAACACATGGCAGCTGACGTTTGCGTGCTATGCTGAGATTACGCCCTACGCTAAAAGTGAATGGCCTTATGCTATATTTGAGAAATGTATACTACCGATAAGCAGTCAGTAAGTTTATTATATATTTCACTTCATTTCAAACGGAAGACGCAAGAAGTAGGTCCAAACAACGCAGTATTGTCGACATGTACGCGCCAATTACGAAGGAGTGTCGAGCATCGTTTCTAACGACGTCAACATGCTGCTCGGGAATGAGCGTTGGCGGAATAGAATCGACTGGGTTAGACTCGGAGACACTGATTTCCTCGCGGCTTAGCAGCCTGTACGGCGGCGTTGGTCGCTCAGGTCAGCGCCTTTCGATTCTGGAGGAGGATCTGGAGACAATGAATGTGCCGCAGTCACAGAAAAAAATGCAAAATAAACTGTTTAACTTGTACGAAGTGCGCGTGCTGAAGCAGGTCCCGTTGCCCAACTGGATGAAAATTTTCATGCCACGCATCGTACGTCTCCAGACCGGTACCCTACCTTACATGGAGTATTCGCGCTCTGAAGAAGGTGAAGTCCGTCAGCGTCAAATGATTAGTGTGTGGACTCGTGTGGATCGCTTGCCAAAGAACAAGATATCCATTGACTTTCGTATGCCTTCGGGCGGCGAGAGATCTGTGTCTTCATCTAATCTGGCGTCATCGAAAGGAAGGAGCAATAAGGTGGTGCCGGATAAGTGGATCCTTAGGTTCGAGACTAAGAACGAGCGAGATAAGTGGGCTAAACTCGTCCAGGATTCCATAGATCTGCTCGCCTGGATTTCCAAATTCTCGCTTGGCTCTGTGATAATGGAAACGGACAATTCAACTGTCATTGAGTGTTCTACGTGGATGGATCGTGGTCGCCCGTCCTATTTGATGAAGATAATGGACGTGTCATCCACGAAGCAGAGTAACTTGGCTCGCAACGAGATTGAAATTCAGCGCATGCTGACCAACTATTCTTACCACCCGAACATTGTTGTGCTGCACGACTCGTTTCTTCATAAAGAGAAGGCTCTTTTGGTTATTGAGAATTGCGTTGGTGGTGACCTCTTCGACTTCATCAGCCAGAACGGCAGTATCGCTGAGCATGACGCGAAAACGTTGTTTCGCTGCATCGCTAGCGCAATCAACCATTGTCACGAGCATGGCGTACTACATCTCGATATAAAGCCCGAGAACATTTTCTTTAAAGCTTCTGCTATGCAACTGGAGACTGTCAAACTAGGTGACTTTGGGTCGGCTATTCGAATAGAGAAAAACGTGCTAAAGAAGGCCGCTAGTTATACAGTAGGTTATGCCGCGCCAGAGGTGCTTCTAAATGGCGAGATTTCCGCCGCAGCTGACGTGTTTAGTGCGGGTGCCGTGCTGTACACTATTCTTTGCGGATACTCCCCGTTTAGTGCGCCGTCGGAAGATGAGATGCTGGAGCGAACTTTTTCGGGTAAGCTAATCTTTGATGAGCTCGATTGGTGCCGAATTAGCAAGAACGCCAAGGAGCTTGTAGAACAGATGATGAACGTAGACGCGACGCAGCGCCCGAGCATGGATGAAGTGCTTGGTCATTCCTGGTTATTTAAATGGTAGGAGAGAGAATATTTAAGTATCTGCTGCGGTATATTAACTGAGCGTACATGGAATGGAAAGGCTAATGAGTTATACAAGGCTGTATCATTGAAGTAATTACATAAAATACCACGGTTCTTTTGAGCAAAAATTCACAGCATACCATCCTTTTTCCAAATTTCACATAATACCACTCATTTGCTAGGGCTCATATACGTTCCCATAGAAACATTCACATCAGGACCGATCTAGCGCGTAAACGAAACACAGCTCTCGTGTACGATACTTCCCACACTTTCATCTACACAGCATTGTGCCCTATTTTATACCTGTTAGAAAGCGTAAATGATGGCCACGTGGTAGAATACGAACTAAATGTATTAGGAGCCAAGTTCTCTTACCTCTCTCTATCTCCTTCATCATATACAGGGCCACCGGGCGACCCTTCGGGATGAAACCCACGCCCGGGCCACTTCGAATATAGGATTCACGTGAAACGGATAAAACATATCCGGTTTCTAGCACGCCCTCCTCGAAGCCGAACGCTTCGATCCTCACTCCATTGTCGAGACCCCCATCATCTTGCACAGAGTCTCTAGTCGCGCCTTGTCCAGCGGCTTGGTGAATGCGTCCGCTGGATTCTCCTCACCTTTGACCTTCACAAGCTCAATCAGTCCACGCTGGACCTGGTCGCGAACGTAGTGCCATCGCAACTCGATGTGCCGAGTGCGTCTCGAGTACGTAGGGTTCGTTGCCATGACGAGAGCAGCACTGTTGTCGATGTTGATCATCGGTCTGATCTTTGATCCAGGCATGATATCCGACAGAATGTTGGCTTTAGCCATCGCCTCCATGCTCGCCTCGCAGGACGCACGTATTCGGCCTCAGCAGTAGACTGGGCAACAATGGGTTGGCGTCGAGACATCCACGAGACTGCTCCACCCGCGATGGTGAGCACGAAGCCGCTCGTTCTCTTCCCGGTCTCACTGTCACTGCCCCAGTCACTATCGCAATATCCCACGAGATGAACTGCATCATCCTTGTAGCCTAGGGCATCGTTCTTGTACCAAATCCCGTGCGTGCTGGTACCAGACAGGTACCGGAGGACTCTCTTTAGAGCCCCAACGTGCTTCACCGTCGGTCGCAAGACGAATCGACTTATCTGGCCGAGCACGTAGGCAAGATCTGGCCTGGTCCCGTTGATAGGTACATCAGCATACCCAGAGTGTAACGGGGTTACATTCGAGTTACATATAATTTTGGTGTACATGAGTACACCACGGTTGAGGTCAGTATTGACCGGTTTGACAGGTTTTGAACCTTTGGTTATCTTAACCAATCAGGGCAGGGGCCCTTGGTGTGGTGGCGTGTCAGCCATCCACGTGTCAGTACACAGGTGTGTACACTACATTTCAGCTAGGTACGAATTAGGAATATTCTACTTAGTATTACATATAGTTTATATTAGTTAAATTAATTTAGGCTAATTACATATTAAATATATTCAGTTTACATTTCACTCTATCTTGCGGACGTGCGACCTCGACCGGTCGCGCGCGCAGTGAGTGTCATAGGTAAGAGGGAGCCGTCCCTTTACCTACATCCCGTAAAGGGAATACAGCCGTTAAGGCTAAGTTGTAAACAAACCCGGGATCTTGGCCCCGAGTAGGAGAGTTCTCCTACTAAGCCCTTTACAAGGGCGTATCGGCTAAGTAGCGGTAGCTACGCTTTAAGGAAGAGACTTCCTCTGGGCGCTAGCCTCACCGTTCGTATACGCACCGGCTACACAGAGCACCACGGTAATCGAAACTAGTGTCCACATCCTCGTCCATATCACTGGGTCTAAGTCGTGCATTCGTCTCCATTGGGTTTCCACACTTCTTTGCACCGTCATAACCAAACTTGTGCAGAATTTCTCGAGCATAATTCTGCTGGCAAATAAACACACCGTGATCGTTCTGAACAATCTCCACACCGAGATATTCCGTCAGTAAGCCTTGATCCTTTACACCATACTCGCGATCGAGATCCGCAAAGATTTCACACTTGAACTGCTCATCGTTCGTCGCGCATACAACGTCGTCGACGTACACGAGCAAATACATGATCGTCTCACCGTCGAAGAGTTAATATAGGCAGGGTTCGGTAGCGCATCTCACAAATCCACGTTCAAGCAGACATACGTTAATTTTATTGTTCCATTCCCTTCCGGGTTGTCGGAGGCCAAACAGTGCCTTTTTTCACAGCGTAGACATGCCCGGTTCACTGCATGGGAATCCCTCGATGGATTGGATGTATCGCTCGATCTCCAGAGTCGTATTCAAATAGGCTGTGTTGATGTCGACGCCGTACAGACGGAATCTTTTCTTCACCGAAATCCCAACTAAGTCGCGGAACGACGACATCCTCGCCACCGGAGAGAATGTCTCCTTAAAGTCAATACCTGGTCTCTGCCAGTTACCGAGGGCGACGAGACGCGCCTTGAACCTGGTTATGTACCCGTGGGCGTCCGGTTTCAGCGCATACACCCATGTCGTTCCGACAGTTCGTGATCCTTTGGGCATCATCTTTGCGTCAATTTCTACGAGAACACCTTTGTCTTTTAACGCGTCCATCTCCAGCCATTCTGCTTGTCGCCAGAAATCCGCATACTTGGAACGCATAGCTGCACGTTGGTTCTTTGGGATCCTAAGACTCTTAGCGTTGATCGCCTTGCCATTGATTCCGATAATTCGTGTAGCCATATTAGCAAGTCGAACAAAGTCATCATATCTCGTCGGGGCACGGATCTTTGACCATTCACGAAGTCCCGTACGACGAACCTTCGTGTCGATGCCAACTCTGTTCATCTCCAAATCGGATGAGGTTTCGATGCGAGCGACGCGCTTACGCAGTCCTGGTGGGAGCACCGCAGTCTCAGGATATTGTGACGTGCCGGAGTCGCTGCTACGTGATGCTAACTCGCCCGCGTCCTCTGAAGTTTCTGCTGCCTCGCGCCGCTCTTCAGCACTTTCTGTTGGTGCTGCTTCTGTTGTCTCTTCGCGCCGCTCGTCAGCTCGTTCTGTCGGTGCTGCTTCTGTTGTCTCTCCGCCCCCCTCGGCCGAACCATCGACCGATAAGTCCGAGCGGTCAACACGACCATCATTTCCCAAATATTCTATCTCAGATCCATAGTGAGCAGACACGGATACGTCGTCATCTTCCTCACCAGTAGCGTTCTCATGTTCACTTGTACTGTGGTCATCCTAGACGCCATGCTCGTCCTCCGCATTGTCGTTGACCTGTTCTCGTCGCCTGGGTCGAGGACGACTGTGTTGACCTCAAATAGAACAGATGCAGTGACGCCGTCCTTGTCCTCCTCGTCTTTCTCAGCCGTGCTCATATAGTCATCTTGGATGGGGGCCTTTGTGACCGTTGAAACCGCTTCATCACATTCTCAGGTGGCTCGCTTGATAGATGCAGTCACTCGCCGACGCCACGATCGACAGGATCAACATTGTGACTATCACCATACGTGATATCCTCACGTACGCGAACTTCATCAACGAACTTCACCGTGTTTTAGCAGGGAATTTATACAAGACAGACAACTGTGTCCTCTCGATATCCAAGTAGGAAAGCAATCACAGCATTTGGTTCATTCTTGTACTTGTCCGGTGACACTGGAACTTGCACATACACGAGGCACACAAATGGCTCAATGTGGTGTATGTCTGGGACCACACCGATCATTCGCTGATACGGGATCCCCTCGATTGCCTTGCAATAGATCCGGTTCTTAATGTACACGGCGTTCAGCAACGCGTAGATCCAGAATGACTTTGTAAATACCGCTGAGTACATGCCAGCCTTCATCATAGCCATGAGCGTTTGGTGTGTGCGTTCACACGCGTTTGTGGTGGATTCAAGTTCGAAATCGAACACCGAAGTGTCGAGAACCTGACCAACATCGTGCCCGGCCTTCTAACTTACGGGGAGGGGTATCCCGCGAACCCTCGTCTTCGATCCGATCGGATCGTCCGCTGCTGGCAGACGACCGATCGTCAGCACTGGACGCCTGGTCCGATTCTTTTCGCATCTCACCTTGTGTACCCGATGGATTGGGCTGGTAACACACTCAGTGGATCGGTGCTTGGGACTGACTTGTGGTCTAAATGCGGTAGACCGTGCTGGGTGATGTACCCGGGGCGGAACTCTTCACCCTGGGTACGGGTATACCGGTTATACTCGAAATTTGTATACTCCCGAGGGCAGATCGCTAACCCGATCGTAAAGCCCGGCCAATATGGGAGATGAACTCCGGTAATCCAATGAGGTCCAATAATCCAATCCAATGGGGAGATCCAATAAGAACGTGACGTAATCCACGAACGATATATCCACGAAATAATCCAATAGGTAAAATAACACGTTCCAAACGTGTGCAACTTAACGTTGGGGGTCGACCAAAGTACGCTCTCGTCGAGGGACTTCCGGCGGTCCAAATGCGTCTATAACGCGTCCCGGTCGGGTATAATGATCTGGAGGGTATTACTCGACCCTCCGCTCCCAAAACACTCTGCGGCGTGCAGAGGCGACTAAAGCGTAAGGCGAAAACGACCCCGGTTGAGCTGGGGGTCCAACGGTCACTTAAGCGAAGCTAAAAGCGAAAAACCTTTACGAAGCAAAACCCAAAAGAAAGCAAAAACCCAAACTTGGCAAATCCCCAACTTACTACCTACCCCCTATAGTCCCCAATATGTACCAAACATGAAAATATGTAGTACACGCAATCTCATGTGACCTACC